>JAJJWW010016556.1:0-418660 GCA_023531295.1 Papaver armeniacum
GAGGTTATATTCTCCTCTTCTTATTTGGTTAAACGTCTACTGCATACATCTAATCTGAATTTCTGACCATCTCCTTACGGTGCTGATACACAGAGTTCCTTTTTGCACATTTCATGTGCTTTGGAGTTCCTGCACTTGTCGCTCCAGGAGGTCCTGCAGTAGTAAGAAAGAAGCTAATGATGTAGATGATTTGTGGCATCTTGGAGATCGATGACAATGATGTTAAACTTGGTAAGGCTTCCCTGTTAATCATCTTATCACAATAGCAGCTACATTTTATTTTATGATTTTATATTATGATTTTCTAGAAAGGACTAAAGTATGAGCTGTGGTTTTTCATTTTGCAGTTAAAAATTCTGTTGAGCTAGGAATGCTGAATGAGGCTCTACAAGAATTGCTTACTGGAATCCAAGTAAAGTGTTAACCTTTATATACCGCCATCGTCATTGATCAACCTTCTGGAGTTTTAAGTATATTTTTCAGTTTCTCAAGTAATTTCTAATTACAATAATCCTGTTAACGATGTCTTGCTTTTCCTCAATTGTTTTGCAGTCGTTTTTATTTCAACTAATTAGTCCTTGGGGGATTCTTGTACGGCTAGCATTGTTTATTTGGTCTCTCTTGTGATTGGTAAGTTAGCTGTTGTTCTTCCTAATGCCCCTGCATATTTGATTTGTATATTCCTTATTTTTTAGTTTTCGTAATTTGTTACTTTTTTCCCCTGCAGATTGTTCTTGAGGTTTTGAACTTTGTCTGTTACCTTTTTACTTTTGATTCATCCACCAAATTTATGTTTTTCTGTGTTTCCAGTTATAGGGCTGAAATCATAAAATTCATCCACCAAATTCATCAACGCTGGCCAATTAGCGGAGGTAGACACACACTGTTCTAGTTTTCTATTAATTTTCTTGGTTGCTCTGTTAGTTTGTTAAGGGTGTTGGTTTAACTATAATGGTGTTCACTTTGCAGTTTGGCTTTGATCTGAGAAGCATACCGCTGGCTCTCTTGGTAAGTTATTTCATCTATTTTTGTTGTTCCATATTAGTAAATGCCTCAACTAGAAACATAATTTTAGGCCAGAAACATACATAAATGATACCCTGGAATTAGTACTTTTGGTTACCGACGGCTTAGTCTAGTACAGTCGCATACTTGGTAATAACAAATTTGGACAGAAACATACATAAATGATACCCTGGAATTAGTATTTTTGGTTACCGACGGCTTATTCTAGTACAGTCGCATACTTGGTAATAACGAATTTGGACAAAAACATACATAAAAATGATACCCTGGAATCAGTATTTTTGGTTACCGACGGCTTATTCTAGTACAGTCGCATACTTGGTAATAACGAATTTGGACAAAAACATACATAAAAATGATACCCTGGAATCAGTATTTTTGGTTACCGACGGCTTATTCTAGTACAGTCGCATACTTGGTAATAACGAATTTGGACAGAAACATACATAAATGATACCCTGTAATTAGTATTTTGGTTACCGACGGCTTATTCTAGTACAGTCGCATATTTGGTAATAATGAATTTGGACAGAAACATACATAAATGATACCCTGGAATTAGTATTTTTGGTTACCGACGGCTTATTCAAGTACTGTCGCATAGTTCGTAAAAATGAAAGACATACGCATAATTTATAATGATACCTTGGAAGTAGTATTTTTGGGTACCGACGGCTTATTCAAGTACAGTCGCATACTTGGGTGTAAATAAAGGATGACGAACTACGGTCGTGCTTGATCTCTTTGGGGTACGTAGGCAGCCGTGTTAACGGTCCAGCACACATCTAAGTTGTTCATATCATCTGAAAAAGGGTGGTTGCTGCTTGACAGTTCATACCATCTATTTCTAGGTGATTGCAACTTTGTCGATGGTTATAGGAGGTAGTTGCTGGACAGAAACATACATAAATGATACCCTGGATTTAGTATTTTTGGTTACCGTAGTACAGTCGCATATTTGGTAATAATGAAATTGGACAGAAACATACATAAATGATACCCTGGAATTAGTATTTTTGGTTACCGACGGCTTATTCAAGTACTGTCGCATAGTTCGTAAAAATGAAAGACATACGCATAATTTATAATGATACCTTGGAAATAGTATTTTGGGTACCGACGGTTTATTCAACTACAGTCGCATACTTGGGTGTAAATAAAAGATGACGAACTACGGTCGTGCTTGATCCCTTTGGGGTACGTAGGCAGCCGTGTTAACGGTCCAGCACACATCTAAGTTGTTCATATCATCTGAAAAAGGGTGGTTGCTGCTTGACAGTTCATACCATCTATTTCGAGGTGATTGCAACTTTGTCGATGGTTATAGGAGGTAGTTGCAGTCTGGCTGTTCATACTACCTAGTGAGAGGTGATTACAACCTCTAAGGGTAGTTTGTTGTTGCTACTATGGACAATTCATGCTATGTAATTAAAGGCTGATGAACTACGGTCGTGCTTGATCCCTTCGGGCACGTAGGGCAGCCGTGTTAACGGTCCAGCACACATCCAAGTTGTTCATATCATCTGAAAAAGGGTGGTTGCTGCTTGACAGTTAACTAATCATCTGTTACAGTTCTCAAATCCGAAAATATTTCATTTCAATTCCCTTTACTCTCCATTTTCTGATATCTTTTTGTCTTCTTCTGCAGATCCAGATTTTCAGATCGAGATTATTGAAGTAAGTGCTCGTCGTGCTCGTTAATCTCTCCTCCGTCAATTTTTTCTCTCTATCTCAGATCGGATTCGTCTACAGATGAACAATTTTCAGTGAAGAAGACAGTCACGTGGCGAAGGTTTGGAAAGTTGGCGTGGTTTTTACAAGAGTACCAACTCAAATGGGCCTTTCGTTGAATATCGGTGCGTTTTAAATTTGACTTTTGCTGATTGCTAACATCTGTTTAATCTGACAATCTGGATAGCTGTTTCTTAGTTATCCATGTCCTGCATGCACAAGCCATATGACTACTGCATAGTTCTGTGCTAAGTGTTAATTGTGTTGTTTGTTTTGTAGATATGTCTTCCATGGCTTTCATTGGGTCATTACCTGTCATAGAATTTGTTACCCAACTCCTGAATAGGGATGCACTTGCTCAACCCTTGTCTGATGCTGATCAAGTCAAGGTAATTAACTTCAAGGTAATTAACTTCTATCGGTAACAACTGTTTTATGAGTCTCAGTGTACAATGTGTTGTGATTTTGCATGAAATGATTTGGACTATTGAATTTGTCAAATGTCATCTATAATATTTTTTTCTTGGGACTGCAGATCAAGAAGGCCAGGAACTGCAGATCAAGAAGGCCCTTAAGAGGTGTGAAGGTTGAAGTAACTCATCTATTAAATATGCGTAAAGTACCGTATATTTGGATTAACCTCTCAGGCAACTCGAGAGCTGACGTAAATCAATTACCATTGGTTAGCTGTGCAGGATGTTTTTATTTCTTGTTTATAAATATTCATTTACCATTGGTTATTTTCTTGCTGTGCAGGGTGTTTTTATTTTCTTGTTTTTGAAGTTTCCCTGTTGGCGAAAGAGGTACAATGAAATCTGTTGTAGAATATGTCGGCTATTCAGCACACGATTGGCCGTGTTTGCAAGTTGGAAATCAGCAAAGGGCAAATTATCTTCCCATGGAGGTTATACACGCTCAAACTTTTTCTGTAGCGTTGGAGTTTTTATGCATTTGATTTAATGTACTTTACTATTTGGATGCAGGTTTGTAAAATTGTGGAGGGCCAGAGGTACTCAAAAACGACTCAATGAACGCCTGATAACTGCTCTTTTGAAAGTTACATGTCAGCGGTCACAAGAAAGGGAGAAAGATATTATGCAGGTAATGTTGACATTGTAGTTCCTGGTTTAAAATGTTTTATGCGAGTGTATATGCTTTTAGGACTTACTGTGTTGTATGCTTGTTCCCCATTCTTCTTTACCTAAAGATTGTTTAGTAACATGTTTTTGTTGTAGGTCGTTTGCCACAATGCTTATTACGAGGCTCGCATTCTTCCTGCCTCAAGGGTAAATAAGCTTACACATCTTCATTCCCATTTTCGTAGGGCCATGGAACTGGTGTTTTCCTTTATATTAACTGAAAGTGTAGAGAGAGGGATTGCTTTCCCAAGTCGGATAATGAAATATGATGAACAAGGTCAACTTTATCTTTTACCGGAGCACTAGATTTTGGCTTGTTCCTGTCGTGCATTTTGCTAAATTATCTCTCTTTTTTCTGTAGAAAATGGTTAATGGGGGTATTATCAACAACTGGATATGTTTTAACTTTCACGCAATGTCCAAGACAGTGTGGCCCTTGGTTTCTGTTATGAATGGTTGTAATGGTATTGTCTTTTGGTGTTCCATTCTGGTCATAGCTACGAATGGTTGTTATAAACGTGCTAGTGATTTGCTTTCTGTGTTGAGAAACTTATCTAATTATGGCGATTCCAGGATTATTGCTGAATACTTCAGAGATATGGGTTGGTATGGTGGCTGATTTTACATCTCGATGGGCAGAGGCTTTGCGTCAATTTCAGGTCTGGTAATTGCTTCTCTTGTTTATATGTGTTAAACTTGCAACATATTATTAATAATATTCTTTTGATTCTTTGTCTGTACTAGAGTTATAATACAACTATGCTTCATCAAACTGTGCTGTCCTTTTGTTTCTGTTTGCTCTTTGTGATGTTGGTTTTCAAAACTGCTAAATATCCAGGTTTATTAAGGTTGAAATCTAAATAGAGCCTGGTGCCTGCCGATAGTGGTTATCCTGCATATATTGCAGCATGTTTTGCCTTCTTTTATTAGCGTGCTGGTAAAGTGAAATGTCTTGGTGGTCACCAGCGTTGGTGCAGCTTCCCCTTCTGAAGGAGATTTTTTTGTTCCTATTACATGTAAGTATAAGTACTTCGATTATTATGTTATAATTTTACCTGTGACATTTGTTTCTCACGAATCCTTGTCAAATGAAAAACCAAGCATTAAACATTTTTTGTAGTACCCATGACGAAGATGACAACCTGTACCAGCTTCCTACGAAGAGAGTTGGAACTTCAAGTGGTGATTTGATGGTATGATGTTTTTTCAACTGTTGTATGAGATGTATCCTGTTTTTTCGTTTTACGTAGTTGGCATATATGCAGAGTGATTTTCTTATCAACAACAATGGTAAACAATGCATGTTCACATGTGACCTTAAATGTTATCAAGTCCATAGCCTTTTCTTTTTGTTTCATTGCTTTCATCTCTGTTTGCGTTAGACAAGCTATGATAGTGATTACAAATAACCGTGCTACTGAAGTGAATAAAAGACAAAAAAGACTGGTAACTTTTTTGCTGTTAAACAGCGGAACTTATGAAATTTTATGTTCTCTGTTGGTGCAATCAACTCGTTGGAGGACACAAAATTCTTGTCCTTTTAAAATATTAATAGTGACGAGTCACAAGTGATCATTTTCTCATGTTTATGATACCTCTCGGTAGATGTATAATGTACTCGTGTTATTTTTGTGATTAATTGTAGTTTGGTACTTATTTAACGGACTTACAACTATCTTGCCTTTGAACCCCATGAGTCTCGTGTTTTTGCAGAGAATATTTATGAAGATACTGGGAACTCAACCGATTTTCCGACAAAGCAGTGTTGCTGAAACTTCAATAAAAAAGGTAAGCCGACTTGAATGACTTGAATTCTAGCTTGGTAAATGATATTAGTACAGTTTACAGCTGAAGTACTGAACCATAAATTTTAGCAAACCTGAGGGCTAGATTAATCTAAAGTTTATGTTATTGCTGAAGTTTAATTTCCAGTATTAGTTTGGGTAGATCTAATTTAATGTTAGAAGCAGTTTTTTTATAAATACTTCTGGATTGTTGAAGGCACAATCTACTGTCCTTGATAATGTAGCTTATTATCATAGGTTTGCACCTGTTTTATCTCAATCCTAGCACCTGAACAATAATAATATGAGGCTTGTGCAGCATCCACTCCTCTCACTAAAAGAAACATTCAATGCTGCAAGTACATGCCTCTATTAATTTAATCACATGTAATTAAATTTCTAAGAGCGTCAAGAATAAGCTTGTGACCATTTCAAACATGACAGCCTGGAACAAGGATCAGATTCAGGTTATTAAATGTGTATCATATTTAGACTTTACATCCTTGTCTCTATGTGAGTACTAAACTATTTGTAACTTTCTAAATTGCAGATCAGCTGATATCCGTAGCCCCTCTATCCATCTTCTGGACACTGGTGGTATTCGAGCAGTGAAGGAAATTCCTCAAACGAAGGTAATGCTATTGTTTGATTAGTTATTTTATCAGAGTTTTTATTTTCATATGCAATGCTATTTTAACGTGAATTTGTTGAGCAGTTGGGATTCAGTGTTTATATTAAGGCTAGGTGCTGCCAAGTTTTGTTGGGATTTAAAAAAAAGTTTGGTCAAGATAATATTATGAAGAATGCATCTAACATTTTGAATAGACCGAAATATCTTTGAAGTTGTTGCATGCCACTCATGATTCTTGTTGATCTCAAGGACCTTTTTGAAGAGTATTATTGATTCCAGTTTGTCTTCAAGGTTTCCCTTTTTAATTTCTGTAATTAATCTCATGCATTTTTGGTTTTTTCTTCTTTTGTTGCAGATCCAAGATATGACAGAATTTAAAGAACAGGGCAGACAGAAAGAAGTCAATTTTTTTTTTTCCTTCAGTAATATGCTTTTTAGAGTGCTGTAAAGTTTATTAGTTAGGTAGTTTTTATTAGCGCATTGTAATAGTTCGACGAAGGAGAAGAAGTATGGATACCAATCAGACGACTGCTCGGCTCGGCGTATGCATCCCCAATCAAGAGGATACAAGAGGATACTGAGGTAAGATCTCTAACACCCACGATCTCCTATCAGTGGATTTATTTTTTACTTCATATGCTTGTTTTGAATGAACTAGTTTAGTTAGTGACGAAATCAAAAACACCAAAGCTACATATGCAAGTCAAATATAGATTAGGTTGAACTGATTTAGTAAGGGTACAAGTTAAGGAAATATAGACTAGGCTGATCACTAAAACGAGATATGCAAATTAAGATAAAATCATTATTATTACTATGCCATCATAAGTCATGGAAATATATAATTATTATAGTTTACTATATATGAAAAAGTAATATAGCCTGGCTTAGTCAATACCCTTAAGTTCAAGGTGTTCTGTTTCCAAGAGCGTTACAACGTTTTCCTTCCTGGTGTTTTCTGCCCTAGGAGTTGTGCCCTTCTTCTTCTTCCATTCCTATAGGCTGTTCTTAATAGTATTCTTTATTAGTTAGATACTTTGGATGGTCTTTTAGGCTACCGAAATGTTGAGGTATGTTTGGCAATCTATGTGTTTCTGACTTGCAGGATAATTAAATTTCCCCCCCTTGGTCGATGAATGGTTTGCTTTATTTATTTATTAAAATCAAATAAATTGTGGGGCATTTGTAAAGGGCAAATCGTAACTATTATGATTTGGTTTTCCCTAATGCCAATTTATTTAATTTATTTTTGAGAACATATTTGCAATATCGTGCTCCAATGGAGTGCAAGAGTTCGGCCTTGGGGGGGAATAGTTTGTGTTGTGTATATATATGGTCATCATGTGTGGGAATGTACAGTTGTGTATATATATGATCATTGATTTCTTAGATACGTAATGGAGAATAAAAGTAGAAAAACATCTTGTTTAGCTTTTAGGAATTTCTGCCGTAGGTGTTTATTATTCTTCATGATTGTTTTCTACCTGTATTTCCCTAGCTTTCTGGCTGTCCCCTTCTACATGCTCCTTAGGTTCTCTATTTTTAGATGAGGTTTATGCTAAAAACTAGTAATACAAACTCCCTTAATTTTGTAATCTTCCTACTAAGAACAAAGATTTTTTTATAGAATTAGTTGAGGAGTACTTTAGTGGTATTTTGAATATAGGTTTAGGGTATTCGAATGTGCATATACCCAAAAATGGTTACGACATCCTATATTAGAGAAATTAGTAGTTGCTCTCTAGGTTACCACTTTGCATGCTTAAAATTTCCCCTTTAAGGAAGAGTTCAAACAACTCTGATTCTCCCACTCTGGACATACGTGCCATTTTGCTAATAATCATATCATCTGTTCCCTCTTCCTTACGAATTAAGTATTGCACATCTGGTAATGATGGAATCGCCCGTCAAGTGACTGAAGGTTCAAAAAGCTTCGGATTGACGACATTTGCTGTCGAGTGTATCTATATATAGCTTGAAAGTTCTAGCTTAGTCCTAATATGAAACTAGACTAGGCTAATCAGTAACGAGATACAAAAGTTAAAATAAACCACTACAACGAAGTACAAGTCGTGGAAATATAAATCATTATTATGAATATGCAATTACGAGTCCTAGAATATATCATTTTTATAGTAAATTATATGTCAACGAGTATTGTAGTCTTGAATATATCATTTGTTTCCAAGAGCGTTACAACATTTCCTTCCAGGTATTTTCTGCTCTAGGAGTTGTACCCTTCTTCTTCCATACGTAGGATAATTAAACGTCCCCCTCTTGGTTGTTGAATGGTTTAATTCATTTATTAAACTCAAATAAATTGTAGGGCGCTTGTAAAGGCAAATTGGATTTGGTTTTACCTACTACCAATTTATTATATTTATTTTTGAGGACATATTTGTAGTATCGTGCGCTAATGGAGTTCAAGAGATCGGCCTTGGAGGGGGAATAGATTGTGTGGTGTGTATATATATGTGATTATCATGTGTGGGAATGTACGATTGTGTATATATATAATCAATGACATGGTAGATATGTAATAGAGACTAAAAGTAGAAAAACATCATCTTGTTTACCTTTTAGGAATTTCTGCCCTAGGAGATGATTCTTCCTATTGATTGTTTTCTTTCTGTATTTCCCTAGCCTCCCTGATGTCTACATGCTCCTCAGGTCTCTATTTATAAATGAGGTTTATGCTAAAACTAGGAATACATCAATTAGGAGAACTCCCTCATTTTTGTAATCTTCCTTCTAAGAATAGAGATTTATTTATAGAATTAGTTGAAGAGTACTTCAGTGGTGATTTGAATATAGGTTTAGGGTATTCAAATGTGTGTATACCTAAAAACGGTTTAGACCTCTAATAGGAAAATTTAGCAGTTGCTCTCTAGAGTCTAGTTAGCAATTCGGGGTATGGGTAGTAGTTCGGGACGGCATACGTACGGGAATTATACAGATTCGGATAGGTCGGTTTCGGTCAAAAATCCGGTGAACGGTTCGTTGTTCGGATAATAGTTCGGAACGGCATACATACGTGCATATTCGTTTAATAAATGTGAGTTCGGCACTTTAAATTCGGCTTATATATATATGATAAATTGATAAGTACCTTATTACGAGACTAAATTTTTTTTGTATATGATTTATAAGGTGGTAAAAAAAGAAGTAAACAATTTAATCACATAAATGTATTATAAAACGGGTTTATAGACTTTTAAATAAAAATCAACACATAAAAACTGGTTGAACAACTACCAATAGAAAATTTTAACTGAATAATGGGAGATTTAGTTCAGAAATATCATTTGGATTCGGTCAGTTCGGATATGTTCGCGAATCATTCGTAAGGTCCATATAATCCGCGAACTAGGTTCGAAGTTCAAATAATTCGGAAGTATCATTCGGATTTGGTCTGTTCGGATATGTTCGCGAATTATTCGGGAATGATTCGAAGAATTACTAACTAGGCTCTAGAGTACCACTTTGCATGCTTAAATATTTTCATTAAGGTAGACTTGGAACAACTCTGATTCTCCCACTCTAGACATACATGTCATTTTGTTAAGAATCATATTATTTGTTCCCACTTCCTTAGGACTTAATTAAGTCGTGCACGTTTGGTAACAAGGAGACTCGTATCGGTTGTAAAGAAACGAAGGTTCAAAAAGCTTCAAATTCTCGGCATTTCTTTGTCGAGTATATTTGCATAAAGCTTGGTTCTAGCTTAAGAGCATTAGTGCTAATCTGCAAAGAAACTAGGATGAATTGATTAAGTCGAGGATATATAGACTAGGCTAATCACTAACGAGATACAAAAGTTAAGATAAACCACTAGAACAAAATATGAAGTACACAAGTACTTAAAAGTCGTGGAAATATAAATCATTACTATGACTGTAATTATAAGTCGTGGAAATATATCAGTGCTATGGTTTACTATATGTGAACAAATAATATAGTTTGGCTTAGACAATACCCTTTAAATGTTTTGTATATAATTATTTGAAGAGTATTTCAGTGGTATTTTGAATATAGGTTTAGGTTATTTGAATGTGCCTGTACCCAAAAACGGTTAAGACTTCCTATGTCAGGGGAATTTAGCAGCTGCTCTTTCGAGTACCACTTTGCATGCTTAAAATTTCCCCCCCTTAAGGAAGAGTTTGATCAACTCTTATTCTCCCACTCTAGACATGCGTGTCATTTTGCTAAGAATCATATCATCCGTTCCAACTTCCTTAGGAATTAAGTATTGCACATCCGGTAATAATGGCGACTGATATCCCCATCAAGTGACGAAGGTTCAAAAAGCTTCAGATTATTGGCATTTGCTGTCGAGTGTATATGTATATGGGTTGATAGTTCTAGCTTAGAGAATTAATGCTAATCTGCAAGGGAACTAGACTGAACTGATTTAGTGAGGGTACAAGAAACCGCATCGTTTTCCATGGTCGGCCAGTAATATTTCTCATGAATTTGGAGAAATAATTTCCTTTTTCCTTGATGTTCTCCATCGTGCATCTCTTTCAAGTTCGGATTTCATGCTCAGATAAGCATCTCAGTAAGTTCCCACCGAAGCTTTTGCGGTATAAGATTCCGTTAAGAAAGATAAATCTTTTAGCTCTCTCGAATGAGTTTAACTGTTTCTTTCTTTTCCAACGGAAATTCATTGTCCCGGAGGTGCTTGATGTAAGGTTCTATCCAGTCCCCAGTATGATGAAGTGTCAAGGCTTCTAAGTGGTGAGGAGGCGTCTGATAATTGGGACAAGATTTTTGCAAGATTCTCGATTGAACCTCCATGGAAGGCCAATAATTTCCCATCCTTTGAACCTTTTTTCAAAGTGTTACCACCACCGTCCCGTCCGCAAAACCTCTTCATGTATGCGTTTGAGTTGTTCGTCCGCTCACGTCGTTTCCAAGGCATCGTGATAAGGACCCATCATGATTTTGATAAGATAACGCTCCATGAAGTAAGAAATAATTTTTCAATTCCTTTGGTGACTTTCCCTTCCGAAAGAGAACTACTCAATTCATGAATAATAGGTGCTCGCCAATTGTCACTTGAATGTCTTCGACTTGAGCAAGCCAGTAGATGACACAAAGACGCCTCGCATCGTGATTGTTTTCTATGCCCCCTTCGATTTGCAACTTAGAAGCGAGAGTTGCTAGGATGTCGACATGCCTATTGTTAGTTGGTCCAAAGTATGGATAATGGTTGCATCAGCGAAATGAGTTAATAGCTGCTGAGCTTCAGTTTTGAATGGAGCAAGAGTGATTTCTTTGAGAGAGTATGTTCCATTCATCCGATTGACCAAGTAGCTTTGAATCTCCTCTTATCTCAAGGTGCGTTTCTCCTGCTTGATTGGCCAGGGACAATCCTAGTAAGAAAGCTTCATATTCTGCTGAATTGTTGGTACAATGAAAATCCAATTTGAACGAATGTAAGAAAACTTCGCCGGATGTAGATACTAGCATTACGCTCGCTCCTTCGATGTCGTTGCTAGGGGTGGCGGATCCATCAAAGTATGAAGCCATGTTTCTTCCTTCATAACTAAGATATATGGAAACTCAAGGGTACATCTTCATGTAATATTGTTGCATCTTTCCCTGGAAAAGCAGTGAGCAAGTCTCCAGAATCGCTTGACCTTTGATTGCTTTAGGTGGTGTACAAGCTATGTCAAATTCTCGACATTTGAAGTAGCCACTTTCTTTGGTCTCCTATCAAGGTCCGGCTTTGATAGTAGAAACTTTATAGGGTTTGCTTTGGAAACGAAGCACGACACTCTTGTTGGATAGTAAATAATGCCTGAATTTATGAATTGCATGCACTAATGCTAGACATGCTCTTTCATCCTTTGGGTATCGGAGTTGAGCATTTCTCAGTGAAGTGTAGGTCGGTCGTTCGATGCCTTCGTCAGTATTCTTGAGCAAGGAGTGCTCAGATGGCGACATCATTGGAAAGTAAGTGTAAAGTATCGGTGGTCGTCCTTGACATAGGAGATTTCATGATAGTGATAATAGTATCTGGCTGTATTTTATGGAATGCTTCTTGCTCCTTTCTTGATGAGGGGTAAATGAAGTGATGAGTTGAGCTAATCCAGAAATGAAGCGTGAATATAATTTACCTTGCACATAAAACTCTGCGGTTCCTTCCACGGTGCGTGGAGGAGGCATGGTAGTAATAGCTTTCTTTTTGTCTTGATCGACTTTGATTCCTTTCCCGCCGTGGCTGGGAATCCTAGAAACTTTCCTGAGGAAACACCAAAAGCACACTTTGAGGATTCATCTTTAATTTGTATTCTCGGCATCTTTCAAAAACTTGTCTTAAAACTTCAAGGTGGGATGCTCGAGTCTTCGACTTCACCACAATATCATCAACATAGTCTTCCACTTGCTTGAGCATCATGTCGTGGAATATGGCAGTCATAGCTCGTTGATAAGTGGCACATGCATTCTTTAATCCAAAGGGAATCATAGTATAGTGGAAATTCCCAATAGGAGTACAGAATGCAGTCTTGTTGGCATCATTCTCGTACATCTAGATCTGGTTGTATCCACTGTAACCATCCATGAAAGAGAACATACCGTGTCCACTGGTTGTATCGACGAGCATATCAATGTTGGGTAAGGGAAAATCATCTTTCAGACAACATTTATTCAGGTTCCTGAAATCGACGGAGCATCTGATTTAACCATTCTTCTTCTTGACAGGAACAACATTTCCTAGCCACGTTGGATGTTGAATAGGCTTGATGAATCCTGCTACTAAGTAGTTTCGGATCTCGACTTTGATTTGCTCCTCGACTTCGTGTCCGAATTGTCTAGGCGGTTGTTTGGTGACTTTGGAGCCGTGGAGTGATGTGCAGATGATGAGTAACCAATTTGTCGTCTAGACCAAGCATTTCTTCGTACGTCCAGGCGAAAACATCTTGACACTCTTTCAATAGGTGTATAAGTTCTGTTCGTTCTTCTGGTGACAGCGCTGAGCTAATTAGGATTGGCCTTGGATCATCTTCTGTCCCAATGTTGATTGTTTCGAGATCATCGTAGAAGGAGTCGGTGCTCGTCTTGCAATGGTCGTGGAGCATCTTGAACCTTCTTTCTTTGACTCGATTCGCTCGACATGATTCTTCGGGGAGAGGAGACTTTTCATCGTTCTCCCCTGTTAATTGCTAATATTTGCGTCGGCGGTAAATGATTCTCCCCTCCGCATCATGAATGGTTATGAAATTAGATCCCGGAGGTGAAACATGATCCTTGCGGCGCTTAATTGGTGCGGTAGATGACTTAATCGACTTAATGCCTGAGGATGATGGTTTTTCCGCGACTTCTTCAATGGACTTCCATCTTGGGAGTGGAGTGCTGTAAATCTTGTTTGGAGGTTCAGGGATATCCTTTTTGAGACTCAAGGAATTCAGGCGTCATAGATCGGGGCATAAGGAGATGATGAAGCCGCAATACGGACGATTTTGTTATCGAAAGAAGAGCCTTCATGCATTGATGTTATATTCAAGGAACCACTTTATTGTCATGGATCCATGGTCGTCCGAGTATCATGTGATAGTCGTTCTTGTTCGATCACGTGAAACTTGGCCTTTGATTGAATAAGCCCCACCTTCAAGTCTCTGTGGTATGCATATCCATATGTATGGATCGGGCTTCCTTCAAAACTCGTCATCAAGATGGGATGGAGGACAATCTTACTCTGTGGGAACTTGGCCGCTTTGAGAGTCTTCATAGTGATAATATTTTTAGAGGCACCTATATCAACGAGAGCACTTTTGAATTCAGAGTCTTTGATAAAACCGGTTACGTACAGGGCTCGGTTATGTCCTTCATCTGCCATGCGGTCCTCTTCTCCGAATGTGATGTTGTCGATCGAGTGTTCGGACACCATAGATACTTCTCCGAATGTGAATTAGTTGCACGTCGGATGATATTTGGTTAAGTGCAATAAATGTGTTCATATGTTGATCTTTGGAGAAGTGTAGAAGCTCACATAAACTCTCGATCAGATGTGTAACTTCCTGATCCACCTGCTTTTCATAAGTGGTGAAGTTTGTTGGTTTGAGGGTTAGCGTGTGATTGTCAAGAGAAGAGCGTTCTACAACCTGAGCTCCTAAGATTCTTGTCAAGTCCACCATGCAGTTGAACAAATTATCGATCACAGCTTCCAATCAATTTATGTTTCTTTCCAAGACTTCTTGCCTTCGTGCCAATTCGGCTAATGATGAAATTTCCCCATCAAATGCATTGATAGATGAGAAAGGAGTAGTAAAGTAAGGATGACAAATATTACCAGAATCATTTGGATGAGCCAGAGAAGCGTCACCATTTGTAAGACTCTGGATGGAGTTTTGAGTAATCGAATTAGATCTAAGACCGACCATCTTTGTGAGAATTGAGATTGCAAAGAGAGAATGATCTCCCATCTGTGGTCGCCAATCGTAGATGGGGCAAAACGAGTTCTTTGGTTTTACGGAATTGAGGAGATGATGATGTGGGAGGAAACTCCTTGAACCGAGCGAACTGTTAAACCTCACACGGATGCACTGCAGAAGGGAGTTCTTTGAATTCGAGAGATCAATCTGTAATACTCCGGCCTAAACCTAGACAATGGCCGTTCTAGAGTAAATTTGGTCACAAGAGAGGATGGGTCGATTTGTAGGAGGGAAGCTGAGAAATGTGTGAGATCAATGGTGATCGAAGATTGTAGGTGTGTTGTGTATTCTGAAAATATGATAAGTTCTGAATGATTGTTTTTGCTCTGTTGAGAATAATTGCTCAAATGTTGAGTTGTTAATCTCGTGTTGTCTGTTTGACGTGAGATTATCTTGTTTTCAATCATCATTCAGAGGATTATTTATATTGATAGAATTGTAAACACCATGATCCCATGGAGTGTGACAGTTGATGGAATCAAAGAGTGGAGAAGTGGAAATCGTGTTAAAACCAGTTGCTCAACGTATGAGACTTGGTCGATTTTCCACCAACTACATTGTTAACTCCTTCAATCGATTGCACGACTTGCTCACGTTCTCATCGTGTGTATACACATGCCGTAGACCGCCAGACCAAAACCCTAGTTAATATCCTCCCACGTGACACGATTGATGTCTCGTGATTAGTTAGTCAGTTGCTGACTTCATGACTTCATGGGACGATGAGTCCATGTATTGTTGAGTCGAACATGATTTGTAGATGTTCTGAGATTCATGAATTGAATATGTCTGTTGAGACAGAGGTATAATGTATGAATAAACATAGTTAACATGAGTAAATATTGTTCATTCGATGAACTGTTGAATATTGATGGTTGAACCAATGTTCCTTGGTTTGAGAAAATATTGCCCATCTGAGCAAATGTTGCTCATTTGATGAATTGGTAGCATGACCAAATAAAATGTTAATTTAAATACTGGCAACTGAACCAAGTATAACTTGGACTCAAAACCCTAATTTGATCAATTGATAGTTTATTGAAAATTAACCACGGAGTGAAGGAGGGAACGGCTACATGGGATCATGGGTCGACCGTGTAGCGCCTAGATGCTTAAGTGAGCAAATACCAAGATCTCTTCAAGACTTGTTGATTTGTTGATGAAATGATGATTAAATGCTGGTTTAATCATTTATTAAAATAATGCTCGTCTGAGCCTTAGGTGATAAAACCTAATTAATTATGAAGAGATGAGGGACTGACCAAGGGGTCATGAAACCGGCCCTGGATGGTCATGGGATCGACTGACGATCATTCTATGGAAATTCCAAATTGTTGGAAGAGTTTGAACCTAATATGAACAAATTAGGTCAAATAATGAAAATACATGGGGCCGACCTCTTGTAAGCCAAAGAGATAACCTTGGTCGGTCAAGGTAGTATGCTTGCGTCACCAAAGTGTTCGTGTCTCAGTCCTGAGAATTTTGATATTTTCTGATGTGCGTTTGAGCAATCACTTGGGAAAATATGAAGAAATCTGAGATTTTTGCCGAAACTGAGGAAACTTCATGAGATGAAGGAAAATAATTATAAAATGAAGGAATCATGATGTGTGGGACCGGCTGAGGCCAAGGCATGGCCGGCCGGCCAATGACCACGGTCCCATGGTTCTTTTCCTATTTTTATATTATTTTTCATGATTTTATGGAAATATCATGAAATCAAGGAAACTAAGGAGTTTTGTTGAAATCAAGGAGTTTCCTTGAAGTGAAGGAGTTTCCATGAGATGAGGCAAACAAATAATAATAAAATAATGGTGTGGGACCGGCTAGGGCCCGGTCCCATGAGTTTTCCTTAATTTTATGTATTATTTCCATGATTTGAAGGAATTTTCATAATTTGAAAGAAATACCATGAAATCAAGGAATTCCATGGGATCAAGGAAACAAAAAAAAATAATAATAAAATAAGGGCGTGTGGGGCCGTCTAGAGGCATGACCGTCAGTGGGGCCCTCCCACGAGTTTCCCTAATTTATATTATTTTTCATGGTTTGAAGGAAATACCATGAAATTAAGGAGTTTCCATGAGATTACGGAAATAATAATAAAATAATGAGGAATCATGAGGTGTGGGACCGGGCAGGATCAAGCATAGCCGGTTGGCTAGTAAACACGGTCCCATGTCACTTTTCCCAATTTTATATTATTTCCTTGATGCGAAGGAAAGACCATGAAACTGAGGAATTTCCTTAAAACGAGGATATTTGTTCAAATGAAAGGATTTTCATGAGATCATGGAGAATAGCAAAAATATGATAAAATATGAAACTGGGCGTGGGACTGGCCACGACACGACTGGCCGGCTGGTGGGCCTAGTCCCCAGCTCCTTGGTTAATATTTTATTTTTTATTATTTTCTTTCCTATTTTGCATAGGTTCATCGTTTCGTCGTATTTTGAAATACTCATTCGTGTGTTCAGGTGTTCATTATTGTCGAATACACTTGCACCATTTTGGTCGGGGCTTATTCGAAAGTGCTCAGATGCCAGTATGTTGAATATTTACTTCTAACCCATGGAATTTTCTTTGGAAGAACCATAAATTGAAGTAATTGAAATATTATGAAAATATTGAATATTTTCCAAAGATTGATTAATGAATCTAATGATTTAAGAATAATTAAGCGATGGCTCTATACTAGTACGATCGTCTAGGAGCATTAATTATTCAAGAATTGGGTGATATGAGCTTGTCGAAGCGTCATATTTCTTTTATATAGTCGGGAAAAACAATTGTTACATCCTCAAGACGTTATTGCTCTATACTAAGCGGTAAGTCGTCTAGGAGTCGTCTAATCTTGCAATTCTATATAAAAGTGATCACCGAAATTGCTCAAGTATTCATGAGATATGTCGTTGCCTCACTTGAGAGACTACACATCTATATGTACTACGAGAGACAAGATTCTCGATCGAGATTCTCGTGGCACGAGTTTCCACGCTTTTGATGAGACATGAGCCTCAATACTCATCCGATTCTTTGGATCAAGAATATGTGCAATTATAGTTTTACGATTTTATCCCTTGTCGAAAATCCACCATCTACGGAGAGTAAATTACCCGATGGCCACGTGTCAACATCCTAAGGGGTGAATCCATAATAAAATGCTGAGATAGGAGTATCAAATCAAACTCCAAAAAGGTGAGTTTTTCTAAATCAGGACGCCTGCAGCAACGTCGCATAAGCGACGCGTGTAAGGAGTAGTCTAATCTGCTCGGACGGTCAAGTCTAAAAAGAAGGACTGCATTTAATGAAGGATTAAAAGAGATGAGAACAAATCTACATCGTAATGTGAAGGCTCAAAGCGATCTATACTACAACCCGAGGTGATACAACACGAGGTTCCCTAAGAAAAAGTTATACGATGACGAGAAGAGCGAGGCAACTCGGAAGGAGAACCTAGCAATCCATCACGAGGGATAGTATAGAACCCGTCCGAAGCAACGAAGACGATGTACGATAGCTCCACCAGCTCGGCGAGATCAGGCCTTCACGAGTTTAATCTGCCTATAAATACCAGTCCATGTACAAGGAGATGGACAACTTATGTAACAATAGATGGTATTTCTACAGAGAATTCCTGAGAGAGATCTAGATAGTGAGAGAGTGAGAAATCTAAGTGATATTTGTAGCTCTTTCACGGGTAAGACCTTTTAATCAATAAAGAAAACATCTTCTTTCCCGTGGATGTAGGTCTTTATGGCCGAACCACGTTATATGCTTGTGTTAATCTTTACTTTCCATGCTCTTTACATCTTGTTCATCTTGAATATTTTAGTACTTTATAGCCTTTAGATTTACTTGGGTGTAGTCATCAGAAAAGATGCAACTACATTTTGGCGCTAGAAACATGGAGGTATGAAGATCTATTCTACCTCCCTAGTAACAGCTCTATATTGTTTTCATAATCTCCATGAGAGAAGTATTTTTCATACTACTGAGTAGAAATTTGTTAGGATTTATGAGTAGAGATCGGACTCAATTACGATCTACACGATTTGTGAAGTCTAGAAGACCCTCAAAATCAACAGATCTACATGTTTTTCAATATTTTTCTTTAAGATTTTTTGTTCTTTTACGATTTCCTATATCTTCCTCAAGGTGCTCAGGAGAGTTGAAGATCGGAGTGAAAATGAAGTTTTTAACACTTTGGTGCTCAAACGATCTCCTCCATGAAAGAGCTGGGAAGAAAAGTTAGTCAGTAGACTTCATAAGAGAGAGTATTGCCTTATGAAAGTCAAAAAGACAAATTGTTCATGATGTTCTTCATCTTCAAAGGAACTCAAGATAATCCACAAACTTCTTCTTAGAAATCTAACTCTAAGTCAAGGGGAGGGGTTAAATGAGTACATAATCATTCATCAAACTCATAGTTTGTCCAAAATAAAAAGCTTAAAGATGATGAGAAATATTTCCTAAAATGGGAAGATATGCTCAATCGTCATAACTTGGTTTTTTCCCAATAAAGGTATAACGTGTAGGAGGAGGTATTTTTCTCGAAAAGAGATATAAACAAAACACCTTTTTTTCCCATCACCAAAACTTTATGCAAGTAGGGAATATTTTGACATCTTCGCATGTCTCCAAAATTTACTGAAAAGTCTTCCTGTACTAAACTGTCCAGTCTGAACTATGACTTTGTAATTGCACATGACCTGCAAATTTAGGGTCCCACTTTTCTGAAAGAAGAGACAAATCAAGTATTATTGCATATATCGCAGGTAAGGCGATGGTGACGAGAGGCGATCGCTCGCACGAGCCAAGGTGAAAAAGGTGGAGCCCATCCGGAGGGACTAGACGACATGGAGCCAGGTGAAACCATCCAAAATGATGTGATCCGGGAGAGGGACAACCCGATAATCAATATAGGGAAGGATTAACTGACTATTCTAGCTCCGAAGAAGAGGGAAACCCCTTCGAGAGAAAAGATGATGTCCATCTAACTCAACCAGGAGGGTTGAACCATCTGCCAAGGCAAATGGTGAACAATGAGGCTAAGAAGGACAATCCTTCTACCCTCGGCGATGCCACTACTACTATCACAGCCATCTTGAAGGCACAAAATGCTCAGGATGAGAGAATGAAGAAATTAGAAAGACGTAAGAGGAGGCAAGAACGGAGAAACCGTAGGCTGAAATGCAAAGCAAAGAAAAAGGTGTCACTCGCTAGCATTGAGGAGATCCCCGAGGAGGAGAATCTTTTCGAAAACTTGCAAGACGACGAGCGAGTCCCTATCCCTGACACCTCAAATGAGGAAAAAGCGGATGGCTTCCCCTGGGGAAGCCGAGGCGTTATAGACCAGGAGGAAAGTCCATCCGAGGGATCGTCATACGTTGATCCCAAGCACAGACGAGAAAAGAATAGAAGCGATGAAATTAAAACCAACTGCGAGGCCGAGAACCTCGCAGCCGTGAATCCCAAACGAGGGGAGACCTCGAAGTCAACTCGTTCCAAGATTGTATCGTACACCGATCAATCAGACGAGGACTCAGAGCGATCAAGATATCGCCGCCATAAAAATTCTTTCTTACCCGAGAGAGCCCAGGGAAGAAGGAAAAAGGACGAAACAAGGCATAACGATGATCAATTACAAGCCTGAATCTGCCAGCTTGAAGTAATGTGCAGAGAGGCCACATGAAGGCAAGAAAGCAAGAAGTTGGCTGAAGTAGTACAAGAAGATGGACAATCTCCCATGTCGGAGAATATATTGGCCCTACCATTTCCAAGGAAATGCTCGCTTCTAACATTTGTCGCTCCCTTCACCAGAACCGGCGATGCAATTGAGCACCTCCGATCATACCGAATGACACTAACCCAGTGGAACCAGTACGACGTAGTAATGTGTAGGTTCTTTCCCGCTAGTCTAAAAGATGAAGCCCTAATGTGGTTCAATAACTTACCAAAGGCGTCGGTTAAGTCATTTTACCACCTATCAGAATTGTTCCTAGAAACATACATACATAACAGCCGAGTTAAACCAGAAATCGACATGTTGTTCCAATTAGCTCGAGGGCCAAATGAGTCGCTCCGATCGCTAGTAACTCGCTGGATAAAATTGTGCGCCGAGATCGGAAGAGTCCCAGAGACCTACGCGATCTTGGTCTTCAAAAACAGTCTAAGGAAGACAAATCCCATATTTGTGCGCATGTACGAAACCATGCCACCGAATCTAGGAAAATTGAGAGAGTTACAAGAAGACTATGTGGTCCTTGAAGAACTCCAAGATGGTACTTATGACAAACTGGTCAAAGGAACCAGTAGAGAAGCAAATATAGTGGAGCCGCAGAACCCTCAGGCGCCTGACCGAGGAACATGGCGATCCAACAACGGATCCACCCAGTACGATAAACATCGGAGTGGAGGATGGAAAGGGCGAGACCAAGCCCAATAAAAGAAAGTAAAATTTGTAGACCCTGTCTACATGAAGTTAATGCTCCCATCTCCGAGATCCTTAAGAAGATCGACGGAAAATACATAATTACGTATCCATGGAATAGAGGACAGCAGCCCGAGCGGGCCAAAAATAGAACAGATTTTTGTGAATTCCACCAATTCCATAGTCACACGACAGACTCGTGCAGAGACTTGAAGAAAATGGTGCAGGATATGATCGATGAAGGCAAGCTTCAGGAGTACATCGCGCAACCAGTGATTCAACCAGCCGCAGGTGCACCTGTACATCGTGTGGAAATTCCTCGCGAAGCAAAGTACTGGGGATGCAATACAATATCCCACTCAGCCATCACAGCTCCCGTACCTAAGGGAAATATTACAGGACAAATTCACAAACGCAACTTCGAAGGTGACGAAGTTTTCAGTGTAGAGATAGAACCTCCCATGCAAGAGTGGATGAAAATACATATCAGCTTCTCAGCCTATGAGGCACCTGATGGAGGAAGAAACTACAATGACCCCCTAGTGGTCATGATAGCTATTGCACTCCCCAAACACGAGGGAGAGGAAGAAAAATCTAAGGCACTGCCGTGGGCCATGCCTAAGATTTTAATTGATGGTGAAGCTCCGTCGAGATTTTATTTTACGAAACATTCAAACATGGGTCTTAGAGACGAGTGCCTAATACATCAACCTATAATATATTTGGCTTCAATGGCTCATCGACCTGTTCAAGGGGAGAGGTCACCCTAGAAATTCGGGTAGGCAAAATTCTTACCATAACTACTTTCTGTGTAGTAGATGTACTTTCCCCCAACAAGGCAATTATCGGGCGACCCTGGGTCCATGGGATCAAAGGAGTCGCCTCGACCTATTACCAGGGGCTAAGGTCTCCAACACCGGACGGGATCGCAGATTTCATCGGAGACTCAGGCGAAGCCAAGTACTGTTACAACATTTACGTACAAAACGGCGAAAACAAGGTAAACTATTCAAAAACGAAGAAGAAAAGGGCCAATAATTCTAAGAGCCAGGCCGAAATTGATGCTCACATAGCGGAATCAAACGAAACGAGGCGCTCGGATCAGGCACCAGCCTCATATAGTGTTCCCATCTCGGACTCACCCATGGGTCCTATAAAGAATCTTTCCAATGTTGAGGAACTTAAATCGAACTTCTCAGCCTCGGAACCTACCAAAGAAGTGAATATCAGAACACCCGAAAACCCGGGTATGATTAAAATCGGAACTCTTCTCGATAAAGAGGAAGAAGAAAAATTAGTGAAAGTACTAAAAGAATACTCTGCTGTCTTCGCATGGCGCATGGAAGATATGCCAGGGAAAGACCCGGGTATCTGCTGTCACAATTTGAAGATTAATCCAAAACATAAGCCCATGAGGCAAAAGATGCGAAAGGTGGCACCAGAATTTCATGAGGCCATTCAAAAAGAGTTAAAAAGATGGAAGCATCAGGAGTTATCCGAAAGGTGCAATACCCAATATGGATCTCTAACATGGCGATTGTACCCAAGAAAAACGGAGGAGTGTGAATTTGCATTGACTTCAGCAATCTAAATAAAGCCTTTCCAAAGGACAACTTCACGCTCCCTAACATCGATGAGCTTGTAGAAGCAACCTCTGGATATGGATTACTATACCTCATGGATGGATACTCGGGCTATAACTAGATCCCCCTCTTTGAGGAAGATCAAGAGCACACTTCTTTCTTTACTCCCGAGGCCTATACTATTATACTAAGATGCTGTTTAGACTAAAAACGCGGGGGCGACTTATCAAAGAATGGTAGAAAAAATGTTTGACAATTGGATACATAAAACCCTAGAGGTATATGTGGATGACATGCTTGTCAAGAAAAAGCTCCCACGAGACCACGCAAATGATCTCAAGGAGATATTTGAACAGATGAGGAAATTTAACATGAAAATAAACCCGACAAAATGTGCCTTTGGAGCTACCTCAGTGAAGTTCTTAGGATACCTGGTAACCAAGCGAGGCATCAAGGTGGACCCCACCAAAGTGCAAGCCATACTTGAAATGCTTTCGCCCGCCACAGTCGAAGATGTGCAGAGATTAAATGGTCGACTAGCAGCCCTGGGAAGGTTTATAGCTCGATCATCCGACAAATGCTAAGATTTCTTCAATACCCTGAAGAAAGGTGAAAAGTTCTCGTGGAGCAACGAGTGCGAAGAAGCTTTTAAAAAGATTAAAGAACATTTGGCCACTTTGCCGATCCTTCAGAAGCTTGATCCAGGCGAAAATCTTTACATCTACCTATCGGCGACTAACACGTCGATCAGCGCGGTGCTAACCCGTATTGATAAAGAGGTAGAAAAACCTATCTACTTCATAAGCAAGAATCTGACATCTGCAGAGAGAAACTACTCTAAAATCGAAAAAATTGTGCTGTCCTTAGTTTACGCGACACAGAAATTGCGAACGTACTTCCATGATCACACGGTCACATTCATTACCAAAGCTCCAATAGAATCTGTTATAGACCATGAAGACAGAGAAGGAAGGATCTCTAAGTGGGGAGCCCAAATCAAACAATTCGGAGACAAATACCAATCCCCATCTGCGATAAAAACACAAGTTGTGGCGGATTTCTTGGCCGATTTTCCTTTAGACGATACCGATGAAATTAAAGAAATCCCGGGAATAAAGGACCAATTAGAAGATCTACCTGAGCTACTTCGCTCGGAAAACCCAAGGCGATGAGAGGTTTTCGTAGATGGGTCATGCAACTCAGAAGAATCCGGCATCGGGATGGTTTTCACGATCCCGACATGCCGTGGGATTGTTTACAGCCTGAGGCTAGAATTCCCCACTACTAATAACATACCTGAATACGAGGCAGTCATACATGCCCTCAGAGTAATAATTGCGCTCGGTATTACCGAGACGGATCGATGGGACATACCAAGCCTCCGATGCATGTTTGCAGAGATATCTTCAACTTGAAAAACATTATATTGAGTAGATACCAAACATCATGTTCCGACACCTGAACAAGAACAACAATAGGCACGCAGATGCCTTATCCTTTATGACAAAATATCCGGAGTTTACCCATGTTAGAATTGAGAGACTAATGCTTCCCTCCATACCCATAGAAGGAGATATGTAAATCCTTAATGTGGGCACAACGGGTCCAAACGAGGCACTGCCCAAAGACGATTGGAGAACCCCGATCATTAAATACCTAGCCAATGGTGATCTTCCAGGCGATCAACAGCTCGCACACCAAGTAATATCCCGATCGGGAAACTACTAGCTCAGGGATGGCGTGTTATACAAACAGTCATACCTCAAACACCTGTTCAGATGCCTTTCCTTCGCCGATGGACACGAAATACTAAAAGAAATACATTATGGTTACGCTGGGAACCATAGTGGAGGCAGATCTTTGGCTCACAAAGCAAGGCTATAATGTTACTTCTGGCCTCGCATGAATGAGGACTCAAAACATATGGAAAAATCCTGCTTAGAATGCCAAAAATTTGGCAAAAGAAGGCACGCCTCGTCAATGAACCTAAAGTCTGTCCTAAGCCCTTGGCCATTCGCCAAGTGGGGAGTAGATATCGTTGGGCCCATGCGAGTAGGAATAGGACATAGAAAATACTTAATTGTCGCCACTGACTACTTCACCAAATGGGTAGAGGCCTCAGCCCTCAGACATATTAGAGACCAAGATGTCTTTAAGTTCCTCTTTGAACACATCATATGTCGTTTCGGTATCCCATCCGCCGTCGTATCATACAATGGGGCCCAACTCCGAGAGGAAAAATATCGACCTCCTTTTTAACTTCTTAAAAATCAGGAAGAAAAAATCCACCCCGAGAGCAATGGACAGGAAGAGGCCACTAACAAAACCATAGCTGACATGCTTAAAAAGAAGTTAGATGGACATGGGGATAGCTGGTGTGAGCAGCTACAGAATGTACTCTTGGCCTATCGGACCACCCGAAGGGAAGCAACATGAATGATACCCTTCGCTCTCACCTATGGCACGGAAGCGATCATCCCAACCGAAGCAATGATCCCCACGACTAAGACCGAGGCTTGGGAGAAAAACCTCACCTCGGACATGATACTCTCCAAACTGGATGATCTTGAGGAAAACCGAGAAATAGCCCTTCAAAGGATAGAAAATTATCATAGAAGGCTAGCCCGAGAATACAACAAGCATGTTCATCAGAGGCAAATTAGCCCAGGCGATAAAGTCTGGTGCGAGATCCCGTCATACCAGCGCGATTCGGGAAAATTTGCTCCCATCTGGGAAGGACCACTTACAGTCATCGCTAAGGCAGGTGACGGGGTATACAGATTGCTCAAACCCAATGGGGAACAACTAGAGCGCCTCTGGAACATCAAATACCTCAAGCAATACAACGCTTAAACAACTTATCGCTTAGGAAGATAAATTATGAAAATGAGACTCGAATCCCTACCTGTAAAAGGTCATGATACCTTACCCAAATGTACTAAGGGCTTATAAACCCTCTTTTGAGAATAATAAAATTAACCCTTTTGTGTGATCACTTCATTTACTTTGATTTTTTAGTTTATTTTTTCCTCGCAATTTTTTGCTTTAATATTTTTTGCTTTATCTTTTCTTGCACTTACATATAGCATAATCATACCATATTCGCATTATAACGAAAACCCATCTAGAGCATGGCACGGTGCTAGCCACACCTTCCATTCTACACCGAATTATGCGGGTAAAATACGTAAGCTGCCCGAGACAGACACATACCTAAGGCAATGCCATCTAGCCCACTGAATCAAGATGAAGCGGGGGACACCCTAAGCTACCTAAGACGGACACATACCTAAGGTAATGCCATCATGATCACGAATCGGATGATGTCCTTCCATAACATGAGATATCCAGAATCAAGGTACTTACCTTTGGCTAAGGCAAGAATCGCTTGACCGAGATATTGCACTCCAAAATAATGATTAACCAGCAAGTGAATCATATGATTGATCACTTAGTCATGAGGCAAGTGTAACCTAAAACTGGGAACTATTAAAAAACAAAGCCCATGAAATTGAGCTCCATAAACCGTCGATGATGCTAAAGACGATATGCAAACATATAGGTCTTTCCGAGAGAACATCGATGATGGCCTAGAAACGAGATCAAGAAAAACTGAAGTGTCAGGCAGATGAGAGGGCGTACCATCATGTTCAAAAAGATATGAATAAACACCTTGCCACCATGGAGGACGAGGAGGAAAACGCTCTCTGAACATATAAAACTTTCATGAAAAAGACTCTAAGCTCTACATAAGGGGAGATGAGAACAACACTCAACTCTCCACCTCAAAAAGACTCTTATAGGAAAGAAAGTCTTAAAAAAACCAACTAACATTTCCAAACCCAAGATGGTCAAGGCGCGATAAACAAGACGACGGAAATCTCGAAGGACAACCATTAAGAGAGAGGCATCCTCTCTCTTAAAAAGTCTTGAGGAAGCCAACATGCGCCTCAATAAAAGTGCAAACGTGGCGATAAAGACGGGACGGTTACAAAGTTTTCTTCCCATCATGCCCTTGGCAAGTTGCAAATAAAAGGAGCAAAATGTGAGGGTAAATTACCTGATGGCCACGTGTCAACATCCTAAGGGGTGAATCCATAATAAAATGATAAGATAAGAGTATCGAATCATACTCCAAAAAGGTGAGTTTGTCTAAATCAAGACGCCTGCAGCAACGTCGCATGAACGACGCGTGTAAGGAGTAGTCTAATATGCTCAGACGGTCAAGTCTAAAAAGAATGACTGCATTTAATGAAGGATAAGAAGAGATGACACGAATCTTCATCGTAACAGAAGGCTCGGGCGATCTATACTACAACCTGGGGGTGATAAAACACGAGGTTCCTTAAGAAAGAGTTATACGATGACGAGCAGAGCGAGGAAAATGATCGGAAGGAGAACCTAGAAATCCATCACGAGGGATAGTATAGAACCCGTCCGAAGCAACGAGACGATGTACGATAGCTCCACCAGCTCGACGAGACCAGGCCTTCACGAGTCTAATATGCCTATAAATACTAGTTCATGTAGAAGGAGATGGACAACTTATGTAACAATAGATGGTATTTCTACAGAGAATTCCTGAGAGAGATCAAGATAGTGAGAGAGTAAGAAATCTAAGTGATATTTGTAGCTCTTTCAAGGGTATGACCTTATAAACAATAAAGAAAACATCTTCTTTCCCGTGGATGTAGGTCTTCATGTCCGAACCACGTTATATGCTTGTGTTAATCTTTACTTTCCATGATCTTTACATCTTATTCATCTTGATTCTTGAATTTTTAGTAGTTTATAGCCTTTAGATTTACTTGGGTGTAGTCATCGGAAAAGATGCAACTACAATACCCGGTTAAGTTATTGGAGTGCTAACATCAGGGACTTCAATGATATGAGGTACCGAGTTGAAAAGGCATTTCTCCAATGAACCGATTTTGTGATAAAGTTAAGTTCAGTAATGATTTAAGATTGGATAAAGTAGGAGGAATACTTAGGTTAAACGATTATTATACATTTTCAAACCCACAAGTTTCTGACTATTGCCTAATTCAGGTGGAATCCTCCCCTCAATTTGATTTTCATGAATGTTCAACAGTTGTAACTCTGACAAATTACCAATCTTGGAAGGTATTACTCCGGACAACTGGTTGACACTAACATCTAAAGCTTGCAAATCTCCCAATAAAAACAGTATTGAACCCACCGTAGTATTATTGTAAACCGAAAGAACTTGAAGATTAATCAAATTACCGATGCAAGATGGGATCGTACCATTGAGTTTGTTTTCAGTATAAGCCAAACCCAGTCAAGGACGTGCAGCTGCAAATGCTATCCGGTATGCTTCCTTGCAAACGGTTAATTCCATTTGCCCGCGTAATTTGAAGATTCCTTAGTTTTCCCAACTCACTGTGTATAACACCGACAACAAATTGTCGCCAAGTCCTAACCCAGTAAGCTCCAAGCAGTTTCCTAACTGAGAAGGAATTGAACCATTGAATGGATTGGAAGATAAATCAAGAATATGCAAACTCGATAAGTTCCCAACAAACGAAGAAATTTTCCTTCAAGCTCACTTTCGAAAAAAGTAATCGAAATAACAGGATTAGTTATCTGGCACATGATCTGCAGAGTTTCCCTTGGAGAATCAGGCACATGATGCTTCAAATCAGAAACAGAATCAAATCCTTCAATAGGATTATTTTCAAGTTTACAAGGAAAGGAGCTAATGAAGTTGCTCATGCCCTTGCAAGGTTTGCTTTTAAAAACCAGTCTTTCAGCTGGTCGCTATCCCCTCCCCTCCTTCGTGTATTGCCTCTCTCTATTAAAGAGAGTAATTTGTTTTAATTTTTTTGTTTTTTCTGTTTCTCTGAAGAAAAAAAAATAATAATATCATTTTTTTGTTTTTTCTGTCTCACAAATTTCTCTGCAAATAGGACATGCCACCCAAGGACTTCTCTACTATGCTTTGGACCGAATTTCATAATTGACACTGTAATTAAGATTCTAAGGCACAGTGGTAAAACAATCAGCTCAACAATATCAGAACTATGTCCAGATGGGTTTCCAATTATGGTATACATGACCTGGGGGCAGACAGAACACCAGGTCCAGATGGGTTTCCAATTATGGTTTTCAGTCGTTGCTGGGATTTTATGAAGGAGGATATTATGAATGTGGTTAATGACTTGTTCGTAAATGAGCATATCGATTGGCGTTTGAAGTCAACATTTTTGTTCCTTATTCAAGCAAGATGTCGTAGTCGATGTTACTAACTTTAGACCGATTAGTTTAATGGGAAGTGTCAACAAAATTTTAGCGAAGATTCGACTTCAAGATTGAAAGGCGTTATGGACTGGCTTAGTGAGTAGCCATCAAACGGCTTTTATAAGTGGAAGACAGATTTTGGATAGTTCTCTTGTGGCGAATGAGTTAATTGATTCTTACGAGAAAAAGAAGAAGAGTGGTTTCTTGTGCAAAATAGATTTTCAAAAAGCTTACGATAATGTATCATGGAAGTTCCTAGATTATACATTGATGCGAATGGGATTGGTGAAGTGGAGGAAGTGGATTGAAGCTTTGCACCAAACATGTTTATTTCTCGGTCTAATAAATGGCTCATCTAATGGGAGGTTTGAGAGTACTAAAGGCCTGAGACAAGGAGACCCGTTGTCACCATTTTTATTCATTCTTGTTCTTGAATCACTAAATCTTATGTTCAAAAAAGCTTGTCTGGTGGGATGGTTCCGAGGTTTTGAAGCGGTTCAAGAAGGTACAGTGGTGAGCCACTTACAATTTGCGGACGATACCATTGTATTCTTACAGCCTTACTCTAACCAAGTTGAGCGTCTTCGAAATATTTTGCTTTGGTTTGAGATTATTACAGGTTTGAAGGTGAACTTTAAGAAGACTTCTATAATTCCGGTTGGGGAGGTTCCACAAGTAAACGTGTTAGCCAGCTCTTTTAGGTGTAAAGTGGAGTCTTTTCCTGTCTCATACTTGGGTTTACCCCTAGGAGACACGTATCTTTCTAAGGCGAAATGGGATATTATGATTGAGAGAGTGGAAGTCAGCCTTGCATCTTGGTCTGCTATTTTCTTAGCCGGAGGGGGGAAGTTAATCCTTATACATGCTGTTTTACAAGCGCTCCCTGTTTATCTCATGTCACTGTTTGTCGCTCCAGTTTCAGTGATAAAAAAGTTGGAAAAATTGTTTAGGAATTTTTTGTGGAACGACAAAGATGGAAATCATAAATCCCATCTTGTTAAATATGACGTGGTCACATGTGAGAAGTCTAGAGGAGGTCTCGGTGTGAAGAAGCTCCAAATTCTGAACTCTTCGCTTATTATGAAGTGGTTGTGGCGTTTTGGCACTGAAAAAGAGGCTTTATGGAGAATTATTATAGCAGAGAAATACGGAGAAGAACCTTTTGGGTGGAACTCTAAAATCTCTAAAGCAGCCTATGGTTGTAGTGTTTGGAAGGGATTTGTAAGTTTTCTCTCTTTTCTCTTCAAATATTAGAATGCGGGTGGGTGATGGAAACAACACTAGTTTTTGGGGAGATAGGTGGATTGCCGACATTCCGCTTAGAGAACAATTCCCACTGTATATCTTGTGTAGAGAATAAAGGTGCGGCGATGGCGAAGTAAGAACTATTGAAAATGGGCCGATCAATTGGAACTCGAACATTTCGAGAAGAGTGCATGACAATGTTATCAACGAACTGACCACCTTGCTTCACTTGCTTGATAACTTTCAATCTACTTGGTAGTAATGATCTTGATTACGAGTATGGAAAGGGCAGATTTCGAATGGAATTTTCTCGGTTAAATCTTGTTATCATTGGCTCAATAGTTCTTCCCCACATCCGGTAAATTTTCTCCCTAGGAAAAAAGTGTGGTCCAGATTTTGGCCAACTAAAGTTAGTTTTTTTATGTGGGTGGCAAGCTATTCAAAGATCTCTACTCAAGATGTGATGTGCAAGAAAGGAGTGGCCTTTTGAGTGGGTAAATCACTGTTACCTTTGTATCAAGAATAGAGAAACAGTGAACCATCTTCTAATTCATTGTGAACTTGCTTGGTCTATTTGGTGCTTCTTCCTCAACGAGTGGTCAGTTGTGTGGGTGACGCCTCCTGACCTCATAACTCTTATTAGATCGTGGCCGACGAGAGCTACTTCGCCTAGGAGACAGTTGGTACTTAAGGTTCTCCCTGCAGCAGTATTGTGGTGTTTATGGGATGAAAGGAACAAAAGAGCGTTTGATAATGTCAGTAGAAACGAGAAGGCTATAATTGATTCGGTAAAGCTAACTATCGCCTATTGGTTACATAATAGAGGGGTCTTTTACGGTATTTCTTTGGAGCAACTTTCCATCAGCTGGAAGGAAGTTCTTTTTGAACCTCCTTGAGGTATGTAGTTTCTCGGGATTCTTTTGGTGCTTGTTTGTGATTGGTGAATGTTTTTCCTTAGACTCTTATATATGGATGCTGGCTTGTAGCATTCCATTTCCTTTTGTGTTTTTGGTCGGGAGTGTCTCTCTTGTTTTGTCGAGGGACTAGTCCATAGTTCATGTACTTTACCTCATATCTATAAAACGTTTAATTTACCGATAAAAAAAAAAAAAAAAAAAAAAAAAACAATATCAGAACTATGTAATAACCATGAAGAGAAGGACAACAACCACTTGGTTTTACATTCTAACAAGGCAGGTTTGGTTTGGTTCTATCCAAATCACCATAGGCGGATGGAAAAGTTTGGGAAACTGTGGGTCCGGTTGAACATCCATGAACCACAAATAAAGCCTTGGACTCATTCTTGACGGTCATTTTTGGCCTACACTTAATGTTTTGTGTCCTTCTTTGTTCACAATACGCTATCAGCATGCCCTACAATGAGCTACGCGGCTGTTTTCAAACAAAGAAAGAAAGTAAAATCGGTGATAAAATATATTTTATATCATTTTCCTTATGCGATTTAACCTAATTTTAGTATTGCATACTGATGTAATTATTTATGATTTTATCTTTTGGAACCTTGTAATAATTGACCTCTTCTCTTCTTGTAATACTCCCTCCGTTCCGATTTACTTGACGTTGTAGAATTTTTCACGGAGATTAAGAAATATCAGAGAGAGTAAAATATTTCCAATAATACCCATATTAATTCCTACTTAAAGAGTTAAATAGCCTAGTTTTGTGTTTCTAGATTCTAGGAAAGTTATCCATCCCGTAAAAAATTTACTTGGGATGTACTACCAAATATTCCAAGATTGATTATATATCCTCCATGGGGTATATTTAAAAATTAAAGTAATTTTTTGTGTTGATTACGATGAGTATTAATTCTCTGGTTTGATTCCAAAGCAGGGGTAAATTAGTGAAAATTGGGGAAAAATACTAAAACTATCATCTAATTTGGAACACAAAATAAACCCTAAAAAAGAAAATAAATTGGAACGGAGGGAGTAATTATTTATGATTTATACCTTGTTTGGTATAAATCTGATGGTGATATTTTCCAATAGCAGAGGTTTCACTTTCGAGATACTTGCGGGAATAAATCAAGCGTGGCTAAATTAAACAAGTGGAAGAGACACCGATACTTGGGCCAGGCCAAAAGTGAAAGCGAGACAACCTAGGCCAAAAGTGCTTGGCTTCCGTCTAAGGCTTCCGTTCATAGTATTTAAGTTTGAAAGTATTCCATAAATATGTTTGTATAAAATAATATTACCTCAGTAATAGACTATATTTTTTTTTTTTTTGAAGCATGTTATTAATTAAGAGGAGTTAGGATACAATTTGTCGTGGATAAGTAGTGCCCACAGAATCATGAAATAGAATTTGACTAATAAAAGATGGGATTGCCTGGTCCCATATTTTAGTTGATAAATTCCCCGTTTGACTTCCATCTGCTGCATGATTGGCTAGCCCGTCTGCTGCTTGATTTCCTTCCCTGTAGTTGTGCTGAATAGCCGCCTGCGGTATTTGTCAAAATTTGAATTTTATTTCCTCTATCATGCCTGATATGTGCCAAGGTGGAGGGGTAGAGGAAGTGATGAATCGCAGGAGGTTTTCTGAATCGGTTTCAAAGAGAACTCTTGGCCATTGTCTTTCTATTGCTGTTGTTGATGCTAATAGCAGCGCCCAAGTTTCTGCAGTTAAGGCAGTCGTGATTCCTAGTGGTTGAGCTAGAGCCATTAAACTTCGTGCGTCAGAATGTATGCATATGAATCATGCCCCCGCAAATCCCGGGTGACCTCTAGCTTCTCCATATGTATTAATCTTAATCTAGTTGATGTGTGGGATAGACCATCCTATCGATATTGTTGATATTCTTTTGTCTCTCGTTGGATGGTTATATAGTGGTGCATCTCCTGGTATGATTGGTGGTGCAGAGTGTAGTGCCCCGTAGAATTCTTGTTGTAGTTTTTGTGCCCATGCTAGGATTTCTTCCGAAGTTGTTTGCTTTTGTTGGTATATTAGGTTATTCCTAGCTAGCCATAAGGTCCAAAATAGAAAATAGAAAGAGGAGATTACGGAAGTTGATGCAGGTTGTTGTAGGATTTGAGAAATGGTCGTCTGATGCGTAATAGTGAAAATAGGTGAGGGATTGGAGTTTGATGAAATTGGTATTTGAGTGAGTAAGGTGTTCCAAGATGTAGTTGTTAGTTGGACAAGTGAATTAGAAGGTGACTTGCTAATGACGGATCGAGTGTTACATCTGGGACATATGTCTGAGTTGCTCAAATGGATGTGATGTAAGAGTGAGAAGGTTGGTAATCCTTCATTGATGGCTTTCCATAAGAAAAGCCGAATTTTTGGTGGACATGGTAAAGTCCATATGAATTTGGTGGGTGATAGAGGAGTGTGGGTTGGGTGATCATGGGTTAGACATTTGTATCCCGATGAGGTGGTGTATTTTCAGATTTTGAGTGTGGCGAGATAATTTTGTCCGAGGGGCATTTTGGGGAAGGTGGATGTTCATGATTTTTGGGTTATGGTATTGGGAAGGGAGCTTAATTTTTCATGATTCCAAGCGTGGGAAAATGGATCTATGATATCCGCTACCATTCGGATTGGATAGCATTGTGATTGGTCCAGGTTTGTTGAGTGTGGAATCAATTGGTTTATCGGAGTTGATAATCCATTTCCAATACGATGGAATATCAAGTGTTGCATGGTAGGGACAATTGATGCTAGTTGTCTCCATTGAGGACTGGATGAGGAAGGCATATGGTTAATGCCATGTAGAATTGGTTGTCGGTTGAGATATTTTGCACTGAAGAGACTTCCGTAGATAGAATTAGGTTGTTCATGAAGATTCCAGATTCTCTTCATGAGAAGTGCTTTATTATGATCACTGATCTTCCTTATTCCTAATCCTCCTTCGGATATTGGTTTTGTTACTTTATCCCATCCTATAGGGTGAAGTTTTTTAATGGTTGAATCATGTCCCCAGAAAAAATTTCTGGTGATACGATCTATTTGTTTATGAATATTGCTGGGTAGATTTTGTGTTTGCATAATGTGGTTTGAGGTGGGAATTAGGGAGGTTTTGATGAGAGTGAGTCTTCCAGCTGGAGTTAAGCATTTTGTCATCCAGCCTTTGGCTTTTGGGCTAATCTTTGTAGTAGGGGAGCGAAGGTTTGGTTGGATGCCCTTCCTTGTTTAAATTGGACTCCTAGATAGATTGGAGGTTTTGAAGTAGCCGACATATTAAAAAATTGTTGAATTTCATTTACTTTGGTCGGGTCTAGATTTGGGTGGTGGATGATTACTGATTTAGAAGTATTAATTATCTGCCCCGCAGAGGTGCTATAAGAGTGCAGAATGGTTTTAAGGTGCTGGTTACTCTGATTGGAAGCTTTATATGTAATTAGTAAATCATCCGCATACATTAAATGAATAATGGGTGGTGCTTTTTTGATATGTTAAGACCCCGAATTGACTTTTCGTTTTGTAGGTTTCTAGATTTGTAGAAAGGATTTCATAAGCATATAATAAAAATATAGGAAGATAGCGGGTCTCCTTGTCTAATACCTCTAGTTGGGGTGATGTAGCCATGGGGTGTACCGTTGATGTTGATTGAGTATGTAACTGTTGTGACGCATAGCATAATGTAGTCTATAAAGGTTGATGGAAGTCCAAGTTTTGTGAGTGAGGTTTTAATGAATCCCCAGTCTAAGCTATCATAGGCTTTCTGGATATCAAGTTTGAGAGCTATTTTTGGATCTTTGGTTAGGTTAGAGGTTTTGATATGATGGAAGAGTTCTCCAGCAATCGCTATGTTATCGTGTATTGATCTTTGTGGGACAAAAGCACTTTGGTAAGGGCTTATTAAAAATGGGAGAAGTGGTATAATTCTGTTGACTAGAATTTTCGAAATGATTTTGTAAGTGACGTTACAGAGTGCTATGGGTCTGAACTGGGAAGGTTTTGATGGATGGTCGATTTTAGGTATTAGTGTTATGTTTGTGTGATTCATGAGAGGATGAATATTTAGGTTATTAAAAAAACTTCGAACCATTTCTATCAATTGGTGTTGAGTTGTTTCCCAAAATTTTTTGAAAAACTTACTTGTGTAGCCATCTGGACCTGGAACACTTTCTGAATTTATGGAGAAGAGTGCTTGTTTGATTTCCGTTGTAGTGACTTCCTTTGTGAGTAGGTCCGATTGTCTGGGAGTTAATCTTGGTCTTATATTTGTGAAAAGGTCTTCGTCAATCATTGTAGGTGGGGCCGAATATTTCTGAGCGTAGTGATCTAGAATGAGTTGAACAACGTCTTCTTTCTTGCTAATCCAGATGTTTTGTGGATCTTGTAATTGTTGTATAATTTTACAAGCTCTGTGGATGGTAGCTTTAGTATGGAAGAAGGTTGTGTTGAGATCCCCTGATTGTAACCATTGAATTCTAGATCTCTGTTGCCAATATGTCGCATGGCATTGTAAGAGTTATACATGATCTATTCTTAGTTGTTTTTCTTGATGTAGCCAAAATTCCAGGTCAGAGCCCGTTTGGATTGCACATTGATGTTTTGCGTGCTTTATCTTGGTTGTTGATTTCTTGATCATAGTTGGTAGGTGGCCAAAGGTTTGTTTGTTCCATTCTAAGAGGGTTTGTCCGGTTGTTATGAGTTTTAGTTGGAGGTCTAGGGTAGGTTCACTATCTTGTTGTTGCTCCCATGCCGATTCGACTATCTGCTTGAGTTGGGGATGAGAAAGCCATAAGTGTTCAAATTTGTAGTTTTTTGTTCCTTGCCAATCCATTGCTTTCCTTTGCAGCAGTATTGGGGCGTGATCAGAAGCTATTCTTGGAAGATGAGTAATTTCCGCATGTGGATTTGTTGTTCGCCAAAGTTGGGTTGCTAAAGCTCTATCTAATCTTTCTAGAATGTTATCCTGCCCCATTTGGTTGTTTGTCCAAGTGTAGGGGTCTCCTCGGAATCCCAGATCTATGAAACCCATTTGATCCATGAGAGTGAGAAGTGGTTGAGATTGGGCATATGTTACTTGCCTTCCTCATTTTTTTTCCGATTGATCTAGGACGTCGTTGAAGTCTCCTAGCAATAGCCAAGGAATGGAGGGATTGATGTTGCTAAAGATTGTTGGGAATTCCTGCCACAGATTTTTCCTTGTATCCGGATGTGGCGGCTCATAGATACCCGTGCAGAACCAAGGATGCTCTGGAGGGGGTGGTGTAACTTTTGTGTGAATATAATTTTGAGAATGGAATAAAATTTGGATATTTAGGTTATCTTTCCACATTAGACATAGTCCGCCTCGCCTTCCAATTTTTGGGACCGAGAAGTAATTATTGAACAAGAGGGTTTGCGATAGTCTCCTCATGTGTTGGTCATTAGCTAATGTTTCAGAGAGAAACAATAAGCTAGGTTTGTGAAGAGAGACTAAACCTTTCAAATGTTGAATTGAGGGTGGGAGGTTTTGTAGTAGCAGGTTTTCCCACACTACACCCCTTACTCGATTTTGCTTAATTAATCCATTGAAAGTAGTAAGATCAAGAATATTTATTGATTGAATCCATGAAATGTTTACACAAGATTATAGAATTACACTTAGAAATTAAAACACTCTTAAACTTTTCTCTCCTAATGACTTGCCTAACCATTCCAAAAAGATCTCTCCCATTTACGAGACTCATTTAGCCCTTTATATAGGGTAATACATGGTGGATGACAGCTAAGCTCCCCTTTATTTTCGGGAATGTCTCGCGAAGTGTCGCAGATGCACAAACATTCATTCTCGCGACACTTCTTAACCCTCGCCAGGCCTCACGTCTTCTTTATGTTTTACCGGTCGTTATTCATTGCGTCGTTTATTTTAGCTCCTGCGACTGCCTCGCGACAGCGTCGTTTATTAATCCCGCGAGTCTTGTATGTTGCGATATTATGATCCTACATCTTGCCTCTTTTTCCTTAAATATTGCTTGAAGAGCGATCTTTAAGGAAAAATCTGTTGTGGTAGTAATCTTTGATCTTTGTTGATGAAGGAACGAGCAGAAGAATACTGGACTTGAAAAGTACGTACTTGCCTCTATTCTTTTGCAAAGTTCCGAAGCTCCTTTATAGTATATATACGAAGTGTTGTTTCTTGCCTCATGAATTGCGTAAAATAATCAATTTCGCCACTATTCTCGCCTACTAGGAAATATGTTGTATATTTGGATTCTACTAAGGTTCTTTTCGTCTCGGCTTCCTTGGATTTAGTAGTGACCGTTTACACGTGTCTATATTTACCTCTTTTACCGGTGTATTTAATGTTAACCGGTCATAACATTTTTTCTCATCTATTTATAGGAGCACCCCTTGTGAAGAATTTTCCTTTTCTTTTTCATCTTCTTCATCGTCTGCAAGTGTTCTTCTTCTTCATCGTTCGCAAGTGTTTACCTATTATTGTCTCTTACCATCTTCTTCACCACTTTTGCTATTCTCTATCGATTTGTTACTCTCATGGCGTCGTGTTTGTTAATTTTGCCACATCCGGCTGATTTTGTGGTTGATCAAATTTGAGATTAGCTTTCTTTGTTGAAATCACACTGGTATGATTAACTTTGTAATTTTCTTTCTGCCATTGTTGTTTAGCAAGAACCAACCCAGAACTAAGTTTATCGTGAAGGACCCTCTTCTTTCTTTGGGCTCGCCATCGAAATCTACTTCGCAAACAAGAATCCTCGCACAACCAAAGCCCACTTCGCGAGCAAAATCTATGGCTTCAAAAAGACAAATCCGCAAGTGACAAGGTATTCAAGAAACATTTTTTTTTTTTTTTATCAACAATACGTTGTTGCCTCTGTTCCTTATTTAATTTGTCATTCGCAGGATGATAAAACTACCGGTCATACGCCCAAAAAGCCTCGCTACTCCAAACCCGTCACTCCCGACGTTCCATTTCCTTCATTCACACCTTCGTCTCCCCGCTGCGAAATCTTCGCAAGATAATTTTGTGCCCCCTTCCCCGGTAATATTACCAACGACAATATTTCTATACCTCAACTCCTCATAGACCAAGTTCCTTATAACCGTCCTACTACAAACGATCTTATACCTCCTCCCGCTATCAATATTCCCGCTATTTCTCCAATCACTTCTCTCCCCGAAACCTCCTCTTCTCATGAGGTTCCTTTGACAAAGGTCGACTCGTCTTCTTTGTTTGAACAAATTCCTCTAACTGCGGAAAATTTGGAGGGGATAGATGTGGCCTTTAAGGTCCTTTCTGATCTCGTGAATGATGCCAAAAAGACTTCTACTGATCCTGTCAAATCGAATGTCTGCGAGATTTTAAGTAAGCATCTTGGTCCTGAGAGGATCTCGCAAGCACCTTTAGTTCAAGAGATTAATAAGCTGAAGGATGATCTCCAAGTTATGGCTGTGAGTGCAATAATCTCCACCTTGATAATCAAAAATTTCTCAGTATCTCACTAGATCGCGATAATCTTCGCAAGAAGAATGAAGAATTAAAAGGTATGCTCTCGCCATCCCCCATTTTTTTTTTTTTTTTTTTTTTTTTTTACAACTCAAACCCTTGCTCGTCCTCAAAGTATTAAACCAAACGAATAATGGAGATATATCGACGGAGTCTATCGTTCAAGAAGTTCGAGTTGAAAGAGATGCTTGGATGGAGCAATATAATCTCTTAGATAATCTTCATACCTATGCCGCTGATCAAATAAATAACTTGTCTAAAGAGAATTTTGATTTATCGCAAAAGCAAGACTCATTAAGTAATGACTTATCTCGCCTCTCTTATGCTTTGACTAAAACTAATTTGGAGTTGGAAACTTTATCGGATGAGAATCGAACTCTTTCTCAAGAGAAACGTTCTCGTTGAATAAGATGGCGAGCTACTCGCAGCTAAAGATAATGCTTGTCAAAAGTTATGTGAAGAACACGAACAAGCTAAACATACTTTGAAAAACCAACTTGAAGAAATTATCACGAGAGAGATAAACTTATTCAAGGTAGAATAACTTTGAGTGTAAAAGCGAAGCAGTTCCAAGAACAATGTGCCAAATTAGAAAAATCCAACTCTACTCTGGCGACCGAAAACTCCATACTTGTTTCCCATGAAAAGAATTTGCGATCTCGATTGAAAGGCTTAGTGGGAGATTCATTTGATGATGTCATGGACCGCTTGGGGAATAATTTCGCAGCCTTTAATTCAACATCTTACTTCTCAAAAGGAAGGTAGTCAAATTATTTGACTATCTTAAATTATGTATATATTCCATGAATGCTTTATTACCCTGAGAATGCCAATAATGTTCGATAAGAATTTTCTCTGATCTTGTGTATTTGTTATGCGACTCGAGAGAAAGCTTCGCTCCACTATCTCCACCCTCGTGTCCGATTATTCTAAAATTCGCAGGGAAAACGGACTACTCTCCGCGTCTCTTGCTCGTTCTCGCGACCGTGCGGAGCGAAGATTTGATTATATGTCTTATTGTAAGGATATTGATAGTAAGAATCATCAAAAGGCATTGCTTCGCCAATTCCCTCTTAAAGCGGAAGTTCTTGTGAATAATATTTTTTGTCGAAGTCTCTTGATCCTATTCACGTCGATCCTTTGGAAGTAAGTGATGATGAAGTTCCCCATGCTCCTGATAGTGATTATGAATATGAAAGCTGCGAAGATCTCCCTGATAGGGAAGTGATCGATGAAGATCCGAATAGAAAGACTCCTGATGAAAATCCAGTAACTGGCAAGAACGAAGGTGATGAAAACATTTCTGATGAAAATCCACCAATTGAAGGAGGCGAAGCTGATGAGGGCGTAGAAAAGTCTCAACCATCCTCTCGTATTTGATGATCTTGATGTAGAGAATTAAATTCTCTTTGTAATTTTGTTAGAACTCCTTTTTGTTTGAATGACTTAACTCTTTTGATTGAGTAATTTCCATATTTCTTTCTTCCTTTCTTAATTAAGACCACTTTGCGAGCATGTTCGCTCATTGAATCTTTTATTAAGTAAATCCATCCCAATTAGGGATTTGATTTTAATTTTTCTCTCTGCGACAAAGTCGCAGGCCGCCTTTACATTTTCATGCAAAGACCCATTGACCTTGCCTTATCATTTTTGTGTGGTCTTCCAAGTTAGACCTCCCTAGTTAGAGGTCTTCCCCTGCCACCTTTCATCGCGACAAGATCGCAGGACGTCTTTACACTTGGATGTAAAGACCCATTAATCTTGCCTTATCATTTTCCAAGTATTTTTGCCTCTGCAGGATATTTTAGTTGCAACAATGTGACAGGCCTAAATATCCTTGCGAACATAAAGCCCCATGACATTGCCGTCTTGCGACGAAATCGCAGGACGTCCGTACACTGTCGTGTAAAGACCCATTGATCTCGCCTTACCCTCGCGTTAGTATTATTGCCTCTGCAGGATCATTGCACAAATATGACAAGCCTAAATTCTCTTGCGAAAACATAGCCTTATGACATTTGCGTCTGTTTTGACACTTCCCCTATTGGAAAGTGTCGCCCTTATCATCTCCCCGGTTGCCCCTTCAAGGAGGCGAAACATCGGCCATACAAGACTAGCTCCTCCCATCCGGTCTTAACAACAACCAGTTGTTTTCGCAGCCTCTTTTCCCTTATACCTATATGGTTTATGGTTACGAGACTGCACCCTAAGTGGAGTTTTCTTCGGGCGAGTGCAACATATGCCAAGACTTGCCAAGAATGGCCAGGGTAGGTTCATCCATCCCGGCACTCGGCTCAACCGTGTACCTCGGCGCCTTGAGCATACACCGACTCCTAAGAAGAGACCCTCGGTCGCCCAACCAGTGGTATAACCTACATATATAGTTGGGAATCCAAGGTATCTCAGGATAGGCTTTCATGGGCCCCAAATTTTCATGACTCGAGGCTTCGGGAGCGGTGTAACCTTCCCCCCGAGCCATGTCGAGAGATACCCCCTTATATGACGCACTTTAGGTCTTACATTTGCCTCTTACGAAATGTTATTCGCGAACTAGGGTGTACGCCATAAAGGTTCGTCCCATTCATTCATTCTTTTATTCAATCATTCTTTAGCATTTGCTATTTTGCTTGCGAGATATTCGCCAATTCATTCATTCAATCAATCGTTATCTCTTGTTGTTTTGTTAAGCCATTCATGACTTTTTTGTTATTCTTGTCGCGAGATCATCGCGGATTTTCTCTGCATTTTACTGAATGTCGCAAATATTTTGCGAAGAAGTACTTCATCTTGATTCCTTTTTCCTCTCTCATTTTTACGGGTAATATTTCTTTAGATATAACCTGTTCCATGGTCTATCCAATTTTTGTCCCACATCTCTTCCTTCGGGATCCATCAATCTATATGCCCCTGTACCAACTACCTCTTTAATGATATAAGGTCCATCCCATTTTCTTGCCAATTTGCCTCCACTTTCACGTTGATATATAGGGGTTTCTCGCAACACCAAGTCTCCTGGTTGGAACTCACGTATTTTTACACGCTTGTTATATTCTCTTGCCAATCTTCACTGATAATTCTCCATGTGTCGCAAGGCCTTTTCTCGTTTTTCTTCCAATTCATCCAACTTGATTAGAATGTTGCCTGCGCTAAGATTTTTCTCCCAGACCTCTTTTTTGGTTGTCGGAATCACGACCTCTGTTGGTAGTACTGCTTCAACTCCGTAAGTTAAGCAAAAAGGGGACATTCCTGTGGCTTCTCTTCTAGTTGTATTATAAGCCCATACTGCATTGGGTACTTGTTCGCACCATCCCTTATTGTGTCCTTCCAACTTTTTCTTCAATATATCGGCAATTGTTTTGTTTGTTGCCTCCGCTTGACCATTAGCTTGTGGATATAATGGAGTTGATTTTCCACATCTTATCTCGAAATGCATTGAGCAAGACAACTCTATATTTTGCCCTTCAAATCGCTTCCCGTTATCGATACCAATTGTGCGGGGATCCCAAATCTGCATATAATATTTTCAAATATGAATGTAAAAATATCCTTATCACGGATGTCTCGGGACCGCTTTCACCTCTCGCCCATTTTGTGAAATAGTCCGTTGCGACAATTAAGTATCTTCTTTGTCCTGTTCCGGTAAGAATGGTCCCACAATGTCTAAACCCCATTTTCCAAAAGGTCACACACTTCTTGAAGAATTTAACGGTGCTCCGTGTGCATGTATTTTCTTCCCATGTCTTTGACAATCTTCGCAGCTGTCACGGCTATTGCTCTCGCGTCCTCATGCATATATGGCCAATAATATCCTTGCGTCTTTGCCTTATATGCCAAAGATCTCCCGCCGCTATGATTTCCGGCATCCCCACTATGCAGCATTTTCAATATGGTTTCTCCTTCTTTCCTTGTTAGACATCGAAGCGAAGGTCCATCAAAAGAACGCCGATAAAGCACGCCATCTCGTAATTCATAATTTGTTGCCCGACTCTTTAACTTGTGTGCTTCCAATCTATTTCTCGGTACCTCGCCTTTCATTAAGTACGCGTGAAGTTCTACTCTCCAATCTTCCTCGCGACATGGCATTTCATCTACCACCATCATTATATCTGCTTCTTGTCCCTCCTCTTTATTAATTGATGGCGCCAGTAGTGTCTGTATTTTGATATTCCTCGCAGTTGGGTCTGTCATCATACTTGATATAAAGGCAAAAGCGTCTGCGAGTCTATTATCTCTCCTTGATATGTGTCTCCATTTTATTTTCGGTATCTGTGCTGACAACACTTCTACAAGCTTCCTGTATTTCTGTAGAGATGGATCATTTGTAGCATACTTCTCTGTTATCTGACAAATTGCCAATTGCGAGTCACTGGTAATCCTCACATTCTCCAGTTTCATTTCTATTGCGAATCGTAGGGCATGTATTATAGCTTCATACTCCGTTTCATTATTGGTAGACTCAAATTCCAATCTAAAAGCAAAAGCTAACTTATTGCCTTCTGGCGAAATCACAACAATTCCCACTCCTTTACCTTCTCCATTGGATGATCCATCCACTAATATTTCCCACCGATCTCGGCTCGATTAACAAATCTTTTGGATCTCCATGCTCTTCTTCTACATCCATCATTTCATCCACCGCTTCATCTTCCTCCAAAGGAAATTCTCGCTTTAAAATCTGCGACAACCCGTGACTTGGTTGAAGATAATATTTCATATTTGAGTTTGTAATGGCTTATTTGAGCATTCCATCTTTCGACTCTTCCCGATCTTTTTGAATTTTTCATTACCGACTCGATTGGTACCTTCGTTACCACTCTAACAAGATGTGCTGAAAATATATGCGAAGTTTAAACGACGCATAGACTAACGCCAGGATTAGTTTTTCAATCTTCGAATAATTTCTTTCGCAGCATTAAAAGTTTTTTGATATAATAGATTGGTTTTTCTACTCCTGCGTCCATTCGCAGCAAAAACCGCACTTAAAGCATGCGATGTTGTCGCGAGGTATATTAATAATTCCTCTCCTGGTTCTCGCTTTCCGCATAATGGATATATCCATTAAATGCTCTTTGATCCCTTGTAAAGCCTTTTCACATTCGTCCGTCCACTTAAATTTCGATCCTTTTTCAAAGACACCGAAAAAGTGTTTACACTTATCGATGACCGCGAGATGAATCTTCCTAATGATGCTAGTAACCCATTCGGCTTTTGAACATCCTTTTTGTCGCAGTGTCGGCATATCGCGAATCGCTTTTACTTTCTCCGGTCAACATGTATTCCTTCCTTTGATATAATATAACCCAAGAACTTCCCGACGCAACTCCGAAGGTACATTTCTCTGGATTGACTTTGATGTTGAAACGCCTCATTTGTTCAAAAATTTCTTTCAAGTCTCGCACGTGATCTTCTGCCTTTTTACTTTTCACTAGCATGTCATCTACGTATACCTCTAGTGTTTTATGTATCCATTCTGCGAATACATTTTCTACCATCCTTTGATACGTTGCTCCAAAGCATTTCGCAAACCAAACGACATTTTAGTATAACAAGATAATCCTCTTGGAGCGAAGAAAGCAAGTGTGCTCTTGGTCTTCCTCGGCGAGAGGGATTTGATTGTAACCTTTGTATCCGTCCAAACGATGATACTCTTTCGTTCATTTGATTCGACCAATTGCGGAATGTCTGGCAATGGAAAACTGTCTTTAGGGCAAGCTTTATTTAGATCAGTGAAATCAATGCAAATCCTTATTCCCTTGTTCTTTTTTGGAACTATAACCATGTTCGCTATCCATTTAGGATATTTTGCTTGTCTAATAATTCCTGCATCCAGCATCTTCTGCAGTTCTTCTTCTATCAGTGGGTGATATGCTGTTGCTATCTTTCTAATTCTTTGTTTGAATGGCTTCACATTTTTATCAATCTCCAACTTGTGACAGGCTACTGATGGATCTATACCAGGCACTTCATCCATATCCCACGCGAAGATATCTTTATAATTCCGCAATAGATCGACAGTTCTTTTCTCTTCTTCCGCTCCCATGCTAGTTCCAATCTTTAGCATCTTGGGTTTTTCCTTAGTTCCAATATTCACTTCTTTGGTTTGCTCTGCCGCGACGTAACTGGCCTTCGGTTCTCCCATAGGGGTTGGCCCTTTCGGTTCTTTTCGGGATCATTTTCTTCTCCCGAGATCTCGCTAGGTATGCCTTTTCCTTCCTTCGCTCCGATCATGTAAACTCGAACTCTTCTTCTTTCTTAGCCGCCCTCGCCATCTTTTTGCGATATTTTGATATATTCTTTCGCTTGTTCACTTGTTCTTCGTGACACTTTACTTCATTTTGATAATATATTCTTCCTTTAGCAGCATCCCCTTTGATCTCGCTGACTCCTGTTGGTGTAGGAAATTTAATACATTGATGAAGCGTCGACGCTACAGCTTTTATTGCATGTACCCATGGTCTTCCTAATAATATGTTATACGGTGATTCCATATCCACTACACTCAGCGTCACCTGTGTTTCGATTCCTCCTAATGGAACACGTATTTCTATCTCCCCTTTAACTTTTGTTATAGATTTACCAAAACCTTGAATATTGTACGCCGCGAAAATCATATCTTCGTCTTTAAATCCCATCCTTTTGTAAGCGTGATAAAACATGATATTCACCAGACTCCCTGTATCAATTAAAACTCCATTCACTACCCATGTTTTCACTGTGTTCTCTAATTCCTCTCCTTCCTTATACGCGTTTATTGCGATCACCAGTGGAGACGCGTGATCCAAATTTTCTTTGGATATTTCCTCCGCCGTAAAAGTTATCTCTTGCTTTTCCCAATCCTTCAAAGGTGATATTACTTCTCTATCCGTAATCTTCTTTCCTTCAAAATCTCGTTTGTGTATTCTTCCTCTGATATTTTCATGAAATTCACTAATCATTACTCTTGTGTCTGTGCTGCATGCCATATCTTTTTCATCCGATTTAAGATTTTCCTTTCTCATTTTCCTGATTCAAACAGTTTTAATTGCAATTTTCTCTCTTTCACCAATGGCTCCCTGTTTCTAGCGCATATGTAGTAGCAGGTTTTCCCACACTACACCCCTTACTCGATTTTGCTTAATTAATCCATTGAAAGATGTAAGATCAAGAATATTTATTGATTGAATCCATGAAATGTTTACACAGGATTATAGAATTACACTTAGAAATTAAAACACTCTTAAACTTTCTCTCTCCTAATGACTTGCCTAACCATTCCAAAAAGATCTCTCCCATTTACAGACTCATTTAGCCCTTTATATAGGGTAATACATGGTGGATGACAGCTAAGCTCCCCTTTATTTTCGGGAATGTCTCGCGAAGTGTCGCAGATGCACAAACATTCATTCTCGCGACACTTCTTAACCCTCGCTGTAAGTCTCACGTCTTCTTTATGTTTTACCGGTCGTTATTCATTGCGTCGTTTATTTTAGCTCCTGCGACTGCCTCGCGACAGCGTCGTTTATTAATCCTGCGAGTCTTGTATGTTGCGATATTATGATCCTACAGGTTTATACCTTGACAGTTCCAGGCTAGAATATTCATAATGAGGAAAGGTATATTGGTTCGAGTGGGCTTTGATGTAGGAGGTTAAATGAGAAGACTAAGAGGGAAAGGGTGAATAAGGTTTTAATGGGCTTTCACAAAGGAAAAGGCCAGAAACATTGAAATGAAGAAGATGCAAAATAATTAGATTGATTTGATAAGACCAAAGTAGTTTGAGAAGACTTACCTAGGGGTTAGTCGATCGTAGGAGCATGGGGTGGGGTTGATGGTATCAATTCTTCATAATCGGCACATACAAAGGAGGAGCTAACGAGGTTGGGATTAAACGATTTATAACAAGAAGACTAATTTTAAGGACAAGTTGAACAACAATGAAAATAAAAAAGAACCACAAAATGAATATATCCATAGATAAAAGAAATCCTAGTTAAAGAACACTAATTAGAAAGCCTTTAAAGCAAAGCCACCCAAAATTAAGATAAGCCTTTAAAATTCCTACGGATGGTTAACTATTTAAAGATAAACAAGATCCTAAAAAATGAACATTGGAAATGCAAAATAAACATTCTAACCTAAAATTAAAGATAAACAAGGTCCTAAAAAATGAACATTGGAAATGTTAAATAAACATTCTAACCTAAAACAGTAAATGATGCATGGTTATGAAAAAACACATTAGGCACAAAGAAGAGAATAACGAAAATAAGAATGGATAGAACTTAGGTGTCAATCAAGACCAAGACAGGGCTTCCAAACTAATTTAAACCAACTTTCCAAAGCAAGTTGCATAGCACTAATCCTTTTTAGATAATTACCACAATTTCAGAAGAAATTACACAAACAAAATTAACCCATTTAAACCTAGAATTCACATAAACATGCAAAATAGAATTGCATTTCATCTACAAATCCAAAAAGGTCGCTAATCGCCGATCAAACAAACAGTTTAAGAGAACCCCAAAGGAGAGCAGGGAACGCAAAAACTTCAACTATAACAACTTAACTTAAACCCATCCACTAACAATAAGTAAAACATAAGCATACTGAAATATTGAATTACCATCTAAGCATTCAATGATAAAGGCCAACAAGAAGAAAACATACCGATAGCAAAATCATTAATTATCTAAAACCACAAAATTGTATTGACCTGAAGAGTTTTTTCAAAAACCACTATTATCATTACGACTTCGAAGCATTAAAAAGCCAGCCCCCAAAGAGTTCCCAAACAGTATATCTAAACATTCCTTTCCTTACTCAAATTCAGATGCACCCCAATCAACCAACATTAACATAGATTACAATACCCACATATAGCAAAGCAAAAATCTTACCAAAATGATCTAATTAAACAATTAACCAATTAACGCAAGTTAATCTAAATACACTGCAAAGGAACCAAAAATCATAATTTATCAATAACCAAAATGAAATTAGCAAGGAAGAAAACTCCAAAAGGTTGAAGGAATAGAAAAGAAAGAAAACCCCGATTTTTAGTGATTCCAGTTTCATTAAAGGAATAGAAACCGTAAAATCATTTCTCGATAGATTTTTTTTTCCTCTCTATAAAAAGGACTAGGGAAGAAAGAAATCAAACTTGAAAAATTGATCACCTATAAATAAATAATTTAATCAAGCATATAAACTACAAAAAAATATATACATAGGGCTTTTAAAAAAAAAGGAAAGATACAAAACAAAAGTACCAATACGATTGTGGAAATTTCTGAGGAACCCATGCTTGGTTCCTCTCTCTTCTAGAAACCCATCATTAAAATAGTATATATTTGTAGCCCAAAATACAAGATGAACGGTTAAGATTATTAGTTTTAAATTGAATTTAGGTTTTCATATTTTACGTAAGACTAAATTAACCTTTACAAATTAAAGATTTAAAAAAAAAAGTAATAATACAACTAATTTCACTTATAATGGGTCAACCAAGTAGTCATGGGCGTTTTTTGTGGGTGCAACATTACTCATGGACGTTGTGGGTGGGAGAATTTGCATAAAAACCGGTCAATTACCGTTGTGTAAGCTAGCATTTAAGAACATTTAAGGGTTATAATTGAATGCGTTAAAAGGAATATTTTCATATATGTCAACCGGATTTGCATATAATTGACGAGGTTCATTTAATTAAATGTTCCTCTTTTCTTCTGCTCAATGGATCTGTGAAATTTTGATATTGGATTATTTTCTAAAAGAGCACAAGAGATCCCTTACAAAGATGACTACAACAAGATGTACAGATATTGATGTAGATATTGGAAAACATTTCTTATCATAAAAATTCACACTGGTCATTAACCGAAACAATTATTAGTTCCACAAAAATCTAATTATTGGAAAAAATAAGATTGTTTTTTTTTCATCGTATCCGAGGGTCGGAGTGAAGTTTGTTTAGCATTATCAAATAGTAATAATCATTCATCCTAACACTAAATGATACGTTTTGGTGGTGGAGATGGAAATGTAAAATTGAAATGCGAAACTATAAATCAAATCGATTATTTTTTTCATTTGATTTCTATACTTATTTTTCTCAATTTTCTCATCCCGACTAAGTATTATCGATAAAAATTACGATTCTCACTAGACACAACCATTGTTAGTGGTGATAATTACAATTATCAATGGATGAGAAATGGAATTTTCATTGAAGATTGTAATTTTCACCGATCGCACCATACAAGTTATGGATAAAACTTCAAAAAAATATCTTGAAAACTGGAATTTTCACATATCCAATCACGTGTGAAAATTGAAACATTCAACAATTAATCCTTGGTGAAAACCTGAGTTTTCCTATCATCTCATGGTGATAATTGAGTTTGTTTGAGAGGTTGCAATTCTTTTTTCTTTTTGAGAGGATAATTAAAAAAATAAATGAACGAAAATACATAAAACGTAACAGGAAAAAGGTCGGAGATATCTTAGGGAAGAGTCAAATGACTTATTTATTTAAGGAATTTTCCGTTTATTAAGACAGGTAAAGAAAGTCAAAATGAGTTATTATAGGAAACTTTTTAGGAGTTTCAACACTTATCGTTAAGAAATAAGTAAAGTAGGATTAATTTTGTTTATATAGGTAAAAGGTTATATTTGTCATTTAATTTTGTTTTAACTAATTTTGGGTTACTAAAATAAGCAATCTAAATGATGGGTTTTGGATAAAGAATTTTTCTCTTTTGGGCTACAAATATTTTTCCCCAATACGATTATCCCAAATGGGATTAAATCTAATGGTTTTTGCCGAGCCAATTAAATCCCTAACTGCTTCACAAAACCTAAGTATATCGAGCACCAAACACCAAAGTAATACAAGAACAAGTTATTTTATTTAATTGATCTTGTTTTTCACGGAGACAAACACAGAAAGGGAAAGCAAAAACAGACACCAATCTAATTAGACAGGTAAGAAGAAGAAGAAAGCCGTGCACATTACTAGGTAGCTAAGGCAGTTTCTCATCCCCCGTTGTCACACCTTGTGATTGTGATCACAACACAATAACATAAGGAAACTTGACTTAGTAATTAAGAAAAACATCTGATTATGCGAGGGGGCAGACGCAACTGCCCCAGATCCTCTTGCGGTTCAGAACTAAGAATAGGGCCGGGGAACGTGGTAAACGTGATATTATCCCGTACCGTATTGAATGTGGTAACATCACTCTGAAGGATTGGAGTAGCGGTACCAGACCGTAGGATTAGTACATTACTCGCAAGTGCTGGGACATTGGATGTAGTTATCTGCACAAGTGTGGCAGATTGACCAACGATATCATTGGTAATGATTAATACCGAACCAATGCCCATATTCAATTTCTGTATTAGGGTAACGAGGCTAGTAACGGATAAATCAGCAACGGTTGCTTGACCATGAGATATAAGCACATTATTAGCTGCAACAAGAAGAACAGAAAGGACGATCAGAAAGGAGATGGAAGGAGAAGCGATTTTAGCCATTGTTACTGATTTTTGAGCTAGTAAGAACTTGTGCTTCTCTTAAGTTTTGCGATACATGTATTTATAGGGGTGTGATGGTGGTGGTGGGACGAACTTTAATTAGTCTATTTTTATTTATTTTTAAGCAACTTGTTGTGATCATCATGATATACCGCATGCTGCAGACGGTCCCGTATATTACCCTCTCCTAGTTGTGGCTTACTTGTATGCTCTAGTGCGGTGACCATTGCTAGATACATCCGAGTGGAGTGCGCAATAGCTAAACAAGAAGTTGATACAAAAAACACAATAATGCTGCTGGGATACTAAAAGGGCCTTTAGAAATGGAGTATTGGGGTATGATGAGTTTTCCAAATCAGTACGTCTCCCTTTGATTAATCGATTAGTTTTCTCTCTTTCTTTTATGAATACATTTTGGAAACAGTTCTACACTCACCGTGAATTTCCACCGTGAAATTCATCGAGTGAGACAAATTTTTGGGACCCACCAACAGGAATTTATAGGGGGCTCATCTTTTGTGTGTCACTCGGTGATATTTGCAGTGCATTTTCACGGTCAATGTAGAGTTTTCGTTTTGGAAATCTCGTTTAGCTTTATCGACGATAGCAAGGGGTACAGCTTTGGATCATTATAACCATTAAACACCACCAATGATAAAGATTCTCTTACAATGATGCGTGCAATATGCATTTGGATGGTATCCACTATCCAGTGTGTTGATCTGAATGAGAAATTGTGGCTCGAAAGGGATATTACTGAGGATGAGGTATTTTCCACTTTGAAGAGAATAGGGTCCCAGGTCTAGACGGATTTCAAGTGCGTTTTATAGTCAAATTCTAGGAATCTTATGAAATCTGACATTATGAAGTTCTAGGAATCTTATGAAAAAGGAGTTGGTGACTGGAATATACTTTCTTTTTCTCAAAAAAAAAAAAATAAAAAAAAATAAAAAATAAAAAAAAAGTATGCGAAAGAAGTCACAGTCTGTCAATTTCGAATAATAATTTTATTGGAATAGACTTTACAAAACATTGAAATGAATCAACAATTTCGATCAGTCTATTCCCAAGAAATAAGAAGTAGATTACTCCTTATTTTTAAACCATTCTTGAAATTCACGATGAAGTCACGATCCTTGGTATTCTTCTCCTCTCAAATACTTTAGGTCAATATCCAAGATACCTTGTAGAGTTTCTGGATCCTTCGTTGAGTAAAAGCTGACTGTTTCTGAATACAATTTAGTTGATTACCAAGATGCCTAATATAGGTCATGAGATCCTCATTCTTATTGGGACGACCGAAGGGAGTCCCGTTAGTGTTCATAGTGGAGCCAAAATGTAGTCTGTTTGTAACGTTTTTTTTTGATTTTTAATCGTAAAAATTGAACACCCATTAGTTATCTTTCCATAAAATTGGATCAACAATAAGATAGTCATCAACCACGACTATGCTTAGGCGCGGTCATAACGATGGGAAGTCGAAACGATTGACGGTATTTCCCGCGTGAAAATGGCAAAAAAAAAACCGTCACATATGCTTTCAATTTTGATCTTGACCGTTGATTATCAACAAAATTCGGCCATCGGATCTAAAGTTTTTGTTGCTATTCCAAAATTGTTACAAATAAGTGTTACAACATTGTTAGATAATAAGTATCACATAAATATTACACTTATAATTGTAAGTAAACAAAATAGTTGCAAAACTGTTACAAAACTGTCACAAAATAAAAACGACCCTCTACAATTTCACGGAGTCACTTCCAAACTTCGGTCGTCACTGCACTGCTACAGCAGTAATCTTTTTATCTATGATCTGTGAAGACTCGCAAATAAGTTGTCCCTTGCTTTGCCCTCAAATTGTTTGATTTTTGGTTCCCTTAGCAATAGCTTTAGTATACTTCAAATCACTAAAATTGTCACCTATTCCACATTCACACAGTTTAGTGATGAGACAGGGATAACCAAGTTTTCTCGAAATTGGAGAAGAGATGCTTTCATAAATCTTAATCATTTGATTGATGTGTTGCGCCAAAGCCTGCAGAAGCGTTAGATTTGCACTACTACGAGGTATCTCAATATCGCCAAGAACACAATCACACATACACACAAGAAGAACAAGTATTTAACGAGGTTGAATGCTCGGGAAGGAATAACAATTTTATATATCACCGTATAGGTTGGAATATACAAAGCCTAAGAAGAGAAGAAGAGAACTCCTACTAGTTCTGGTGTATTTTCCCTAGTTCTCTCTATGGCTATTTATACATATCAATAGGACTGGACACATTCCTTAACAAGGATTACTTTCCTACAAGTATAGGGTTTCCTAACTTAGCTCTAAGAGACAAACCTCTTAAGTTTTGCTATACTTAGGACACAAGTACTTGGTTTCCTTAACCAACTAGATTTCTTAATCTATACCTTGACCGACCTACCAACAATTCTCCACCTCTGATCATGCATTCATGCATAAGACGATCAATAGATAAAATCGCCTCCATCTTCCAATGTGGATTGAACCATCACTGTCTGCCTACGTATCCTCAATAGGAATCAAACCGACCGTAGTTCTCTCGAATGGCCTTGCTAGAAGACCTCCACCAGGTTCCTAAGAACCTCTACCCCAAAAGGGCCTTTCACCAAACCGGAAGGATGTGGATCAATTTCGAACAATGTTGAAACTTGATCCCAGATACTACTTTAGTCAACATATCAGCTGTATTGTCTTTGGTATCGATCATTACACGTAGAATGTCTTCTTCTTCAAGAAGTTCTCTCATAAAGTGAAATCTTTACGTCTATATGTTTGGTTCTATCATGATGCTTGATTCTTAGCCAAATAAATTGCACTTAGTTGTCACAATGCACAAAGGCTGGTCTTGCACAATTCCTAAGTCATCTAGCAAACCTTGTAACCATATAGCCTCCTTAAATGCCTCTGTCACTGCCATATACTCCGCCTCCGTAGTTAAAACCGCCACAGTAGACTGCAATATTGATCTCCAATTAACTAGTGCTCCCGCTATGGTAAATACATACCCCGTAGTCGAACGTCTCTTGTCCAAATCACCAGATAGTCGAATCTACATACCCAACACACAACCGATTGTTTCTTCTATCCTTCACAAACTCAAGCCAACATCAATCGTACCATAAAGATACCTCAAAATCCATTTCACAAAGATGCCAATGTCCCTTACGGGACAATGCATATAATCACGACCATACTAATCGCATGTGAAATGTTCGGCTTTGTACATACCATCGTATACATCAAGCTACCAAACAAACCTCAAAGATATGGGACTTGAGCCATATACTTTCGCTCTTCGCAGTGAGTGGGAGAGATACGAGCATTCAACTTAAAATGAGCAAAGAAGGGGAGTACTTACACAGGTTTTAGTTCCTTCGTAGGCACCAAACCGAATACTTTCTTCAAATATGCCTTTCCGAGACAAACAAACCTTACCCTTCTCTCTCTCACGTTGAATCTCCATGCCAAGAATCTTCTTAGCCTCTCTCGTGATATTTCATCTCAAACTCGATGACAACTTGCACTTCAAATTATCGATCTCTTTCTTGTTATTCGATGCAATCAACATATCATCGACATACAATAGCAAATATATGAAAGACCCATCACGTAGCTTCTTGAAGTATAAATAATGGTCATAATGACTTCTTGTGTATGTTTGGCCTATCATAAACCGGGTCAAATCACTTGTACCATTGTCTTGGAGACGTGCTTAAATTTCCGTACAACGATCTCTTTAATTTACATACACAATCTTCTTTTCCAGCAACCTTTAACCCCTCTAGCCGAGTCATATATATCTCCTTCTAGATCACCATGTAAGAACGTCGTCTTAACATCTAGCCGAACTAGGTCTAAATCATATTGTGCTACTAAGGCCAACAAAATACGGATTGATGAGTGTTTTACCACCGGGAGAGAACACCTCATTGTAGTCAATCCCTTCTCTTTGGGCATAACCTTTTGCAACTAACTTTGCCTTGTAGCATACTTGATTCACCGAAGATCCTTCTTTCTTAGCATATACCCACTTGCACCCTATGGCCTTCTTACCGTTCGGAAGCTTCATAATAATCTGTGTGCCATTCTTGTAAAGAGAGTACTCCATCTCGTCCTGCATTGTTCCTTCCCATTCTTTACACTCTGCACTGCGTAAAGCTTCTAAATAGGAAGTAGGAGTACCATCTTCAACAACCGGTAATGCATAAGCAATGTAATCATTCATCCAACCAAAGCTTCCCGGTTGATCTTCTCAGTTCTTGTTACTTTATGGTCTCCATGACCGTAGCTTCAGATCTTCTACTCGACTCTGTTCCTCTTCCTCAACAAGCAGTCACTATCATTTAGAACTTCGATGAGTTACCTCTCTTGCAGACCCAATGTCTTCGTAAGTATTCGAACCGTATACAAACTTAATCGGAATTGGTGGAGTTGCATCAATCTCCACCCGCTACAAAGGCTCATTAGTATTGGTGCTTTCCGCTTCTACACCTGTCGAGAACCCCAAGACTTTACCATAGACATCTCATCAAATGTGACATATCTACTCATGACTATCTTCTTCTTAATCGATTCCAAATCTTGAACCCTTTCACTCCACTTTTCATACCCACAAAGATTCCTTTCTTCTACAGCTATAAGGCTTGTTTTCACTAACATGATACTACGCAGGACAACCAAAGATATGAATTGATTCAGAATCATAAAATGGTTTACCAAACCACTTCTCCATAGGAGTTTTACCTTCTAATGCAGCTGATGGCAACCTATTAATGAGGAAGCACGCATATGTAACTGCCTCAGCCCAAAACGCTTTACCTAATCCATCATTAGATAACATACCTCGTACCTTCTCCAGCAAAGTACGATTCATGCATTCAGCTACCCCATTATGTTGCGGTGTCTTATTAATCATGGAGTGCCTCTTTATCCCCTCATCCTCGACATACTTGCAAGAACGGATCACTCTTGTACTCTCCAACATTGTCCGAACGTAGTACTTTGATCTTTCGCGTTTGAGTCTCGCTTTTTTTCCACCTCAAAAGATTTCTAGTACTTCATCCTTATGCCTCATGGTGTACACCCATACGCGAATAGAATAATCATCAATGAACGACACAAACCAATGTTTTCCTCCCAATGATGCATTCTTGGAAGGACCCCATACATCTAAGTGAACATAGTCAAGAACTCCACTAGTATTGTGGATAGCTGTGCCAAAGCTTGTTCTTATTTTCTTGCCCTTAACACAATGTTCACAAAATGCTAACTTGCAGGCAATAGCACCTTTCAACAAGTCTTGTTGAATCAACCTATGCAACGACTTCTCACTGGATGTGCAAGTCTCGTGTGCCATAGCTTTGTCTTCTCTCGTAGCGCTCTCGATGTGTTCAGAAATAGACACATCTCATGTTGTTATATTCCCAATCAAGTAGTATAAGTTATGATGACGTGTGCCCTTCATGATTACCATAGATCCAGAGATTACCTTTATAATACCATTTTCAGCGACTATCTTATAGCCCTTTAGCTTCCAAAGTTCCGAGTGAAATCAAATTCTTCTTTATGGAAGGTACCAATCTTACCTCCTTCAGGATCTCTAACCATACCATCATGCATATTGATACGAACACTACCAATCCCAATCACCCTGCAGGTATGATTGTTTCCCATACTTACTTCTCCAGCAAGGTCTTCAAAACTTGATAACCAGTCCCGATATGGACATATATGATACGTTTCTCCAGTATCTAATACCCATGTACCATCTGTAATAGTACAAGCTGATGGCGTCACATTCAGCGAGAAATCAGAAGCATCATCTGATTCTTCATTACCTTTTGCAATGTTCACCTCAGTTTTGTTATATCCTTTATTTCCTACGCTTAGGACAATCCTTAGCTCAATGACCAAAGTCATGGAACCAAGCACACTCATCTTTCTACAGTCAAGCGTCCTACTCTTGAACGTCTTCTACCTTTACCATAAACACCAGGTCTTCTTCTCATGTCTATTGAACGACCTCTTGCAAGAAGCAAGTCATTGTTAACTTCACTTGCAAGGTCTTCACTATCCATCTTCCCGAACTCCTCACGACGCAATAAGGTAGTGACCCGCGTATGTCATCTTGTCCTTGCCGTGCATTAATGCTTTAATCACGGGTTCATACTTTTCGTGAAGAGAGTTTATCGTGCACAAAGCTTGTTCCTCGTCGATGATCTTCTCATCGTAGTTAACCAACTCAACAAGAAGTTTATTATATGAATCTTCTCATCATGTTATAGCGATACAAATTCCTTTTAAGATGTATCCTATTGGCCACGTTCTTCACAAGGTATTCCTTCTCAAGCTTTTCCCAGAGATCCTTAGTCAAGTCTCGTTGATAATTAACTCTTACTTGCATTTCTAAACACCTCGTATCGAAGCAAGACATAATTTATTCATCTTGTTCCACCGCTTTTGACATCTCCGCTGACCTTCTAGAGCTTCTTCTAGGTCAAGATGGACAAGAGCATCCATTACGTCCGTTCTCCATAAACCAAAGTTATTGGTTCCTGTAAACTTTTCTACATTGAGTTGTGATCTATGTAAATGAAGTATTTCTTCTTTTGTTTCTTTATCTTTATTTGTGGAATCCGAATGTTCTCCTAAAGGATTTTTCGGATCTTCGTCCCCGTCAACCATTGTTCACAAATAACCAAATATAGATAAAAAAAACAGAACCTTTGAGAATTACCTCAAGCAATCTTCAAAATAATACCTTCACTTCAACTGCATTTCGAGTACCCGTATCCAAGAACGTCTCCTTGCTCTGATACCAATTGTTGCGCCAAAGCCTGTGGAGGCGTTAGGTTTGCACTACTAAGAGGTATCTCAATTTCGCCAAGAACACAATCACACATACACACAAGAAGAACAAGTATTTAACGAGGTTGAATCCTCGGGAAGGAATAACAATTTTATATATCACCGTATAGGTTGGAATATACAAAGCTGCGAGAGAAGAAGAGAACTCTTACTAGTTGGTGTATTTTCTCTAGTTCTCTCTATGGCTATTTATACACATCAATAGGATTGGACACATTCCTTAACAAGGATTACTTTCCTACAAGTATAAGGTTTCCTAACTTAGCTCTAAGAGACAAACCTCTTAAGCTGCTATACTTAGGACACAAATACTTAGTTTCCTTAACCAACTAGATTTCCTAATCTAGACCTTGACCGACCTACCAACATGATGCTTATTCCACAAAGATCAAGTTGTTTACCATCTTCTAAAAGAAAATAGACAAACTCTGCAAACTCCGTTGCCCAGTCTGACTTGTCCCTTGTGCTTGCAAATGTAAACGCGGTGTGTATGTAACGATAGAAATGAAGGTTGGGTTTAGTGATTTTAGGGTCCATCAAGATATGATTCACAACAATGTTTGTTTTAAAACGTTTAGCAAAAGAAAGATTTAAGAAAGAGGCTAAAAGTTTAGAAATATATCTTTCTTGGAACATATAGAGATATGGTCTTGTCTTTAGTAAAATCGATAAACCACTATCATTTGTACGAGATATCCATGGCCACCAATTTGTATATACGAGGGCCTATCCTATGTATCAATTTTCAACGTTATCATGCTGTACGATATATACATCCACTATTGATTCACAAGAGGGGCGGCTATACATCATGATGTTGAACGTTTAATAAACTAACACCAGCACCATTAACGCACTAATTGGAGTTTGATTCCTTTCAATCAAATCGCAGCTGGTTAGTTTCCCTAGAGTAGCTAGGTTGTGTGTTGCAACTTGTGTGGTAGCAGCTGGTTAGTAATGCTAGCAGTTTGTACGGTTATTTGACTATATATGTATATGTTTACCTACCAATGGGTCCCACATGACTGTGAGTGGTGGGGTCTCACCCGGAATTCTCTTCCCACAAACTCAGAATTATTGTTTTCTTTTAAGCATGGAATATTTTTTTTTTTTTTGTCGAGAACCAAACCTATTTCAATTGGTGAACATGCTAAATAGTAAGACACCAAGACCCTTCACTATCCATCCACTCCACTGAAGTGTAAACAGTGGTGATCCCAATGCGTGAAAGGACAAATAGTCCCACATTGCTATAATCCGCTTAATTAACTTAAATATAATATGGAAAGGCCACTCCACTCACGGCCATTGGTTTTGAGTTGGACGCCCATATTTTAACAGTATCGAGAGTTAAGCCCCGAGACTTGACACTGTCACGTCGGGTGTAGGGCGAGTTCCGTCAAGTGTTTACTACTTTGTCACTTGTACACCGGGTGTAGGCCAATGCCGTCTTTGGCGAGGTGTTACCCCCAATTTAGTCACTCACTCGTGTACACTGTTACCGATGTTTGGTAACTCGTACGTAGGTCCACGTGCGAGGCCAGTCACCTTACACGTGAGGGGCGTGTGAAAGGACAAATAGTCCCACATCGCTATAATCCGCTTAATTAACTTAAATATAATATGGAAGGGCCACTCCACTCATAGCCAATTGGTTTTGAGTTGGATGCCCATATTCTAACTAATGGATGTTAACCGGCTCCACTGGCTGGCTTGCTATTAAACATAAAAATGATATGGAAGTTTGGCGTGAACACTCGAGAGTGTGAACACAAATCAGTAAAGGTGTACCTCTCTATCTAAACCAATTACCAATAACCAAAACCCTTTTTCCAATAGCAAGTACCAGGTAGGGCAGATATAATATCTCGTGAAGATCTTATTATCTCCAAAATATGGTTAAGTGTCTACATCGGCTCACCTGCCTGGACAACCTCTTGATCTAAACATCCTATTAAAAATTGCATGCTCACATCCAAACCAAAAGTAGGATCCGAGGGGTGGGGCCCACATTTTATGTGCGTAAGCGGCTTTTATGCAGTTCATTTAAGCTCACAGTCAAAAGCTCGGAAAACTTTTTTTCTCTTTCTCTCCAACTTTTTATTCCAAAGCTTTTTTCAACGGAAAAACTCTTCTGACTGATTTCATTTTGCTCATATCGGCTCAGATTGGAGGCGGATCCGGAGCGCATCAAGCACCATAATTAGTTCTAATTCAACACGGTCTCACAGTCCCGCGTTGATGTAAAAGTTTTAGTTAACGATTCGTCTCCATCAACGGTCCCATTCTTGTAACATTTTTATGGTTTCTCTCTAAGGATCTATGGATGATCATGCAAGTATTGACTGTGATCTTTCGAAGGGAAGAAAGCAAAGCATACAACCATTTTCGATCCTAAGCCATGAAGAAAACGAACAAACTCGAACAAATCTTGATTCGGTATCATCTCCACCTCTTTTTTCTGTTGTTTATAGTGATGATGAAAATTTTTTTTAAGTCTATGTGATATGGATGTTCTGGATTGTTTTACCAATCTAGTAATTTATAGATTTGATTTTTTCTTGGTTATTAGGGTTAGTTTTAAGATTTGGTCTCACTGTTTTATAGCTGGGTTTGGGGGGTGTGATAATTTCTGTGATGGGGTTCTTATGTTTGGGTCGTTTTCCTTTCGACTTTTGCTCTAAGCATGGAGCAGATATTCTTCAGCAAGCATTAGTACTCCGAGCGCGTCTTCTCCCGTGAGAACTCCAATCGTTTACCCGACGTGCTCTTTATTCACTGTCCGAAAACATATCAGTTCGCCCAGAAGGACGTATGGTTGGTGTGGGAATTGTTCAGAGCATGTTGACAATATATATTCAACCCCAAGCAGCAACAACTGTGTTGATTCTTGAATTACACACGTTGAATCTACGCAGTCCTACTTTATCTATAGTTTTTGTTTTTTTGTTGATTTAGATTTAATTGTTCTAGGTTCAGTAATGAAGGTTAAGACAATATCAATTCGATCGAGATCTGCATCAGTTCAGCTGCAATTGTTACTGCATCTTCAATGCCGAGTCATCTCGATTCTTTCCGTTCCAGACACTTAAAGACCGATTCATATTATACCGTGGTTACTTGAGACACTTTGGTTACGTTTTGGCTATTGTTATTGCTAGTTGGGTCATTGTTACCTTGATTGCATTAGGCAGTCTAAACTTCAAAAACTCCAGTTCATGTTATATACATGTTTTGATGATCAATGGGTTGGATTTGTTCAAGTCACTGCCTTGTGCTTTGACACATACTGGTTTTGTTCACAAAATCAGTTTGACCCGAGATGTTTGGTCCTCTCCTCTGCGAGATAGGTCTTCTGAAACTGTTTTTAGTTATGAAAGGATATACTTGATAGGCAAGAATTGGTGGAGATCCGTAACTTGTATGAACGCTTTGTGACCTTCAAAATATACAGAAGGTTTCCGATATTGTTAGTATTGATTGCAAAATCTAGACGATTACTTCGGTAATTGTTAGTAGATAGATCTAAGGACCTGAAAAATGAGTTTATTGGGATAAATGGAAGAGCCTATTGTCGAACTCACATCACTTGGTTGAAAAGAGTTGATACCAAATAGATTTGTTGTTCCTTTTACCATTTGGAATACGAACTAAAGGAATTGTTCCAAGTACGTGACTTATTACAAGTTGGGGGCGTGGGAATACAGACGGAACTAGGTGAACTATAGGTTTAGTTGCTTGGTCTCAGCTATACGAAGTTGGTTTGATTTTGTTTAGCTAATCCTGAGAGTATCCAATTTTGGACAAGGTCCCGGGGTTTTTATGCATTTGCGGTTTCCTCGTTAACAAAATCTTGCTGTGTCTTTTACTTTTCTATTTTCGCAATTATAATTATTTTTATTATAATTAGAATTAAAATACACAAAGGTTAATTCCTATTTGTTTGATAGTAATCCTATTGTGTTTGGTTAAGTCTGAACCTCTTATCAAGTAAACATATTTCATAGTTGTATTGTCTCGATCTCGTATCCATAGACGATCACATGAAGTGTGAACCGATTAGTTGTATTGTCTCGACTCAGTCCATAGACAATCACTTTCGGAGAAAGGACTTATAGGTGGAAAAGTTTTAGATTGAAGTATATTTGGGTACCCTCGTCTTTTCAGCAGAAACTTGATTGACATTCAAGGTTTCCAACAAACGACGTAACCAAACAAATGGACATGCAGTACCACTTGCTGCAATGTATTATGCTTCAGCAGTGGACATAGCTACCACTTTTTGCTTCTTTGATGACTAGGAAATTATACTATAACCCATAAGAAAAAAATAACCAAGTACTCTTCTGATCCATATGATCACTAGCCCAATCACTATCCGTATAACCAACAAGTTCATAGTTACTAGACGAAGAATAAAAAATACCATCAGTTTGTGTACCTTTTATGTAGCGAAGGATCCTTTTTGCAGCTTGTAGATGAGCTTGACTTGGTGCCTCCATGAATCGACCAATCAAACCAACTCCGAATGTAATATCAGGCCTAGTTGCTGTTAGGTAGCGTAAACTCCCAACTACCTGACGATAATGAGTTTAATTCACCAACTCATCATTACCAATCTGATCCTAATGGACTCTAACTTCCACAGGTGTCTTGATAGGAGTGGAAGAATCCATCTTAAACCTCTTCAATACATCAACATCATACTTTTTTTTGGAAATAAATATCCCTTATCTCCTTGCACAACTTCAAGTCCAAGAAAATAAGACATGAGACACATGTCAGTCGTCTCAAAGTGACTAATGATAGCCTCCATGAATTCAGTTATCATACTTGAATTAGAACTAGCAAATATTAAATTATCCACATATAGACAAACAATACGAATATCTCAATTTGTAGTTGCCTTCATGTATAATGTGGGTTCATGTGGGCAATTCTGAAAACTTGTTCTTGAAAGTAAGAGTCGTACAGAGTGTACCATGCTCGTGGTGCCTGATTAAGCCCGTCTGAGCTTTCTTAAGTGAGTAACCTTATCTTCATCCCCTTGTTTTGTATAACGTACAGGTTGACCCACAAATACTTCTTCTTCAAGTACGTCATTAAGAAATGCTGATTTAACATCCATTTTGTGAAGTTTCCATTTCTTTTGTGCAACCAAGGAAATAACTAGACGTATCGTCTCAAGTAGATCCATGGAAGCAAACACTTCATAGTAATCAACTCCAGCCTTTTGCTTATTGCCTTTGACAACTAGTCGTTCTTTCAACTTGTACACACTTCCATCAGACCTGTACTTCGTCCTATACACCCACTTGAATCCAATTGATTTCTTTCCTGTCGAAGAGTTTTCAGCTCCCAAGTGTCATTCTTGTTGAAGGATCGAATTTCTTAATTCATTGCACAAACCCATCCATCATTGCTTGCTGATTCTTCATAGGTTATGGGATCACAATTTCCAAATAATGGAAAACTAACAAGTTCTTCGTCAGATTCATCATTATCATTAATTAATTACAATGTAATCCTGAAAACGAGCAGAAACAGAATGAGTTCGTGTGGAGACACGAGTGGCTGACACTTGTTCTGGAGATGAATCAGGTTCAGAAGTATTCGCTCCAGGTGTTGTAGGACTGTCTGGTACTATATAAATTGCGGGTTCGGGTTGTGGTTCTTCATTCTCGATGATATCTGACTCAATTCCCATATGAACCTTTTTTGCACTTGTCCACTGCCAGGCTTCTTATTAAGAGAATTCGACATCTCTACTAATAATGACAGCACCTATGATAGGATTGAATAATGTGTAACTCTTAGTTCTTTCACTGTAACCAAGGAAGATACATTTCTCACCCTTTTCATCAAGTTTTTGACGCTTTTCAGCTGGTACATGAGCGTATGCAACACACCCAAACATACGAAGAGCTGCAGCATATGGTTTATAACCACTCCATGCTTCTTCGGGAGTCATGTCAAGAACACTTGTGGTGGGACACCGGTTCAGAATGTAACCAACACATGCTACTGCCTCCTCCCAGAATAATTTCAGTAAATTTTTGTAATGCAACATACTGTGAGCCATATCAACGGTAGTTCTATTCTTCCTCTCAGCAACACCGTTTGCTGTGTAGTATAGCTAGCCGTGAGTTAGTGCCTAATTACGTGCATTCTACAAAAATCACCAAAAGCAGTGGAGTCGTACTCTCCCCTCTATCTATGCGAAGTATCTTCAAACTGCTGCCACTTTGCTTCTCAACATAAACCTTGAAATTTTTAAAAGTTTCAAAAGCTTCTGACTTGTTCTTTAAAAAGTAAATCCAAGTTTTTGTACTGTAATAATTAATAAAAGCAAGAAAATAACGATTACCTCCATGTGATATAGTCTTCATTGGACCACAAAGGTCTGAATGCACAATCTCCAACTTCCTTGTTGCTCTTTGTGACTTTCCTACTGGAAATGGGTGTCTGTGTTGCTTGCCAATGATACAACCTTCACAAACTCGATGAACTTCTTCCAATAATGGCAGCCCTGTGACCATATCTTTCTTTACCAAAGAACGAATCCCATTGAAGTTAAGATGACCAAATCGAAATTCCCATAACCAATTGTCATCTAGAACAATATTGCTGAATGCACATACAGTGTCAGTTTTTATAGGTAAAGGAAATAAACTAGGTTAGTCATTTTCACCGTAGCAACCAGCTCCTTCTTATGGTTCTTAATAGTACAAACACCGTCATCAGTGACAAAACGAAGCGTATTCACAGATAATTGTCCCATGCTAAACAAATTCCAGTGCAAACTAGGTGCGTAAAGAACATCACGAATGCAATGATAGGAATTATCAGCTAAGACAATAAGCACTTTACCTTTACCCAAAATAGGAACCTTGGTTTTGTTTCCGAAGTTCACTACTCCACGAACAGATTCATCTAGGTGGGAAAAAAAATCCTTGCTACTGCACATATGATTACTGAAATTGGAGTCCAAAAACCAAGTGTCGTTGTTGTCATGATCATCTCGTGATACACTGCAAGCAAAGAACAACTTTTCTGGTTCCTCAACCTCAACATAATTAGAATTTTCTGCATTCTTCTTTGGCGTCTTAACCTTGCATCCAATTCTATAATGCCCCCAATTATTACACTAATAACATCGCACATTGGGTTTGTCTTTCTTCTTTACGGAAGTCACCTTTGCCTGGAGTTGACGTTGTTCCTTTGATGGAGCTTCCCTTCTCAATAATGACGACTTTACTTTGAAAGAGCATGTTCCGAAAGAACCAGTCTTCCTTAGTTTCATTCTGTATTCATAAGCACACAGTGAACCTTCCAGTCCCTCAATGCTTAGATTAAACAACTCTTTACCCTCTTCTATGACAGCAACAACGTAATCAAAAGATTCCGCTAGAGACCTCATAATCTTTTCTATAGCACGTAAATCTGATATATTTTTCCCATTAATTCTTAACTTATTAACGACAGTTTGCACTCTAGAAAAATATGCAGAAATAGATTCAGATTCAGTCATAGACAATGTTTCGAATTTACCTCACAACCTTACACTCTTAACCTTGTCGTCACCTTTATAAGCCTTCTATAATATCTCCCACGCTTGCTTAGATGTTTTAGCACCTGCAATCTTCTCAAAGATTGCATCATCTAGAGATCGATGTATGAAGTACAAGGCTTTCTTGTCCTTCTTTATGTTCTCCCTCAAATCATCTCTCTGAGCTTGAGGAAGACCTGCACCAACTGCTGGATCATCTATATCAAAGAATCCACACTCAACAATCTCTGTACGCTCCTGAAAACCAAACAAGACTTTCATCTGGATGCTCCATTGATCATAATTCTGCCCACTGAACTGTGGAACCTGAGGATGAACTGAATCTTTCATTGGAACCTTTAATCAAACACCTAAACTGCACTGCGTGACCATCGGAAACACCAAGGATCGAGCACAAGCTCTCGATGCCAAATGTAAGAGATTAGCACCTGCAATATCTCAAAGACAATCAGAGAATGAAAGCAATAAAAAATGAGACAACAATTTGAAGAATAAGAACTGTATTTACTTAAACTTCAGATTTTCAGTACAAAGAAAACAAAGATGAACTTCTCCTATTTATAGGAGCTAATCTAGTCAGTAACTAGCCAGCAGGAATGAAACGAAATCTCCTAATTAAATTGCACTTCCTATTCAATAGGAACTAATACGAGACTCAATCTCTGAGACTTAAACAAAACAGAAATAAAAATGTGTTGAGTTTAAAATTCAAACTCCAACAAAACTTGTACTCGTATTCTACTTCTAGTTGATACAGAATTTTTTTATTCTCATCTAAGTCTTCTAGATTACGAAGACACCTTTTCTCATCTAAGTCTTCTAGAGGTGAACCATTCATTAATAGTGTCTGCAAGTAAAACCTTGTCGGGTCTTGACCGGAATCTCAGAGGCTTTTGTATCCACACCCTTCTTGCAAAGTCACACTCAAATAAAAGGTGCATGGATGATTCCGTAAAAGATTTGCAAAACCGACCGAAGGTACACAAGTTGTTGTTCCAGTGGGCTGGCGTTCAGTCTTTGTCAAAGTTGTTTTGCTTCTCTAACAAATCTGGCGATATTCTCCTTGAGAGATAAAGTTCCGCTCACTAATCTCCATATAAAGTGTAATATATCCTCGGGCTTAATCCCCTTGTTTTCCAAAATGATTTCCAATGCAAGTTATTTTCTTAAGAAGAACTAGAACCCATGTCAGCTTGAAGAAGTTTGTAAACAGTTTGTAAGAAGTTTTCTCATCTAAGTCTTCTAGTCTCGTAAAATTGTACTCGTATTCATGAACTTATGAATGGAAAAGGTCCAACGGGAAGTGAATTGAATGGGAAATCCACCATTTTAACAATTTCACTTCCATCCATTGACGACGATGAATCATAACTTATAGAGTTAATTGTACAATTAGTGTTTCTTATACGTTCACCCACAAATCGTTCATCATAGCTTTCAAATATGAGATTAAAGTTTTTGGTTTGTATAGTAATATTAAGGTGCATCTTAGCAAAACTAGGGTTAGAAATTATCTGAAACCAGGACTTGCAAACACACTTACATGCATATATGGATTTCATGGGCAGCCTTAGAAGGATCGCAAGGTAGATATCTTGGGAAACGCCTGACATTGCTTATCCTCCCCCTTCTTCTTCCTTGGATTTCTTATTGAGCAATTTTTTTTTTCTTTTTCCCTTTTGTAGAGAACTTCCGATGTATAAGACTAACACGGGAGTGAGTGTTTGGATGGGCTATTAGAGGGCCATGTTGTGATTATACGGGCTACGGGTCTGTGATGATATCACCATGAAAGTTATGGACCGCTCAGGCAGATGAACTAAAGGGGGTTCGGGTTCTACGTTTATAAAGTGCTAACTGTCACAGGTTCGCACTTCTCAAATGCGAAACCAACTTGACAATGACAATTATGCTCCATAGCACAATCTCAGCCAACTCGCACTTAGCCAATACTTCAACTTCTTTACTAATTCTCTATTCAGCCCATACTAAACAGAGGTTCTGCTCACAATATTTCAATCCTTCAACCAAATGCACACACTAAAACTTGATGCATAAACTATAAGCCAAATCAAAGGGAAATATACCAACAAAACTTTTCTTTAAATCAGGCCTTAGCCTTTTATTTATTGCACACTTACGGTTACATACTCTTCTTGTTCCGAATTACCCAATCCCTTCATAAGATCAGGCTTATATAGCCTTACAAAAAGCTATGTACAACTAACGCAGCGATTCTGATTTACTTTACAACTGTGATTAACTAACGTACCAAACTTGCCAAACCGCTTGCCAAGCCAAGCGGACCTTCCTATTAGTTAAGAAAGCATAAAGCAAACCCACTTCTCGTGTAACCAACTCTAAATTGTCAAGGCCATGTTCCCCGCACATGTCATCTTGTCTTGTTGCCAGATCAACGCATTTGCCAGCCAAATATTGCGCCATCACGGTTGTGCATCATTTTGCCAATGATGCAAGTGTGCTAATACAAGTCTTGCTTGAATGCCTGCACGCCCCATGCATACAGGTAACATGCCAAACTCATTTGGCATCTCGTGATGCTAATCTCGCATCCTTGGCCATGTCAAACCTTTGTTTGGCACACATGTCATTCTCTTGCTGCAACTCAGACATGCACTTGTCTTTGAACACCGCTATTATGAAAACTTCGTTGCGCTATTATGGCCTCATTGCTGCTTAGCTTTGCATTGCACCACATTCTGTTGTGAATTGCATCTCGACACTTTGGCCAATCCACTGGTGATGCGCCCATCATTATGCATCATCCTCTGGCCACTGACAACCGTCATAGACCTCCCCACCAGCTGAACTCGACGCCCTCGTCGATTCTTTTTGCCGTAAGTAAGCCTGAATTTGTTCTTCAAATTGCCACAATGTAGTATCCTTCTCCCAAGAAGCCTCAGAGTCTGTCAACCCTTGCCAGTTAGAAAATAAGTTCTCTTATTCTTCTTACTTTGCCCCATAACTCGATCATCAAGTATTGCCTCAACTTGCTTATCGAATTGTGATCTGATTACTGGTGGTGCACGCTTCGCTTGTTGTCTCGAAGTGTCCAGCAAATCAGGATGGTATTTCTTCAAAAAGCTGACATGAAAAGTGGGATGCACTTTCAACCTGTCCGGCAACTCAAGTCTGTAAGCCACCTTACCAACTATTTTCATCACTTTAAAGGGACTATCATATCTTGGAATTAGGCCTCTATGCACTGTTGCTAGAAATCTTCTTCCGAATCTTGGGCGTTAGCTTTAACAACACCATATCTCCTACATCAAACTCTACATTCTGCGATGCAAGTCAGCATACTTCTTCATTCGTCTTTGCGCCTTTGATAAACTATCACGCTGCTCGCTCGTCATCTCCGTCTTTGACCTTGCATAACGATAAGCTTTGGACATGAACCTTGCTTCTTAGCCTTTGGCACCTCATGAGGGGTTAATGGCTGCTGGCCTGTAGCTAACTCGAAAGGACTCGGCTCAGTATTTGAACTCTTGTGCAAATTGTAACAAAATTGGGTTGTATCCATCAACGCCACCCAATTTCCCCGGCTTTCCATCACATAATGACGCAAGTACTCTTCTAGAAATGCATTTATCCGCTCCGTCCCGACCATCGGTTTGGGGTGATTGCTAGTAGAAAACTTTAGTTGAACCAAGCATTCCAAACAAGGCGGTCCAAAACACCGCTCAAATCGTGAGTCTCTATCACTCACAATATCTTGAGGAATTCCCAATACTTCACTACATTCTTGAAGAACAGTCCGCTGCAACGTCTGCATTGCAAGAATGGGGGCAGGAATGAATGTAGCATACTTCGAAAAGCGATCAACGACGACCATTATCGAGCTAAAGCCTCGCACCTTTGTGATCGTTAATAAAGTCCATCGACAAGCACCTGCCATTGGTTGTCCGGAATCGACAAAGGTTATAGAAATCCGCTACGCTTCTCTTTTCCGTCTTATCTAATTGACACACTAAGCATGTCTTCACATACAATTCAACATCTTCTTCCATCTTAGGCCAGTAATAGGAACGAGCTATCAAAACATGCGTTCGTTCCATGCCTGGACAACCAGCCCAAATGGAATCATGCGTCTCTCGCAAGAGTTCCCTTCTAAGTAGTTCCTCAGATAAAACTAACCTCCTTTCATTAAAGGATCTTCAAGTCAAACATCAGCTTTTAAAGATCGAACGGAATCTAATTTAAATTTAACTAATCGCTTTAAACGAATGTACCTTGATTCCGAGAACTCTGCCTCAATCGTGGTCGTGATTGCAACAACTCTGCCTCAATCGTGGTCAGTCGCAACATATTCTGCCACCAACTTTTACTTAACGCATCTCGGTACATGAAATTAAGCCTTCTGGCTTATGCTCGAACTTGTATTCGAACTCTCTCAAAAAGTCAAGCCACCTTGCTTGTTTTCGAAAGTTTCTTCTGGCTGTTAAAGAACGTAATGGCCACATTATCCGTCCTTATAATGAAATAAGTTCCCAACAAATAAAGGCTCCACATTCTTAGGCAATGTATCACTGCCAACATCTCTTTCTCATGCAGGTATATCTCCTTCAAAGATCATTAAGCTTACGACTCTGCGTAACCCACTGGATGTCCATCTTGCATCAAGACTCCTCCTAGATCCATGTCTGAAGCATCAATGTGCACTTCAAATGGTACATCGAAGCTAGGCAAGCGAAGAACTGGTTTTGTCGAGACCGCTTCCTTCAATGCATCGAATGACCGCTGACACTCGTCAGTCCATGCCCAAGATTTGTCCTTCCTTAACAAATCTGTCAAAGGGGCTACTTTCTTTGAATAGCCAACTATAAATCGCCGGTAATAGTTAGCTAGACCCAAGAAAGAACGAAGCTCTCCAAGCTTCTTAGGTTCTGGCGAATCCAAAATGGCCTCTACCTTTTTCTGGTCCATATGCACGCACCCTTGCGATATCCCATGGCCAAGGAAAGTAATTGTGGTCTGAGCAAACTCACACTTTTTCTTCTTCACATACAAACTTGCTTCTCTAAGCTTTGCAAACACTTTGCGAATATCCATCGCATGCTCTTCCAAAGTCTCATTATATATGACTATGTCATCCAAGTATACTACCACAAAACGGTCAATAAATTTTCGGCAAACACATCATTCATCAGGTTGCAAAATGTTCTTTGGAGCATCGTCAAGCCGAATGAAATAACACGGTATTCAAATGAGCCATACCTTGTTACCATTGCAGTCTTTGGTTCATCGCCTTCTGCTATGCGCACTTGGTAATAACCCGAGCGCAAATCCAACTTGGTGAAGAATTTAGATTTGGCCAACCGATCAAACAAGTCTGCCACTAGCGGAATTGGGTACTTGTTCTTCACAGTTAGTTTGTTCAAAGCTCTATAATAAACACACATACGAAGCGAGCCATCTTGCTTCTTTTGGAACAGAACCGGAGCACCAAACGGAGCTTTAGATGGTTGTATGTAGCCTTCCTCCAAAGCAATTCAGAAATCTGCTTGCGCATCTCCTCAAGTTCTAGCGGTGACATAAGATATGGTGCTTGTGCAGGTGGCCTCGCCCCTGGCACCAACTCTATCATATGATTGATCCTACGCCGCAGTTGTAGCGTCTTAGGCAGTTCTGCAAGAATTGTGTCTACAAACTCTTCTAAGACCTCAGTTATTCCATCCTCTACTTTTACTACCTTTCCTGGTTTGATCTCAACAAACACGCATAGGAAAGTAGCCAAGCCTTGGCGCATACCATCGTTCACCTGAACCATGAGACAAACATGGCTTAAGTGTCTTGTCCGGTTCACTTTTTATCACCATAGAAACAAAACATGGGTATTGAGGGTGTTGTATCAATTTCCCATTTCTATGAGGTAATGGCGACGCCTTCGCTGCGCAAAAGAAATCCATGCCCAAAATCTGGTCAAAATCATCCATGACCATCACTAGAAAATCTAGGTTTCCTTTCCATTCTCCAACTTGCACATCTGCATTGCGAACTTTCCCTCGACTGGCTTGTGGTTCTGCGTTAACAGTTTTGATGGTGCTTGTAGGATCAGAATATCGCAACATCAGTATCTCACGAAACCTATAAACAACAACCTTGCGAAGGTGTCGCGACGAATAATATGAATGACGTAATGGATGACAACAGCCAAAACACGAGAAAGATGTGAAGACTTAGCGAGATCAAGGAGTGTCGCGAAATTATATACTTGTACACTTGCGATATTTCGCAAGTCATTCCCGAAAATAAAGGACAGCTTAGCTGTCATCCACTATGTAATACCCTATATAAAGAGCCGAACAGGCCTATTGAAAGGAAGTTCTTTTTCGAGTGTTGGGCAAGTCATTAAGAGATAGAAAGTTTAGAGTGATTGTAATTCTTTAGCTCATTTCTATTTCATATTATAAACATTCAAGAATTTAATCAAGAAGAATTATAATTGTTTATCTTAGAATGGTTTAATTGAGTACATTCTTGTGAGGGGTGTAGTGTAGGATTTCCTGCAACTACATATTGGCGCTAGAAACAGGGAGAGAGTGAAGATTGACATTATGATTTGAAAGAATTTGGAGTAACAAGAAAGGAATTTCATATAATTTTCAACAATCTGCTGAAATTGAGAAATGGATAGAAGAAGACATGCATCAGAACAACCAACAACTGTTAGAAGGAGTAGGAGGCTTGCTGGAGAAGGGAGAAATGAAGTAGGGGAATCCTCGAGAATAAACACAAGGAATAATGAAGAAAATCAAGTTCAACCACCAATTCAACCAGTACCGAATAGAATTGTGGATTATGATAGGGTAAGTGTGCATACTTGGAGATCAGACTCTGTGGATGAACGGGGAGAAGAACAACAATTGGTAAACAATGGACGAGAAGAGAGATACCAAGAAGTGATTGGAGAAGTAATTCATGGAAATGAAGAAATCGCAGCATTAGAGGTATTAAGACAAACAATACATGAAGAAAGGCGATTAGAAGCGGAAGAACGTGCAAATTTAACAAGGCAAAACCATGAGTTAAGAATGGAAAACATGAGATTGCAAAATAGAAGGTCGAGAAGCACTACAAGGTCAAGCTCAAGATCAGTTAGAGAAGAAACAAGGAGAACATTACCTGTAGAAAATGTTAATGAATAAAATCTAGAGGAAGAGCCAAATCCCAACGAAGGACATTGCGAAAGAAGAGAAATAATGGAAGATCGTTTATCACACAACCTGAGACTCTTCAAAATGGGAAAGGTAATATAAATCAAGGAGATAGGCAACTTCAGGGGCGAAATAATCCAGGCAACGAAGAGAATCAGTAAGAAGAAAGAAGAATATTGCATGGGATAGAAGCACGGAGGAAACAAAAAGAAATTGAAAATGAAATTGAAAAACGCTATACTGAACAAGCACGACTAGCTTGCGAGAGAGAAAGATTGAGAGCAGAAGTGGAAGAACAAGAATTGCAAGAGTCGATTCCCCAAAATAATCATGACAATCGAGAAAGAAGACGAGAACAAAATCGCAACAATGATAATATCAATGAAGAATATGAAAGAGTACAAAGGAGAGCTAAAAGGCAGCAAATAAGGGAAAATGACAGATATAACGGTGTGCGAATTCATGAGAGGAATGAAAGAGAAGATCGAAGAGAAAGGCGAGAAGGGAATAATGAGCAAGAAAGTCAAAATAGACATGAACGCAGAAGAAGAGAGGCGGAGTTAAAAAGGCCAATGGATCCAAATTCTGGGATAAACGAACAAATTTTGAGAGAATTGGCGGAAATGAGAGGAATGTTAAATAATAAAAGGGGATGAGGAAAGAGACAATAGAAGAAGCTGCGAAAACTCCTTCCACACGAGAAGTGCAATTAGGAGGAATACCCCCAAAGTGCAATTTACCTGCGTTAACCAGTATTTTTGATGGAACAACTTGTGCAATACAACACATCAAGGCTTATGTGAGGTGTATGCTGCAGTGGGAGAACCATGATGCTATATTGTGCAAATATTTTGCATCGAGCTTGACAGGATAAGCTTTGAAATGGTTTGAAGGATTACCGAGGAATACAATAACATCTTTCAATCATTTGCAGGCTATATTTTTAGGAGCATACATAAGTAATAATTCCTCGCGACCTGGTATTGAAGATGTATTTGGGTTAAAACAAAGGGTTGGCGAAAGTTTGAAACATTTAACTGTGAGATGGAAGACAATGTGCAGCGACATGGCTGGTCGTGTGGACGAGAGATATCTCATTTTATCATTCATTAACGCTATGTTTGCAACCAATTTGTTATATATTCAAGTTTTTAGAATCAAGAATAAAATCACAATGACTGAGTTGCGAGAACTTCAAGAGGAATACATTGCTTTAGAGGAAAAGCAAAATGAGATGGAATCATACCCATTGCGAATACAAGTTCAAAGAGTCGCGAATGCAAGTTTTTTACCTAAATTGATAAATACGGTCACGAGCACCTCGCAGGGTCAACAAGAAATGATAACGAGATGATTGTCGGCAAAAAAGTTAGTAGCCATGGGGAGTCGTGATCGGAAGAATTTGAAAGACAGAGAAATTTCTACAACCATGGCGGAAATAACAAATTCAAAGACTTGATCAGCCATAAGAAACTTATGGAGGTCGAGGCGAGAATTATCATAGAGGGCGGCGAAATCATAGGGTAGTATGGGAAGAAATCAAGATGACCCCACTAAATGCTAGTGTGGAAAAAATATGGGAGGCTATAATCTTGATGGAAAACATACCTGCACCATGGAACATAGGAAATGAACCACCTCCGGGAGACATAAGTCATGAATTCTGTTCCTATCACCATTTTCATGGACACTGTAGTAGCAGGTTTTCCCACACTACACCCCTTACTCGATTTTGCTTAATTAGTCCATCGAAAGATGTAAGATCAAGAATATTTATTAATTGAATCCATGAATTGTTTACACAAGAAAATAGAATTACACTTAGAAATTAAAACACTCTTAAACTTTCTCTCCTAATGACTTGCCCAACAATTCCCAAAAGATCTCCCCTCTCATTACATTCACTTAGCCCTTTATATAGGGTAATACATAGTGGTAGACAAACTAAAGCTATCCTTTATTTTCGGGAATGTCCCATGAAGTGTCTTAGATGCACAAACATTCGTTCTCGCGACACTTCTTAGCCTTCGCGGATCTCATGTCTTCCAATTGTTTTGCTTGTCGTTTATTCATTGCGTCGTTTATTTTAACTCCTCGCGACTTCTTCGCGACACCGTCGTTCATTAATCCCGCGAGAATCTTGTCGTTGCGATATTGTGATCCTACATCTTGCCTCTTTTTCCTTGAATATGGCTTGAAGAGCGATCTTTAAGGAAAAATCCGTTGTTGTAGTAATCTTTGATCTTTATTGATGAAGGAACGAGCGAGTAAGAATACCGTACTTGAAAAGTATGTACTTGCCTCTATTCTTGTGAAGTTCCGAAGCTTCTTTTAGATATATACGAAGTATTGTCTCCTGTCTCTCCTCGTACTTCTCCTGCGAAGGGAAGAGCATTATGAGAGTGATTCTTTTGATTTGCCGCGACTGCTTATCTGTTTCAGTTTTGTACTTTTACACGGATTTTGATTATTAATGTCTTTTCTTGACACGTCTCTTTCAACCGTTTATTCTTGACCATTCATGTCTCTTCTCGCATTAAATGACCTCGTTTTTCTCGAGGATCTTTTTCCCTATATATAGTTCTCTTTTCCCCTCCTTTTCATCCTTTAGTTTTCTCTGCAATTTTTCTTTGACTCTCTCTCCTTCCGTAATTTGCGCTCCTGCTACTGCAAATCCTCTCTTCGTCTCTTCTATCGCTGATCCTAATCTTTAACCTCCCATCCATTCCCATACTGATAATGGCTTCCATTAGTCGTGCATACAAAGCTTCTTTTGAGGAAGTTCAACAGAAGTTGCTCGAGAAGGGTTTCACTCTATCAACCATTCCCGATCAAGAATCTTCATCTATTCTTAATGCAAAGTTATTTCTGCGATCATCAATGTGATGATCAAAAGATTATAGTCTCGCTAGGTCAGCTTCTCGCGGGACTCCCTATTCCTTTATACAATCTTGAGATGCCTTTATTTTATGAAATCTTGGCCCATGAAAAATTCTCTCGGGCTGTTTACCAATTGAGTGGCGATTGTATTCGCCTAATGCTTGAGTTCGCGAATCGTGGTGCTGGCAAAGGATCTTTATACCCTACTACCGTTAGACACCCCGATTTCAAAGACTTGGAAATAGTTCTTTGAGAAGTACACTGTAGAGAACTTTTTTGAAAATTATTCAGTGATAAAGATGAGGAATGCGAAATCTCGCTGGGGTATTCGCCTGAAAAAGAAGGATGATGTTCCTGAGGATAAATTGCTCATGCAAGATATTGACTGGCATCCGGGCAATAATACTACTCCTCGCCACTCCAAAGATGAGAAGTGGTGGGTTGTACCCTTGATTTTAAGTGGCCCTTATATCGCGGGTTCGCACGTTCTTCCTGCGAATCTCGCAGATATCATCCTTGGGAATTTAAATGGCCCGATAAAGCAAAAGAGGTATGTTTTCTACTTCAAATCTTGCTTTCGCAATTTTCTTTTTTATATTTGCCGAGTTTGTGAAATTTTTCAGATCTCCAAATTGAGAAGAAAATACAAGGATAATCCGTTGGAGAGTACCGTCGATACTTCGATCGCTACACGGATGAAGTAAGAAACACTTCCTTTGTTATTTGAAACAATATTGTTGCTCTGTTTCTTATCTTTAACCGTATGCGAAGGTTGGAGTTGAAGAAGCTTTAGCCGCTAAGACTAAAGGTAAAGGCAAAACTATCATTCGCAAGGGTAAATCTTTCGCTCCATTAACTAAGAAGCGAAAGATTCAATCTTCTTCTCGCCTTAACTCAAGCTCCGAATCTTCTCGATGAGGATAACCATGATTCGAATCTCTCTCTTGCTAAGGAGATTCCGTCAACCGGCTCTCCTATGGATCGATTATCTAGCATCTTCTCAGACTCTTTCCAAGGAATGGGAGATGCTCCCCTAGCTTCCCTTTGCGGTACTCTCGCAAATGTGTGTAACGCTACTTTATTAGAAGGCAATGATTCTTTCAATGGAGCCTCTAGAATCGTGTCTCCTGACTTCTTGAACGCCCTTGGGTCTTTGGTATGCATGCAGTCACATTTCCCTGTTAATTTTAAATTTTTAAATATATATGTACTGACAGTTTTTCTGTTTTCTTTCATAGGTTGGAAGAACTTCTTTTGTAGTTGCCTCAGATCTCGAGAGAAGACGCAACAATCTTGAAAAGAAGAACTCGCAGTTGAGCAAGAAGATTCGAGAATTAGAGACTGAAGCTGCGTCATCTCGCGATAAAGACGAGAGAATTCAAAAGTTAAATACCGAACTTGACTCCCAAAGGGATAGGGTGTCCTCTCTTCGGAACGCTAATCAGCAACTTTATGGTATAAGATTTCACTTCCTTTTATTATTTCTATCTTATCGGTCGCATACTACTACCTAACTTATTACCTTCGCAGATGTATATAATCTCTCCGATGAGGCTATTCTTCTCCATACATTTCCTGAACCCATGGATAATGACCTTCTTCTCGCACACCTCAATCAATCTCTAAGTAGTTCCTCAGATAAAACTAACCTCCTTTCATTAAAGGATCTTAGGCCCAAACATCGCCTTTTAAAGATCGAACACAGATCTAATTTAAATTTAACTAATCGCTTTAAACGAATGTACCTTGATTCCGAGAAGAAAATCAAGACTTTAAGAAAGAAAATTAGTGATCTCATAGATGAGAACGATCGCATTACTAATGAGGTGCACGGGCGTTAGCGTAATTCCACAAATCTCTTCTTAGTGTGCAAGTTGAACGAGATGAACTCCTTCATCGTAATACTATGCTTAACAAATGAGAAGAGCAAGTTCGTTCTCTTCTTGTTATTAATAGTGATGATGAATTCGCCTGGGCTGCGAAAGTTTTAGATAATGCCGGAATAACCTAGGTGTTGATGTTAGTCTTCATGCCGAGCATACTTCCTTGATTAAAGATATGATATCTGATAGAGAAGGTTACTTATTATACCTTACTGCTTCTTACTTCTGTGGTATTGCTTGTAAATTATTAACTTGTTGTTTCTTATTTGCAGAATCTGAGAAGAGGCTTCAAGTTAGAATTAGAGAACTTGAATCTGAAAAAGAACAACTCGCCAGGAATTTTCCAGCGAGAATTGAAGAACTCGAAACTGAAAAACAACAACTCGCCAAGAGTCTCTCCCTTCGTAATAACAAGTATTCCAAGTTGAAGAAACAATTTGAAACAACAGTGGAGAACTTTAATAATGATGCTGTTCGTTTTCGCAATGGAGCCATGGAGTATGTTTGTAAGGACCAGAATATCCCTCTGCATACATATCCCTGGCTTCTTGAAAAGGTTCCTGAGAATCTACCTGTCTCCGATGTTTCTGATAGTGAGGCTGGCGAAGAAGAAAATTCTGGCGATGAGAATAATAAAACTGAAGAATCAGATGAAGAAGAAGAATCACCAAAGATATAACTCTTTTTGTTTTCTTTCGCTGCCTGTAATATCTGTATATTGCTGTATCTTTGTTATGGTGAACTTCTTGGATTTTTTTCCCCATGAATTCAATCTTCACTCCCCTTTTTTGGTAGTTCTTCCTTGTAATATAATTGGCTAACATTATTGATGTATAACTCTTTCGTCAGAAGATGAATAACAATATTCCATCTTTTCCATTCCCATACTTGCCTCTGTTATTTATCTTCAGATGAAAGATTTTAGTTGTCTTCATGTATTATTGCGACGAGGTCGCAGGTATCTCAATAGATCAAGAATTTTACTTGCCTTGCCTTATCTTCATAAATGTATCTTATCTCTTCTCATTGCGACAATGTCGCAAGCCGCCCTTATATTTTCAAGCAAGGGTCCATTGGCCCTGCCTTATCATTTTTGTGTGGTCTTCCGAGTTAGACCTCCCTAATTAGAGGTCTTCCCCTGCCACCTTGTATTGCGACAAAATCGCAGGACGTCTTCACACTTGCATGTAAAGACCCATTGATCTTGCCTTATCATTTTCCAAGTATTTTTGCCTCTGCAGGATGTTTTAGTTGCGACAATATGACAGGCCTATATATCCTTGCGAACATAAAGCCCCATGACATTGCCGTCGTGCGACGAAATCGCAGGACGTCTGTACACTTTCGTGTAAAGACCCATTGATCTCGCCTTACCCTTGCGTTAGTATTATTGCCTCTGCAGGATCATTGCACAAATATGACGAGCCTAAATTTTCTTGCGAAAATATAGCCTTATGACATTTGCGTCTGTTTTGACACCCCCCCTAACGGAGAGTGTCGCCCTTATCATCTCCCCGGTTGCCCCTTCAAGGAGGCGAAACATCGGCCATACAAGACTAGCTCCTCCCATCCGGTCTTAACAACAACCAGTTGTTTTCGCAGCCTCTTATCCCTTATACCTATATGGTTTATGGTTACGAGACCGCACCCTAAGTGGAGTTTTCTTCGGGCGAGTGCAACGAATGCCAAGACTTGCCAAGAATGGCCAGGTAGGTTCATCCATCCCGGCACTCGCTCAACCGTGTACCTCGGCGCCTTGAGCATACACCGACTCCTTGGAAGAGACCCTGGTCGCCCAACCAGGGTATAACCTTATATATAGTTGGGAATCCAAGGTACCTCTCCCGGATAGGCTTTCATGGGCCCCAAATTTTCATGGTTCAGCTTCAGGAGCGGTGTAACCTTCCCCGAACCATGGCGAGAGATACCCCTTATATGACGCACTTTAGGTCTTACATTTGCCTCTTACGAAATGTTATTCGCGAACTAGGGTGTACGCCATAAAGGTTCGTCCCATTCTTTTGCGCATTCATATTTGTTAAATCATTCAATCATTCATATTTCATTATTTGCTGATATTTGTTTGCGAAGTATTCGCGTAGTTCATTTTCATTTGTTGTATTTCACTTTTCTTTCTTAGTCAATTCTCATTTTACTCTTGGTCTGCGAGATTCTCGCACATCATTACTTTAGCTGCTACTTTGCATTTTGCTTTTATTGATTATTCACTTCTTATGCCTTTTGTTCCTCATATCTTTTGCTTCTTTATTGTCATAATATTGGTCTGTCTCCAGGGATTCACCTCGCGAGATATGTTCAGCCCTCACTTCTATAGCATCTACCATCAGTTTCTCCTTTCTCTGTTCATTTCTCACATGTTGCTTCCAACCCTTTCTTTTGGCATTTCTTTCTTCGCAGCTTTCTATATCGACCTCATGACACTGTTGCGACTCCTTCCAGTCTCCCTGTATGATACCAATGCCGTTTGGATGTGGAAATTTTATACATTGATGGTATGTTGACGCGACCCCCAAGATTTCATGAAGCCATGGCCTCCCAATCAGTGCATTATACGGGGATTCCACGTCAACCACACAGAATAAAACATCAGTTGATAACCCTTGTAGAGGTATTCTCATGTGAACCTCTCCCTTTGGTTTGTTTGCAGTGCCATTAAAGCCATATATCTTGTATGTTGAGGGGATCAAATCCTCATCCTTTCCTCCCATCGTCTTATAAGTATGGTAAAAAAGAATATTCACCGAACTTCAAAGATCGATTAGGATTCGGTTGATCGCCCAGCAAGCTTCTGCTTCATCATCTTCTCCATCAACTGGTTTTGGGTTAATCTCTAGTTTCACAACCAACGGGCTATCATGTGTTTCTCTTCCTTTTGGCACTTCATCTGCAGAGAAAGAAATAGTCTTCATTGCCACTTTTCTAATCAAGTCGTTCTCGCCAAAGCTCATTATTTCTTTATCATTAGCATCTCTCGCAAAGACTCTACCGAGCACATTGTCATGAAAATCTTCAATGGTACGATAGAGTGGACGATAGAGTTGCAATTCAGATTTTTAGCTTTTGTCCCGATTTCTATCACAAATGTTTCCTTTCCTTTCGCCGACAACATTCGTGCATCTCTCGGTGGTGGTGGTACTGTCTCGGCTCGTTTCTTCTCCCTTTAGAAAGTGATTTAGCTTCCCCGATCAATCATCCCGAGAATAATTCTCTTTATGTTTCTACAATCGTTTGTTTGATGCCCATGGAAGCGATGGTAAGAACAAAACTCATGACTTCTATCGCCTGGCGGTGGTTCCATTCCCACATTCCAAGGTGCTGGTACATTTTCCATCACAAGTATAGCTTCCCAGATCTTCTCCACACTAGCGTTTAGCGGAGGCATCTTAATCTCTTCCCATACTATTCTGCGACTTCTCTGCCCTCCACGGTTATTTTGCCTTCGTCCACCGTACGTTTCTTGCACATGATCTAGCCTCTGAATCTTATTATTGCTGTTACGGTTGTGATAGTTCCTTTCTCGTTCAAATTCCTCTTGATCGTGGCTTCCCATGGCTACCATCTTTCGCTGTCCCTCATCGCCTTTCCTTGCTTCTTGTCCGCCGAAGTACTCGCCACTGTATTTATGAATTGAGGCAACAAACTTGCGTTCGCAGCATTCGAGCTTGTGTTCACGACTGGATAAGAATTCATTTCATTCTGTCTTTCTTCTAAGGCAATATATTCTTCCTGTAACTCCCGCAGTTCTGCCATCGTTATTGTATTTTTGATTCTAAAAATTTGAATGTATAACAAGTTAGTCGCAAAGAGGGCATTCACGAATGAGAGGATGAGATATCTTTCCTCAACCCGTCCTGCCATTTCGCTACACATGGTTCTCCATCTTATTGTCAACTGCCTTAAGCTCTCGCCAACCCTTTATTTCAACCCAAATACATCTTCGATACCTGGTCGCGAAGAGCTGTTACTTATGTATGCTCCCAGGAATGTGGCTTGTAAATGGTTAAATGATGTGATTGTGTTCCTTGGTAGACCTTCAAACCATTTTAGTGCTTCTCCTATTAGGCTTGATGCGAAATATTTGCATAGTATAGCATCATGATTCTCCCACTGTAACATACATCTCATATAAGCCTTGATATGTTGTACCGCACAAAGTTGTTCCATCAAAGATGTTGGTTAACGCAGGTAGATTGCACTTAGGAGGTATTCCTCCCCTCTGTACTTCTAGTGTGAAGGGATTCTTCGCGGCGTCTGCGATGGCTTCGTCTAATTGTCTCCTTCCTCCTTCCCTTCTACTATTCAGTAATCCTCTCATTTCAGCCAGCTCTCTTAAAATTTGTTCATTTGTCTCAGAGTTTGATTCTACTAGTCTTTTTAACTCTGCTTCTCTCCTTCTTCGCTCGTGCCTATTTTGACCTTCCTGCTCATTAATTTCTCCTCTTCTTTCCCTGCGACGCTCTTCTTCATTTCTTTCATCAATTTGCATGCCGTTATATCGATTGTTCTCTCTTCTTGGCTGTCTCTCAGCTCTCATCTGCACCCTCTCATATTCTTCATTAATATTTCTATTGGTACGATTTTGTTCCCTCCTTCTTTCGCGGTTGTCATGGTTATTCTGCCGGATTGCCTCTTCCATCTCTTGATTTTCCATTTCTTCTCTCATCCTTTCTCTCTCGCGAGCTAGTCGCGCTTGCTCAATGTAGTGTCTCTCAATGTCATTCTCGATCTCTCGGTTTCTTCTCAATTCTTCTCTCCCGTGCAAGATTATTCTTCCTTCTGCAGCTGGGTCATTCGGCCCTTGGAGTTGCATGTTTCCTTGACTTTCCCTATTTCGCTCATTTTGAAGATCTTCGGGCTGAGGAATATAACGATCTTCCATTTCCCCTCTTCTCTCGCCATGCTCTGTATTTGGATTTTGTGTTTCTTCCTCGATACTTTCTGTTGGTAAAACTCTCCTTCTTTCTTCCCTATTCGATCTTGAACTTGATCTCACGCTACTTCTTGATCTCCTATTTTGCAACCTCATATTTTCCATCCTCAATTCATGATTCTGTCTTGTCAAGTTTGCTCGTTCCTCTGCCTCTAGCCGTCTCTCTTCGTGTATTGTTTGTCTCAATCTTTCTAATGCTGCGATTTCTTCGTTTTCTGGATTCATTTCTCCATTCGTTCCTTGCTCTCCTTGTCCATTGTTCATCAGCTGCTGCTCCTCTTCCCTCTCGTCTTCAGAATCAGATCTCCAAGTATGTACACTTACTCTGTCATAATCCATAGCCGCGTTTGCTACTGGGGAGATCGGTGGCTGGTTTTGATCTTCTCCATCGTTTCTCATATTCATCCTTGACGATTCTCTCTGTGTCATTCCTCCTTTCTCCAAACAAGTCTCCCACTTCTTCTTACAATCGTTGGTTGCTCTTGTACATTTCTTCTTCTAGCCATCTTTCTTTTTCAATGAATTCTTGAGTATCTTTTCCAAATCTCTTCTCTCGTTAATCCAAATTCTTTCCAATTTCTACGTCAATCACCGCTGAATATCCTGTTTCTAGCGCATATGTAGTAGCAGGTTTTCCCACACTACACCCCTTACTCGATTTTGCTTAATTAGTCCATTGAAAGATGTAAGATCAAGAATATTTATTAATTGAATCCATGAATTGTTTACACAAGAAAATAGAATTACACTTAGAAATTAAAACACTCTTAAACTTTCTCTCTCCTAATGACTTGCCCAACAATTCCCAAAAAGATCTCCCCTCTCACAGATTCACTCAGCCCTTTATATAGGGTAATACATAGTGGTGACAGACTAAGCTATCCTTTATTTTCGGAATGTCTCGCGAAGTGTCGCAGATGCACAAACATTCGTTCTCGCGACACTTCTTAGCCTTCGCGGATCTCATGTCTTCCAATTGTTTTGCTTGTCGTTTATTCATTGCGTCGTTTATTTTTAACTCCTGCGACTTCTTCGCGACACCGTCGTTTACTTATCCCGCGAATCTTGTCTGTTGCGATATTGTGATCCTACAGACACTTAAAAAATGATTGCAGAAATATAAAAAGAATCATCCTCAGAATGATTGACCAAGGGAAGCTAAATCATTTCCTAAAAGGTGAAGAGAAGACTCAACCATTACCGCCACCGCCAGAAATTCACATAGTAAACCACAAAAGGAAAGAAACATTTGTAATAGAAGTGGAGGCGAAGGCCAAAAATTTGTTTTTCAATTATATTGTACATTCGTACAGGACAATTGAAGACTTTCATGATAGTGTTCTCAGTAGAGTATTCACAAGAGATGCTGAAAACAGAGAAGTAATGAACATCACGAAGACGTCGCCACTAAAGGAATGACAAAAGCAGATCATATCTTTTACCGCAGAAGAGATATCTGATAATGAAAAGATGCATGACAATCAATTAGTGGTAAGGCTGGAGATTAACCCAAAACCCAATGATGATGAAGATGATGAGGCAGAAAATTCCTGGCGATCAATAAAATCTTAATAAATCACCGGAAGCTCGGTAAACATCCTTTTTTACCATACTTACAAGACTATGGGAGGGAAGGATGAAGATCTGATGTAGGATTCAAATATCGCACAACATATTTTCTTAGCGTGAGAGATTCAATTATTTCCTCAACTCGCGAGATGAGCTTGCGAGATTCATTATTTTTCATAACTCGCGAGAATGTAGTAAGACTCGCGAGAGCGTCTCGAGAGAAGGTAGCAAGACTCGCGAGAGTGTCTCGAGAGAAGGTAGCAAGGCTCGAGAGAGTGTCTCGAGAGAAGGTAGCAAGACTCGAGAGAATGTCTCGAGAGAAGGTAGAAGAGCTGCGAAATCATTAAAGGGCTCGCGAGAATTTGAGCTGTATGTGAGCTGTCATCCATTATGTAAACACCTATATAAAGAGGAGAGCAGGAGAGAGAAAAGGAGGGATAATTTTGGAGGAGACACTTTTAGGAGGAGAGAGATATTTTTAGAGATAGATTTATTTTCTTTATCATCTTCTTCCCCAAATAATTAGATCTAGAGCTCTACAAATTATCCATTAATGGAGATTGTAAATGTAATTCTTATGTAACCTCAACAATCATAGTGAGAACCGTGGATGTAGATCACATTGATCGAACCACGTAAAAAATCTTATGTGTCTATTTAAATTTCTAGCACTTATATTTTGAGATTTAGGTGATTAATAAGTTTAGATCTAGAAATTATTATCAAGATATAGTGAGGGTGTAGTGTGGGAAATCCCGCAACTACATATGCGCTAGAAATGAGGACCTAATCTTGTTGGTTCAAGAAAGAAAATCGCAATTAAAGTTGTTTGGATCAAGAAAATGAGAAAGGAAAATCTTAGATGGATGAAGCAGGGGAAGAAGATATGGCATGTGGCACAAGATACAGGAGTAATGATTAGTGAATTTCATAAAAATATCGGAGGAAGAATACACAAACGGATTTTGAAGGAAAGAAGATTACTGACAGAGAAATGATATCACCTTTGAAAGATTGGGAAAAACAAGAGATAACATTCACTACGGAGAGATATCCAAAGAAAATTTGGATCACCCATCTCCATTAGTGATCGCAATTAACGCGTGTAAGGAAGGAGAAGAATCGGAGAACACAGTGAAAACATGGGTGGTAAATGGAGTTTTAATTGATACAGGGAGTCTGGTGAACATAATGTTCTATCACGCTTACAAAAAGATGGGATATGAAGACGAAGATATGACTTTCGCGGCATACAATATTCAAGGTTTTGTAAATCCATAACCAAAGTTAGAGGGAGATAAAAATACGTATTCCATTAGGAAGAATCGAAACTCGGTGACATTGAGTATAGTAGATATGGAATCACCGTATAATTTGTTACTAGGAAGACCATGGGTACATGCAATAAAAGCTGTGGCGTCGACGCTTCATCAATGTATCAAGTTTCCAACACCAACTGGAATAGGCGAGATCAAAGGGGATCTTTTGCTAAAGGAAGAATATATTATCAAAATGAAGTAAAATGTTGTGAGGAACAAGTAAACAAACAAAAGAATATATCTAAGCACCGCAAAAAGATGGCGAGGAGGCTAAGAAAGAAGAAGAGTTCAGAGTTTACATGATCAAAGCGAAGGAAGGAAAAGGCATACCTAGCGAGATCTCGGGAGAAGAAAAAGGATCCCGCGAAAGAACCGAAAGGACCAACCCCTATGGGAGAACCGAAGGCGATTACGTCGCGGCCAGAGCAAACTAAAGAAGTGAATATTGGAACTAAGGAAAAACCCAAGATGCTAAAGATTGGAACTAACATGGGAGCGGAAGAAGAGAAAAGAACGCCGATCTATTGCGGAATTATAAAGATATCTTCGCATGGGATATGGATGAAGTGCTCCAGTATAGATCCATCATTCAGCCTGTCACAAATTGGAAATTGATAAAAATGTGAAGCCATTCAAACAAAGAATTAGAAAGATAGCAACAAACGTATCACCCTCGAGATAGAAGAAGAATTGCGAGTAAGATCTTTGGATCTGGGGAATTATTAGACAAGCAAAATATCCAGAATGGATAGCGAATATGGTTATAGTTCCAAAGAAGAACAAGGGAATAAGGATTTGCATTGATTTCACTGACCTAAATAAAGCTTGCCTAAAGACAGGTTTTCCATTACGGACATTCCGCAATTGGTCGAATCAGCGGTGGAGCGAAAGAGTATCGTCCCGACGGATACAAGGGTTACAATCAAATCCCTCTCGCCGAGGAAGACCAAGAACACTTTGCTTTCTTCGCTCCAAGAGGATTATCTTGTTATACTAAAATGCCGTTTGGTTTGCGAAATCTTTGGAGCAACATATCAAAGGATGGTAGAAAATGTATTCGCGAGAATGGATACATAAAACACTAGAGGTATACGTAGATGACATCTTTGGTGAAAAGTAAAAGGCGGAAGATCACGTGCGAGACTTGAAAGAAATTTTTGAACAAATGAGGCGTTTCAACATCAAAGTCAACCCGAGAGAAATGTACCTTGAGTTGCGTCGGGGGAAGTTCTTGGGTTACATTATATCAAAGGAAGGAATACATGTTGACCCGGAGAAAGTAAAAGCAAATCCGCGATATGCCGACACTCGCGACAAGAAAGGATGTTCAAAAGTTGAATGGGTTACTAGCGTCGCTAGGAAGGTTCATCTCGCGGTCGTCGATAAGTGTAAACACTTTTTCAAAGGTTCTAAAAAAGGGTCGAAATTTAAATGGACGGACGAATGTGAAAAGGCTTTACAAGGATCAAAGAACATTTAATGGATGTATCCATTATGAAAGGCGAGAACCGGGAGAGGAATTATTAATATACCTCGCGACAACGTCGCACGCCTTAAGTGCGCTTTTCTCGCGAGTGGACGCAGAGTAGAAAAGCCAATTTATTACATCGCCAAAACTTTTAATGTCAGCAGAAAGAAATTATTCAAGATTGATAAATTAATCCTAGCGTTAGTCTATGCGTCGTTTAAACTTAGCATATATTTTCGTGCACATATGTTAGAGTGGTAACAAAGGTACCAATCGAGTCGAGAATGAAAAATTCAAAAGATCGGGAAGAGTTGAAAGATGGAATGCTCAAATAAGCCATTACAAACTCAAATATGAAATACTATCTTCAACCAAGTCACAAAGTTGTCGCAGACTTTCTGGCGGAATTTCCTTTGGAGGAAGATGAAGCAGTGGATGAAATGATGGATGTAGAAGAAGAGCATGGAGATCCGAAAGATTTGCTAACTGAGTTAGGGGCCAGTGGAAATATTAGTGGATGGATCATCCAATAGAGAAGGTAAAGGAGTGGGAATTGTTGTGATTTTGTAAGGCACTAAGTTAGCCTTTGCTTTTAGATTGGAATTTGAGTCTACCAATAATGAAACGAAGTACGAAGCTATAATACACGCTCTAAGATTTGCAATGGAAATGAAATTGGAGAATGTAAGGATTACATGACTCGCAATTGGCAATCTGTCGGATAACGTAAAAGTATGCTACAAATGATCCATCCCTACGTAAAATACAGAAGCTTGTGTGAAGTGTTGTCGCCACGTATACCGAAAATAAAATGGAGGCACATATCAAGGAGAGATAATAGACTGCAGACGCTTTTGCCTTTTATATCAAGTATGATGACAGACCCAACTGCGAGGAATATCAAAATACGACGCTACGGGCGCCATCAATTAATAAAGAAGAGGACAAGAAGCGATATAATGATGGTGGTAGATGAGATGCAACGTCGCGAGGAAGATTGGAGAATAGAACTTCAGGCATATTTAATGAAAGGAGAGGTACCAAGAAATAGATTGAAGCACACAAGTTAAAGAGCGGGCAACAAATTATGAATTGCGAGATGGCGTGCTTTATCGGCGTTCTTTTGATGGACCTTCGCCCGATGTCCGACAAGGAAAGAAGGAGAAACCATATTGAAGATGCTTTGCATAGTGGGGATGCAGGAAATCATAGCGGCGGAAGATCTTTGGCATACAAGGCAAAGACGCAAGGATATTATTGGCCATATATGCATGAGGACGCGAGAGCAATAGCGACGCCGCGAAGATTGTCAAAGACACGGGGAAGAAGATACATGCACCGGAGCACCGTTAAATTCTTCAAGAAGTGTGTGGCCTTTTGGAAAATGGGGTTTAGATATTGTGGGACCATTTTTTCAGGAGAAAGGACAAAGAAGGTACCTAATTGTCGAACGGATTATTTCACAAAATGGGCAGAGGTGAAAGCGGTCCAGCACATTCGCGATAAGGATGTTTTTACTTTCATATTTGAAAATATTATATGCAGATTTGGGATCCCCGCACAACTGGTATCTGATAATGGGAAACAGTTTGAAGGGCAAAATATAGAGTTGCTGCTCAATGCATTTCAGATAAGATGTGGAAAATCAACTCCATTATATCCACAAGCTAATGGCCAAGCAGAGGCAACAAACAAAACAATTGCTGATATATTTAAGAAAAAGTTGGAAGGACACAATAGGGGATGGTGCGAACAAGTACCCAATGCAGTGTGGGCCTATAATACAACTAAGAGAAGCCACGGGAATGTCTCCTTTTCGCTTAACTTACGGAGTTGAAGCGTACTCCCAACAGAGGTCGTGATTCCGACAACCAAAAAGAGGTCGGGATAAAAATCTTAGTGCAGGCAACATTCTAATCAAGTTGGATGAATTGGAAGAAAAACGAGAAAAGGCCTTGCGACACATGGAGAATTATCAGCGAAGACTGGCTAGAGAATATAACAAGCGTGTAAAAATACGTGAGTTCCGACCCGTGAGACTTGGTGTTGCGAGAAACCCCAATATATCAACGTGAAAGCGGAGGCAAGTCGGGCGAGAAAATGGGATGGACCTTATATCGTCAAAGAGGTAGTTGGTACGGGGGCATATAGATTGATGGACCCCGAAGGAAGAGATGTGGGACAAAATTGGATAGACCATGGAATAGGTTATATCTAAAGAAATATTACCCATAATAATGAGAGAGGAAAAAGGAATCAAGATGAAGTACTTCTTCGCGGATATTTGCGACATTCAATAAAATCTGAGAGAATCCCGAAGAACTCGCGATAAGAATAACAAAAAAGTCATGAATGGCTTAACAAAACAACAAGAGATAAGGAATGATTAAATGAATGAATCGGCGAATATCTCGCAGACAAAATAGCAAATGAGGAAGAATGATTGAATAAAAAGAATGAATGAATGGGACGAACCTTTATGGCGTACACCCTAGTTCGCGAATTATATTTCGTAAGAGGCAAATGTAAGACCTAAAGTGCGTCATATAAGGGGGTATCTCTTAACATGGCTCAGGTGGAAGGTTACACCGCTCCTGAAACCTGGGTCATGCAGATTTGGGGCCCATGAAAGCCTATCCGGGAGAGATACCTTGGATTCCCAACTATATATGTAGGTTATACCCTGGTTGGGCGACCGAGGGTCTCTTCCAAGGAGTCAGTGTATGCACAAGGCGCCGAGGTACCAGTTGAGCTGAGTGCCCAGGATGGATGAACCTACCTGGCCATTCTTGGCAAGTCTTGGCATGCGTTGCACTCGCCCGAAGAAAACTCCACTTAGGGTGCAGTCTCGTAACCATAAACCATATAGGTATAAGGGATAAGAGGCTGCGAAAACAACTGGTTGTTGTTAAGACCGGATGGGAGGAGCTAGTCTTGTATGGCCGATGTTTCGCCTCCTTGAAGGGGCAACCGGGGAGATGATAAGGGCGACGCTCTCCATTAGGGGGGGTGTCAAAACAGACGCAAATGTCATAAGGCTATGTTTTCGCAAGAGAACGTAGGCTCGTCATATTTGTGCAATGATCCTGCAGAGGCAATAATACTAACGCGAGGGTAAGGCGAGATCAATGGGTCTTTACATGAAAGTGTACGGACGTCTGCGATTTCGTCGCACAGCCGGCAATGTCATGGGGCTTTATGTTCGCAAGGATATTTAGGCCTGTCATATTGTCGCAACTAAAACATCCTGCAGAGGCAAAAATACTTGGAAAATGATAAGACAAGATCAATGGGTCTTTACACGCAAGTATAAAGACGTCCTGCGATTTTGTCGCCAAGAAAGGTGGCAGGGGAAGACCTCTAATTAGGGAGGTCTAACTCGGAAGACCACACAAAAATGATAAAGTAAGGTCAATGGGCCATTGCATGAAAATGTAAAGACGGCCTGCGACCTTGCCGATAAGAAGAATTAACATCAAATCCCTGATTGGGATGGTTTTACTTAATAAAAATTCAGTGAGCGAACATGCTCGCAAGGTGGTCTTAACTAAGGAAGGGAGAAAGAAACATGTGAATTACTCAATCAAGGAGTTAAATCATTCACACAAAAAAAAGATTCTAACAAATTACAAAGAGAATTTAACTCTTTACATCAAGCATTATCAAGTACGGAGGATGGTTGAGACTTTTCTCGCGCCCTTATCGCCTTCACCTTCTTCAATTGGTGGATTTTCATCGAAATGTTTTCATTACCTTCGTTCTCTACTTGAGATCCGGATTTTCATCGGGAGTCTTTTTATTTGGATCTTCATCGACGATTTCCTTATCAGGGAGATCTTCGCAGCTTTCATATTCATAATCACTATCTGGAGCATTAGGAACTTCATCATCACTTACTTCCAAAGGATCGACGTGAATAGGATCAAGAGACTTCGACAACAAAATGTTATTCACAAGAACCTCCGCTTTTAGAGGGAATTGGCGAAGCAATGCCTTTTGACGATTCTTACTATCAATGTCCTTACAATAAGACATATAATCAAATCTTCGCTCTGCACGGTCGCGAGAACGAGCAAGATGCTTGAGAGTAGTCCATTTTCCTTGCGAATTTTAGAATAATCGGACTCGAGGGTGGAGATAGTGGAACGAAGCTTTCTCTTAATCCGCATAACAAATACACAAGATCGAGAAAACTCTAATCGAACATTGTTGGCATTTTCGAGGTAATAAACCATTCATGGAATAAATACATAAATTAAGATAGTCAAATAATTTGACTACCTTCCTTTTGAGAAGTAAGATGTCGGATTAAAGCTGCGAAGTTATTCCCCAAACGGTCCATGACATCATCAAATGAATCTCCAACTAAGCCTTTCAATCGAGATCGCAAATTCTTTTCATTGGAAACAAGTATGGAATTTTCGGTCGCCAAAGTAGAGTTGGATTTTTCTAATTTGACACATTGTTCTTGGAATTGCTTCGCTTTTACACTCAAAGTTATTCGCCTTGAATAAGTTTATCTCTCTCGGTGATAATTTCTTCAAGTTGGTGTTTCAAAATATGTTTAGCTTGTTCGCGTTCTTCACATAACTTTTGACAAGCGGTATATCGTCGCGAGTAGCTCGCCATCTTATTCAACGAGAACGTTTCTCTTGAGAAAGAGTTCGATTCTCATCGATAAAGTTTCCAACTCCAAATTAGTTTTAGTCAAAGCATAAGAGAGGCGAGATAAGTCATTACTTAATGAGTCTTGCTTTTGCGATAAATCAAAATTCTCTTTCGACAAGTTATTTATTTGATCGTTGCATAGGTATGAAGATTATCTAAGAGATTATCTTGCCCCATCCAAGAATCTCTTTCAACTCGAACTTCTTCAACGATAGACTCCGTACGATATATCTCCATTATTCGTTTCGGTTTAATACTTTGAAGACGAGCAAGGATTTGAGTTGTAAAAAAAAAAAAAAAAAAAAAAAAAAAAAAAAAAAAAAAAGGTGGCGAGAGCATACCTTTTAATTCTTCATTATTCTTGCGAAGGTTATCACGAACTAGCGAGATGTTGTGAAATTTTTGATTTTCAAGGTGGAGACTATTGCACCGCGGTCATAACCCGGAGATCATCCTTGACTTACTAATTTCTTGAACCAAAGATGCTTGCGAGACCTTATCAGGACCAAGGTGCTTACTTAAAATCTCGCAGACGTTGGATTTGATAGGATCAGCGGAAGTCCTCTTGGCATCATTCACGAGATCTGAAAGAACCTTAAAGGCCACATCTATACCCTCCAAATTTTCCGCCGTTAGAGGAATTTGCTCTACCAAAAAAGATGAATCATCCTTTGTCAAAGGAACCTCATGAGAAGAGGAAGTTTCAGGGAGAGAAGTGATTGGAGAAATAGTAGGGACATTGATAGCAGAGGGTGGTATAACATCGTTTGTAGGAGGACAGTTGTAAGGAACTTGGTCTATGAGGAGTTGAGGTATAGGAATATTATCTTGCGACGACTTCGCAGCAGGAGATGAAGGTGTGAACGAAGGAAATGGAACGTTGGGGGTAACAGGCCTAGAGTGGCGAAGCCTTTTGGGAGTATTACCAATAATTTTATCATCCTGCGAATGACAAGTTAAATAAGAAATAGAGGCGACAATATATTGTTAATAAAAAACAAATATTTCCTAAATACCTTATCATTCGCAGACTGTCTCTTTGAAGCCGTAGATTTTACTCGTGAAGAGGGCTTTGGTTGCGTGAGGGATTCTTGCTGTGAAGAAGATTTCGATGGCGAGCCCAAAGAAATAAGAGGATCCTTCACGATAAATTTAGTTCTGGGTTGGTTTTTGCTAAACAACAATGGCAGAAAAAGAATCACAAAGTTAATCATACCAGCGTGATTTCAATAAGAAAAACCAATCTCAAATTTAATCAACCACAAAATAAGTCAGATATGATAAAATTAACAAACCTGGACGCCATGAGAGTAACAACTAGAAGGGAATAGCTAAAGTGATGAAGAGGAAGAACACTTGCAGAACGATGAAGAAGAAGAACACTTGCAGACGATGAAGAAGATGAAAAGGAAAAGGAAAATTTTTCACGGGGATGCTCCTATAAATAGATGAGAAAGCCGTTATGATTTGGATAATATTAAATGCACCGGTAAAAGAGGTAAATATAGACACGTGTAAACGGTCACTACTAAATCTAAGGAAACCTGATGGAAAGAACTTTAGTAGAATCCAAATACACGACATATTTTCTATATAGGCGAGGAGATATTGCGAAATTGATTATTCTACGTAACACAAGAGACAAGAAATGACACTTGCGAGATAGAAGCTTCTGAACTTCACAAAAGAATAGAGGCAAGTACGTACTTTTCAAGAAAAGTATTCTTACGCTTGTTCCTTCATCAATGAAGACCAAAGATTATTACAACGTGATTTTCCTTAAAGATCGCTCTTCAAGCAATATTCAAGGAAAAAGAGGCAAGATGTAGGACCATAATATCGCAACGCATGCATGGCTCGCGGGGTTAATAAATAACGATGTCGCGAGGCGATCGCAGAGGGCTAGAATTAACGACGCAATGGATAACGACAGGCAAAACATCAAGAAGACATGAGACTGGCGAGGGTTAAGAAGTGTCGCGAGAGCAAATGTTTGTGCATCTGCGACACTTCGCGAGACATTCCCGAAAATAAAGGGGAGCTTAGTTTGTCATCCACTATGTATTACCCTATATAAAGGGCTAAATAGATCTGTTAGAGGGAGAGATCTCTTGGGGGAATTGTTGGGCAAGTCATTAGAGAGAGAAAGTTTAAGAGTGTTTTAATTGGCTAAGTGTAATTCTACTTTCCTGTGTAGACAATTCATAAAATTAATCAATAAACATTCTCAATTATACAACTTTCAATGAACTAATTAAGCAAAATATAGTGAGGGGTGTAGTGTGGGAATGCAAGCAGGAGGTCAGGAGGATTATCTCGCAGAGGCAGGGCTAGCACAGTTGGTCAGGAGGCATGAATGCAAGCAGGAGGTCGCAGGATCAATTCTTGCTCTCGCACACTTATTTTTGTTATGCGAAATTTCGCTGAGACTTTCTTATCTCGCAAAGAAGAAAGTTGATGATTATCTCGCGAATGAATTTCGCGAGAGGGTTAGAACAGATTGGTATGGTGCGAGAATATGCAAGAGGCAGGTCAAGGGTTCAAGTCTCACTTCTCACATTTCTTTTTGCTGCGCGAGATTGACAACAACAAACCACAAAAGCTAAGTACCACTTTCCTTAAACATTTTACTTACAAAAATAAAAGATTTTTGATTTGATTTACAAAACGCGATACAATCGCGAGAATTACAAAGATTTCACGATTACAATAATTCGAGAACAATATCTCGCACAGATCAATTTATATATTTCCCTTAAATATTTGATTTGTTTCAAATGAGAATGATATCCAACATGGAGAGTAGTAGCGGGCAAACCTTTATGGCGTACACCCTAGTTCGCGAATTTACCTTATGATTTCGCAAGAGGCAATGTACCTAAAGTGCGTCATATAAGGGGGTACCTATTAGGATCATTTCCATGAAAGATGTTTATCGTTTGAGACGAAACAAGTTATACAAAGGAAATCAAAACAAAGAAAAATGATTTGAACTTGCAATTAAATGAAAATTTTTGATAAAAAAATGTTGAATACTAATCTAAATTTTTATTTGCATTACAAAGATAGCATGAGGCAAAGAACATGGAGCGAGAGTTTCGCATGATGGATTCGCAATACTTCTTATATTTAGAGGATTAAGTACTTCTTATACTTCTCAAAGGATACTTCATACTTCTTATATATATTTCGAGGATTAAGTACTTCATATACTTCTTCAAGGATACTTCATACTTCGCATAATTCAAGAAACGATACTTCATATATACTTCTCAAAGTTTCGGAACCGCAAAGAATAGAGGCACGTACTTTTCAAGTCCGGTATTCTTCCGCTCGTTCCTTCATCAACAAAGATCAAAGATTACTACAACAACAGATTTTTCCTTCAAGATCGCTCTTCAAGCAATATTCAAGGAAAAAGAGGCAAGATGTAGGATTCAAATATCGCACAACATATTTTCTTAGCGTGAGAGATTCAATTATTTCCTCAACTCGCGAGATGAGCTTGCGAGATTCATTATTTTTCATAACTCGCGAGAATGTAGTAAGACTCGCGAGAGCGTCTCGAGAGAAGGTAGCAAGACTCGCGAGAGTGTCTCGAGAGAAGGTAGCAAGGCTCGAGAGAAGGTAGCAAGACTCGAGAGAATGTCTCGAGAGAAGGTAGCAAGAGCCTGCGAAATCATTAAAGGGCTCGCGAGAATATGAGCTGTATGTGAGCTGTCATCCATTATGTAAACACCATATAAAGAGGAGAGCAGGAGAGAGAAAAGGAGGGATAATTTTGGAGGAGACACTTTTAGGAGGAGAGAGATATTTTTAGAGAGAGATTTATTTTCTTTATCATCTTCTTCCCCAAATAATTAGATCTAGAGCTCTACAAATTATCCATTAATGGAGATTGTAAATGTAATTCTTATGTAACCTCAACAATCATAGTGAGAACCGTGGATGTAGATCACATTGATCGAACCACGTAAAAATCTTATGTGTCTATTTAAATTTCTAGCACTTATATTTTGAGATTTAGGTGATTAATAAGTTTAGATCTAGAAATTATTATCAAGATATAGTGAGGGGTGTAGTGTGGGAAATCCTGCAACTACATCTGATACCTTCAACATACAAGATCTATGGTTTCAACGGTACAGCTAATAAACCTAAAGGAGAAGTTCGTATGTGAATACCATTGAAAGGGTTATCAACTGAAATTTTGTTCTGTATAGTCGATGTGGAGTCCCCTTATAATGCATTGATCGGGCGACCTTGGTTACACAAGATTTTGGGTGTATCATCGACTTACCACCAGTGTATCAAATTCCCTCATCCCAGTGGTGTTGGAGTCATAAAGGGAGACTGGACTTAGGGACATAAATGCTATGAAGTTGATGTGGAGACTTGCGAGGAAAGAGCTGCACATAAGAGGAACTGGAAGCAAAACATCAAAGAATAACAAAGAAGGGAAAGACTGATGGTGGACGCCATAGAAGTGAGAGAAGAAAATATGTTGCGAAACCAATGCCAGAAGAAAGTTGGAAATGACGATGATTTCGCAAAAGGAAAGGAAGTATTAGGGAGTTTGAATAATGAAGAAGCAGAGAGCTACAGAAGTAAGAGATGTAAGAAGTGAATAATTGATATTAGGCTTGCGAAGGTGTAAAAAAAAAAATATCTTGAACTTTTGAGTAATAAAGACAGGATGAAGATGCAAAGATTTTCAAAAACGAAGAAAGAATACGCGAAACTTTCGCAAAGATGACAAGAAATGATCTAAAATCAATGACATATCAGAATGGGACGAACCTGCTATATATGGCGTACACCCTAGTTCGCGAATCAAAATTTCGTAAGAGGCAAATGTAAGACCTAAAGTACGTCATAAAAAGGGGGTATCTGTTAACATGGATCAGGGAAAAGGTTACACCGCCCCTGGAACCTGAGTCATGGAGATTTAGGGTCAATAAAGCCCATCCAGGAGAGATACCTTGGATTTCCAACTATATATATATGGTTATACCCTAGTTGGACGACCGAGGGTCTCTTCTAAGGAGTCAGCGTATGACCAAGGCGCCGAGGTACACGGTTGAGCCAAGAGTGCCTCGGGCATTTGAAGTGTCTCGGCCATTCTTGGCAAGTCTTGGCACACGCTCGACTCGGCCCGAAGAAAACTCCACTTAGGGTGCAGTCTCGTAACCATAAGCCCTATAGGTATAAGGGATAAGAGGTCGCGAAAACAACTGTTGTTGTTAAGACCGGATGGGAGGAGCTAGTCTTGTATGGCCGATGTACGCCTCCTTGAAGGGGCAACCAGGGAGATGATAAGGGCGGCACCCTCCATTAGGGAGCTCATAAGTGTCTTAAGACGTAAATGTCATGAGGCTTTATTTTCGCAAGAAAATTTAGGCTTGTCATATTTGCGCAATGATCCTGAAGAGGAAATAATACAAAACACGAAGGTAAGATGAGATCAATGGGTCAGTACATGAAAGTGTAAGGACAACCTGCGATTTCGTCGCAAGACGGCAATGTCATGGGACTTTATCTTCGCAAGAAAATTTAGGCCTGTCATATTGTCGCAATAAAATTATCCTGCAGAGGCAACAATACTAAAGAAATGATAAGGCAAGATCAATGGGTCATTACATGAAAATGTAAAGACGTCCTGCGATTTTGTCGCAAAATGACGAGGGGTGGCACAATAAGACCTTTAAATAGGAAGGCAAAATAAGACCACACAAGAAAATGAGTAAGCAAATAAGCTTGCGAAAATAATTATATGCAAACAAAAAGGAAACATTTGATTGCGAGAACCTAGCAACAACAGTTCTGAAACTGAGGCATATTATTATTTAAAGGTTAATGACTTAATCTTTCATTTGAAAACAAATAACAGAGGCAAGTATGGGAATGAATAGAGTAAAAGTTTGTTATTTATTTTCATATGCTAGATTAACTTCATTCATAATATTGATTAATTTTATTGCAAGAAAGAATTATTCTTTTAACATGTGCAGCAAAGAACAAAATTAGTAGAACTTGTATTTGAAGACCCAAGAAACTTATAGTAAGAAATTACAAAAATGGAAGATTAAAAGGATAAATGTACAGATATTACAAAGAGAGAAAGAAGAAAATGGAACTATTTCTTTGTTGATTCTTCTTCTTCGGTAGATCCCTCAACTTCGTCATCTTCACTAGACTCCTCTTCTTCGCTAGCATCGCTATCGGAAACGTCTAAAGAAGGAATATTCTCAGGGATCTCTTCAAGAAGACAAGGATATGAAGAAAGAGGAATACTGTTGTCATCACAGACTGTCTTGATAGTTTGATTGCGAAAACGAACAACATCATTTTTGAAATTCGCTACAGTAGTTTGTAGATGCTTCTTCAACTTGGAATACTTGTCATTACGAAGAGAGAAATCCTTTGCGAGTTGTTCCTTCTCATATTCAAGTTCTTCAATCCTTTTCTTCAATCTCTTCTCAGCCTCTACAAGCATAGGACAATGAATCAGCAATTTAAGGGCAGCTTCATAATTTATAAACAATTGAATAAATAAGAATGGTCAACAACCTTCTCTATCAGAAATCATATCCCTAATCAAGGCTGTATGCTCAACTTGAAGACTAACATTGACACCTAAATTATTTCTGGAGTTATCTAGAACTTTCGCAGCCCAAGCGAATTCATCGTCGCTGTTTATGAGAAGAAGGGAACGAATTTGATTCTCCTTTCGCTAAGTAAAGTATTTGGCGAATGGATTCATCTCGTTCAACTTGAACTTCAAGAAGAGTTTTTTGAAACTTCGCTAATGATTGGGCACATTGATTAGTGATGCGATCCTTGTCATCTATAAGATCACTAACTTTTTCCTTAAAATATTACTTTTCTCTTGGGAGTCAAGATATAGACGTTTAAGTTGGTTGGCTAGACCCAAACTAGATCTATGATCAAGTTCTAAGAGGCAAAATTTGGATTGAAGTTTGTCTAGAGGGAGAGATCTAATTTTGTTATTGGAAAAAATATTTAAAGAATTGTTGAGGTGAGCGAGAAGAGCATCATTATCCATAGGTTCAGGAAATGAGTGGAGAAGAATGGCTTCATCGGAAAGATTATAAACGTCTGCGAAAATGATAAGTCAGATAAGGAAACACAACTAGAGAACAAGATAAAGAAGAAAGGAAAAATATCATACCATAAAGTTGTTGATTAGCACTTTGAAGGCTAGATATTTTATTCTTCTGAGTGGAAGATTCAACTTCCACTTGTTTGATCTTTTCGCGAAGAGAAGCAGTTTCATCTTCGAAATTTTTATCTCTTTTGCGAAGAGCAACTGCTTCAGCTTCCAGTTCTTCATTTTTCTTGCGAAGTTGAAGATTCTTCATCTCGAGAGCATTGCGCCTTTTCTCAAGGTCTGAGGCAACAACAAAGGAAGCTCTCCCAGACTACAAAGGAAAGAAATCATCAAGATATGGTTCAAAGTCGAAATTATAAAGAAATATATACGTACCAAAGCACCCAGTGCATTTAGGAAGCTGGGAGTCACTGACCTGGAAGCCCCCTGAAGAGAATCATTGCCCTCTAATAAGGAAGCGTCACAAATACTTGCGAGAATTTCGCATGTATTAGAGAGACGATCATCTCCAATTCCTTGCATAGAATCAGAGAAGATACTAGACAGTTGCGCCATAGGAGATTCAGTTGGATGATTCTCCTTCGCGAGAGAGGTGTCAATGTCATCATCATCAGAACTCTCACTGGATGGAGAACTTGAGCGAGAAGAAGAATGGATCTTCCGTTTTTTAGAAGGTGGAGCAGTAGATTTTCCTTTGCGAAGAGAGTCTTTATTCTTACCCTTGGATTTTTTGGAGTTATCTTCTTCCTCAGCAGTATTAACGCCAACCTTCGCACACGAATGAAGATAAGAAACAGAGGCAACAATATTGTTAAAATAATAAGAAAAAGTATTTCTTACTTCATTCGTGATCGAATGGAGTATCGCCAGGGTACTCTCCTTAGGATTTCTCTTGTAACTTTTTCTCAGCTTAACAATCTGGAAATTTCGCAAGATCAGTAGATATAAAAAGAAGTGAAGATTACAAGCTGAATGAAATTTAGGGAGCATACCTCTTTTACTTTCTCAGGCCAATTAAACACCCAAGGCTGATAATTGGCGAGATTCGCAGGGAGTACATTTGAACCAGAGATATAAGGTCCATTCAAAAATAGTGGAAAGACGCACCATTTCTCGTCTTTGGAATGGCGAGGGACATTGTTCTTTCCCGAATGCCAATCAATATCTTGCATAAGTATTTTTTCACTGGGAATATTTTCTTTTCGTTTCAAAAGAGCACCCCAGCGAGACCTATCGTTCTTCATATTTATCACTTCATAATTCTTAAAGAAATTCTCTACTGAATATTTTTCAGCGAATATCTCTAAGTCTGCGAATTTAGGATCTCTGACTGTATTGGGATAAAGATATCCCTTACCAGCGCCACGGTTGGCGAACTCAAGCATTAAGCGGATACAATCTCCGCTTAGCTGGTAGATAGCTCGCGAGAACTTCTCATGAGAAAGAATTTCATAAAATAAAGGAAGTTCAGGATTATAGAGAGGAATGGGAAGGCCCGCGAGAAGTTGACCTAGCGAGATTATGATTTTATGATCATCACATTAATGATCAGTGAATAATTTGGCAGAAAGAATGGATTTGGATTCTTGATCGGGAATAGGGGATAATGTGAAACCCTTTTCTTGTAAATCCTTTTTAGTCTCTTCCAAAAGAACTTCGTACGACCAGATGGAGCCATTTTCAGAGTATGGGAATGAATAATGAGTTAAAGATCAAAAAGAAGAAAAAGCAAATTTGATGTGAAGCGAAATTACGGAGGGGAATTGAAGAAAAATTGCAGAGAGAAAGTAAAAAAGAAGAAGAGGAGGGTGAGAAAAACTATATATATAGAGAAGAATTCTCGAGAAGATAAATGCATTTAATGCGAGAGGGGACGTGAACGGTCAAGAAAAAAACAATTGAAAGAGACGTTTCAAGAAATGGGTGGAAGAAGAGACACGTGTAATAAATTTTGTGCAAAAATACTTGATAGGCGCACTTATGTGTCTAATTTGTCCTCAATGCTTCGTATTGTTAGTACTCGTTTCGTCCTTATTATGGTGTTTTGTGTGTTTGTAGGTATTTTTGGAAATAAATATTGTTGGAAAAATTCGGCTCGAAAAGTTGCTCGGAACACCTCCGGAGGACACATGTTATTCGGACTCCCACTTTGGATAAGGGGTAACCCAATTACTAAGGGGCACCCAATTGAGATTCGCTTTTATTTGTTGGATAAGGGCTGACCTTCTTCATCGTTTGAATGTTGGTTTTGGCGGAAAAAAGTTAACAGGTTATGGCAGATTCTTGGTTCGAGCTTTGGAGATGTTGTAGAGCGATTCAATGGCTGAAACTTCTTGGGATGGTCTGTTTGGGCTTAACAGACTTGGTGTATGTATTTGGTTATTTGAATTTGTTTGTATAATCCAAACGAAGAGAACAGAGGTGCGTGTGCAAGGGAGGAGTTATTCACGGGATTACGGTGTAGATACGTGTGTTTGGACGCTGCAGAAGCATGAAGAAGTAAAAAGGAAGTTTCAAAGCACTATCAAACACTCGTTGTGAGTGGGAAGTTAATTCAGGGAAGAAATCCCGTGGCTGGCAAGAAAAATATTTTCCGAGTAAATGAAGATTTTCTGGAGTAATGGGCGAAGATTCTTTTCCCAGTTGAGTATATAAAGGTTTCTGGGGTCGATAAGAAGGAATACAGAGAGTTTGGGAGAGTTTAGAGTATTACAGAGCTTAGAAAATCGAGTTGCAGAATCACCATTTCTGCTGCTGCATCTCTGAAGAACGTGAAGAACAGACTATCGAAGACAGTCGTTTTTCAACAATGAAAATCGACTACCAAACGTGGTTCGCAGCTACAGTAACAACAGCACTTTATCTCTATCGTAGTTTGTAACAGTGTTTGCAACAACTATAACTGTTGCAAACCCGGTTTTCATCATTTCTCCTTTGTTCATCATTTGTAAACCATTCTTGAGCAATGAAATCGACTTTTGAGTGTGTTTCCAACATGATGAGCGGCTAAAATACCCAGTGACTGAGGCAACGGAGGAAACTATTCACTCATGCTTGATTGGTAATTTCTTTAATTATTTATTTTATTTAATTCACTAGGATCAACATAAAGAAAAAATTGGTTTTCTTAATTAGTTGTGAATCAATTCGATATGTTATGCTTAGAATCAATTCTTTGATAATTCATGCTTAGGGATTACAATTTAATGTTTGGACACCATATAGATTAATAGTGAATTAACGAGAAAAAGAGCTTAACAATAATTCTTGAAATATCATTATAAACCAATCAATTAGGAGGAATAGTGGAATCCGGAGCCTTGGTCTATTTTTAAATCTTGATATCACTTTTTATATTAAGTTTTGTTTGTTTTTAAGTTTTATAATTCTAAAATCTTTTGCTTTCACAAGTCTCAACGAACCTATTTACTACAACATTATTGAGATCACATCAAATACGGAATCATATCAAAACAGATAAGGATGAACAATTGCGGCAGTATCTCACGAAACCTATAAACAACAACCTTGCGAAGGTGTCGCAGACGAATAATATGAATGACGTAATGGATGACAACAGCCAAAACACGAGAAAGATGTGAAGACTTAGCGAGATCAAGGAGTGTTGCGAAATTATATACTTGTACACTTGCGATATTTCGCAAGTCATTCCCGAAAATAAAGGACAGCTTAGCTGTCATCCACTATGTAATACCCTATATAAAGAGCCGAACAGGCCTATTGAAAGGGATTTCTTTTTCGAGTGTTGGGAAAGTCATTAAGAGAGAGAAAGTTTAGAGTGATCATTTCTATTTCATATTATAAACATTCAAGAATTTAGTCAAGAAGAATTATAATTGTTCATCTTAGAATGGTTTAATTGAGTACATTCTTGTGAGGGGTGTAGTGTAGGATTTCCGTAACTACTGGTGCTAGCCGCGCTAATGTTTATTAAGTTCAATGCCATGGCAACGTTTGGATGAATGAAAGACTTCATAGCACCAGTATCAGCCATCACTAATACCCATTCTCCATTGATCTTCACATCAATGTACATCAGTCCAGAAGGCATCTTCTTATCTGTGTGTGCTTTGCTCCCTAGCAAACGACTGATTTTGCGATGTTGGCCACTACCAATATCATGATGAGCCTTCCTAGCATCGTGCTATTTCTCATCAGCACTTGCAGCGTCTCCGGTACCCTTAGTGCAGTTCTGATATGTAGAACAACTTGTTTCACCCTCATCAAGTTGTTCCGAGGACATACTTCGTACATGATTATCACTTGTAGATTCTTGAATTAACGATTCGCATACCTTTAATGCAACTCATTGGTATGATCTTCCCCTCATCCTTTGTCTGCCTTGTACTTTCTGTGTGGATCCTTCACTTCAAATACAATTTACAGCCAAACATAGAACAACAACAACTTCAATCTTCCTTATAATCCAACGTGAACAGAGAGACCCTTAACCTGGCTCTGATACCCGAATTGTCACAGGTTCACACTTCTCAAATGCGAAACCAACTTGACAATGGCAATTATGCTCCACAGCACAATCTCATCCAACTCGCACTTAGCCAATACTTCAACTTCTTGACTAATTCTCTATTCAGCCCATACTAAACAGAGGTTCTGCTCACAATCTTTCAATCCTTCAACCAAATGCACACACTCCGCTTGATGCATAAACTATAAGCCAAACCAAAGGGAAATATGCACCAACAAAACTTTTCTTTAAATCAGGCCTTAGCCTTTTATTTATTGCACACTTAGGGTTACACACTCTTCTTGTTACGGATTACCCAATCCCTTCACAAGATCAGGCTTATATAGCCTTACAAAAAGCTATGTACAACTAACTACAAGCAGTTACAGATTTACTTTACAACTGACAGTTAGCTAACTGTGCCAAACCGCTTGCCAAGCCAAACGGGACCTTCCTATCAGTTAAGAAAGCATAAAGCAAACCCACTTCTCGTGTAACCAACTTTAAACCATCAAAGCCATGTGCCCCGCACATGTCATCTTTCCTTGTTGCCAGATCAACGCATTTGCCACCAAATATTGCGCCATCACGCTTTGTGCATCATTTTGCCAATGATGCAAGTGTGCTAATGCAAGTCTTGCTTGCATGCCTGCACGGCCCATGCATACAGGTAACATGCCAAACTCATTTTGCATCTCGTGATGCTAATCTCGCATCCTTGGCCATGTCCAAACCTGTTTGGCACACATGCCATTCTCTTCCGCAACTCGGACATGCACTTGTACTCGAATACCGCTATTATGGCTTACGTTGCGCTATTATGGCCTCATTGCGCTATTATAGCTTTGCATTGCACCATTACGGCGGAGTACTTGCATCTCTGACACTTTGGCCAAGCCACTGGTGATGCACCATCATTATGCATCTTCACTTGGCCACTTGACAGCACCGTCATACTAACCATTGAGATAGTCAGCGAGAAACTCATTCTGTAAGTACACTTATTTATCTCCATCGCCACGTGTACTAGCAGAACCCACGTGGAGGCCATGTCATAAAAGGATCGACACGTAGAGGCACCCATGGTGTCTATATGACGTGCCATCTGTCGAGACCAAGGGTTGGAGATGAGGGGACATCCAAGGTAGATGATCCGCGCAACACTAGAGGGTCACTTTGCCCCATCACGAGAGGAAACGCAATCAACGGCTGGGGATAGTCCAGTCGACACGAGACGTGACAAGAGAGGACCGACATCGATGGCGTGGACCGGACCGCCCCCAACCACTAACATTTAATGCGCCCCGGAGGGCACGTGTCGGATGACCACCGAAGAAGATGAGCATTGATCGGCGTAATGAACTTGGGTATTGTAGAATCCGCGGAGTGTGAGAGAGGTCGCGGACTGGCCTGAGCACAAGAAGATAAGATCTCAACATGACTCTATGACAAAGTGGTCCCACACAAATTAGCTATATATAGGTATGTCCCTTCCACTAAAAGGGGATCGATGAGAAATTAGAGGTAAGGGATAGGAGAGAGAATAGTGAGAAGTAAGTAAGCGTTTATGGAGAATCTCTCTATAAACCGCATAAATCATTCCCCCCCTTTGCTTTTGTAATCGTTTACTTCATAGTGAATAACACTGGATCCGTGGATGTAGGCCTTAGTGCTGAACCACGTAAATCTTCGTCTCCTTTATTATTAGCACTTTTATGGTTTTATGCATGTGTTGATGTCTCAGATCTATCATTCTAGGGATGATGACGAGATCATGATAAAACCTATGGGTTTGGAATCTATGAGTCATCACCCGCCTAGGCTTATTATATCGTACTCACACTTTAAATGCAAGTATTGATTCATATTTAGATTGTTTGTGATCACGCGGACCACACTTGAATTCCGCGTTCACAATTTGGCGCTAGAACAGGGGACTTCGTCCCAGAAAAGATTTATCTTTTCTGTGACTTCACGACCTCTACCTCAAAAATTTTACTTAAAAACACAAACAAATCCGTTCAAGGACTCGTTTTTTCGCACATATTTGTGTCCTTTATACTTTCTACCTGCAGATCTGGATCTTTTACAAACACAAACTAACAGATCTATGTTTTCGAACTCTTTTTCGCACATATTTGTGTCCTTTATACTTTCTACCTGCAGATCTGGATCTTTTACAAACACAAACTAACAGATCTATGTTTTCGAACTCTTTTTCGCACGTATTTATGTCTATTGTGTTTTCTACCAACAGATCTGGGCATTGTGCAACCTTTAAAACCAACAAGATCCGAGTTTTAACTGTTATTTCAAACACAATTGCCGTCAAAGATTTGGACTTTTTGCAAACGACCATCCATGGACCTTACCAGGTTAAGTCCGCATCCGTCTACGATATTCATATTGCTCGCCAAACTAACAAGCTTGAACTAACAAGTAACCCGTGGACTTTTTGTCTCGGTTTACCTCCGTGCCTTCTGTGCAGAATATTACAATGGAAAAGAACAAAGATACCGGGAAAACAAAGATGTTTTCGAAAGAGACACCAAGGACTACGCCAGTAATAACCAGGAGCAAACAAAATGGCGCAGGGTTCTCAACCAAGGAAAAGACGCAGAACGGAGCGGAAAGCACATTCCTTTCAGACGCGGGTATCATCGCAATGGAAGCAAAGAAGACCGCGGCAGCAAAAACCGCTCACAACACCGAAGGAACTTCTCAAATGGTCGCCTCCAAAGTGACGGCTACAACTCGTCCCAGAACCTCGAAGCGGTAGCGAGAATCCGTAATCAGAACCCTCCATACGGGATGCCCAGGGATCGATGAACATAATATACCAATACACGCAAGGTCCTACGGAATGATCGAGCCGGGTAGACGACTATTAGAGGAAGTCAACACCTTTGCCCCGAAGGACAAGCTCAGATACAGGTAGGAACAAATCAAGAATCAAATCAATCTGCGCGAGATATTGGCGCAATTAGAAGAATTAAAAAGGAATCAGCAGATATACGCGGACGCGGTGGCCTTACTATCCCAAGAGAATCAGCAATTAAGAGAGAAGATCCTCCAAAGCGCGGAGCTAGAGAATCGGCGGGGACGAAGCCATTCTCGCGATACAAAATAGAGATCCGAGGATGATCCACGAAAACGTCCCATGATGAGTCGGCCGAAGAGGAGCACCTAGAAAGGGCACGAGAACAATAGAGGATCGACCGGACTACCACCGGAAACCTCGGACTACTATGATGAAGAAGAAGTCACAACTTCACAACCTACAAGGAAGACACGGACTTCCATTCAAGATGGCTTTGAGTGTTTGGCAATGGAGAACCTCCGTGCGGAAATGCTAGCGGAAATCAACCAAATCAAGACGAGGCAAGGAGGCGGAAGATTGGAGCAGGTCATAAGGGAAGCCAAAGCACTACCCCTCTAGCACGGAAGCTGGCTACCGCCACCATTCCACAAAAGTGTCCGGTCCCATCCTTCGAGTGTTACGACGGATCCACGGATCCCGCGGCTCACCTACGGTATTACAACAGGATAATGGCCAGGTGGGATCATGACGAAGCTATATTATGCAGATATTTCCCTTCAAGCACTGGAAGGGATCCGCGTTATCTTGGTTCGATAACCTCAAGCGGGGTGCATCGGTTCATATGATCAACTCACCGAAAGATTCTTGGCCACCTACATGTATAACAAGGTCGTGAACACAGGGATGGACAAACTCTTCTCACTCGCAATCAAATACAAGGAGTCCATTCGAGAATACACGGATAGGTGGCACAAGATATGTCAAGCCATAGGACAAGTGGATCCCTAGTAAGTATTAATTGTTACAAATGGGGGCTTGACAGGGATGAGCCCATTGTTCGTCGAAATTCACGGTACCTCTCCAACCACGAGAGGAGATCCGAGGATAATCATCGAAAAACATGCTAGATTGGAAGAAATTCAAAGAAAACCCAAGAGCACAGGCTCAACGACCCTCACGAACCAACTCCGCGGAACTAGCGCAACGAGATCCAGCGAACATCAAAGGGATCGGAAGGATGACCACAAAACGGGTGGAAGAAAGTTTGAAGACCGAGTCTACACGAAGCTCAACGCCAGCTACTCACGCATTTTAAAAGAGATCAAGGATCGCGAGGACCTGGGGACTGGCCCTGGTCCAAGGAAAACAACCACCGGCCTCGCGAGAATCTAAAGAGTCTTGCGATTTCCCTTTGCTTCTACGGACACCCAAGCGAGAAGTGTAAAAATCTCAAGATAGCGATACAAAACTGATTGATGCGGGAGATCTAAAAAAATATATAGAAAAGGCTGGAACGGAAGATAGAGCCAAACGCAAAGAAACGAGTCCGATTACGAGAAGGTAATCGCACATTGAACACTATATCCTCGCTTCGGAAAGCAAAGAGCCAACCCTAACGACACAAATAGGGAAACGACCGAGAAAGCGGTTTGAAGATTCTTGTGAGCTTTACGGGCGCAAATGGAAAGGAAGTGCAAGAACACGAGGAGTGGATGAACGCACCTCGACCTTTGAAGCCGAGGATATTGAGGATGACATGGAAGATCACAACGACCCATTGATCCTCACATTGCCAATCGCGAGGATGCAACATAAAGAAAATCCTTATCAATGGAGGAAGTTACGTAAATGTCTTGTTTTACGATACATTCAAACGTATGGAGCTTAACGATAAGCAACTCTTGAGTTCGCACTACACCATCTACGGGTTCAATGGCACGGCTACGAAGCCTCAGGGGATATTATCTTGCAGGTGGACGCAGGCCCCATGAAAGTCGACACTCGCTTTAGTGTGGTGAACACGCCTTCGCCCTACAACGCCATTATTGGACGAAGATGGGTCCACAAGCTTAAAGGAGTCGCAGCCACCTACCATCAATATCTTAGATTTCCCACTCCCCTAGGAGTAATGGAGATAAAGGGTGATCAATCTTCCGTAAAGGAATGCCACGCGATGCAAATACAACTCAACAATGAAGAAGATGAGAAAAGAAAAACCCGCAAGGCTCGGAACAAGGCGATATCCAGAGACAAATCCATCGACGAATATTTGGAAGAGATCTCGAGGAAAAGCTTGTCAAAGGAACTCAGAGGAAACACGGAAGCCTCAACAGCAAAGGATAACCAGGGCAACCTCGCAAACAAAGAATCTGAGACTACCAAATAGCAATTAAAGAAAGTCCCCCACCTTGGGGAACCAAAGCCCACGTTTACATCCTTGGAGGCGGTGAAGGAAGTTAACATAGGGACGGAGCAGAACCCCAGAATGATCAAGATAGGAACTCTAATGGACGGAGAACGCGAAGCTTCACTAATAAAACTACTAAAGGAGTACGCGGACATCTTCGCGTGGAAACTATCCGATATGCCGGGAATAGACCCACAGATAGTACAACATGAGCTGCGCATCAAACCTGGCACACCTGGTAGGCCTCGAAAGTGTATGAAAATTATGGCCTACGGTGATAACCGCAAGTGCACGGCGTCTATCGGAGACGCGGCAAGTACGGGTCGATCCCACAAGGACTAGGGTGTGCTTAGAATGATCTATGGCTTGCTACAACTGAATTCAAGAGTGATAGAACAATATTCGGTTTGTCGAAGCGACTGAGTTGAGTGAAGTGAACTGAGCTAAGGTATTTTGACTCTAAACTAAGGTAACACAGTGTCAATGGGTAAGTGCCAGGTTGTGAATCCACCTCTATTCCTATGCTAAGGTTAACCATATTTCATTCATGTCGATACCTCCCTTTGAAGGCCTCAGTGGAGGTATTCTTTAGCAACTGACCTAATTCACTCCTAGTATAACTTTGTCTTTTCACAAGACAAATTATCACAAGCTCATTTGGTTGTTGGCTAACTAATTCTTCCTAAAGCAATTGAACTGATGTCACTAATTCATTCCTAATATAGCTTGTCTTTTTATAGTACAAACTATCACAAATTCATTTGCTCCATACAGCATACAATCACTCATCTCCATTAAGCACAATAAGACAGAGAATTTGATATGATTTACTCAACATGGAAACAGGGGTTTCATCAACACCCTGGTAAATGAGATTAAAACATTAAGAAGATAAAAACACAAATTAAATCCTAAAGTGACTGCTCTGGCTAATCCAGGCGTGCTCTCTATCAACACCCATCACTCATATTTATACATGCACAGCTCAAAATATCTAACCCTAATTCTCAAAACAAAAATTAAAGATAAAATAAACCAAAAGCAATCGCACCCATACTCTGATTGCGCTCCCTCTTCTGTCTAATCGCCTCAGAGATGCCATGCATCGGTTGTTGGCTAACCCTAGCTCTAGTTTTCTCTAGGTTAGCTTCTAAGGTTGAGAGAAGCTAAGGAGAGAAAACTAGCTCTAGAGAGGTGGTGCGGGCAGAGATGGTGTAGGTGACGAGTTGTTGATGGAGGTGAGAGCTACTGCACATTGCAGTGGGTAATTTGTGGCGTGGAAGGTTGGTGGTGGAAAAGCGAGCTCTGCTCCGTGGTCGGGTGAGGGAAGAGAGGAAGAAAGAGAGAATGAAACTGAGATTAGGGTTTTGGTCGAGGGGTATAGGTGATGGGGATTTTGTTGTGGGGCGGATGCAGCCAAGGTTGATGAGACAGGCCTAGCGAGCGTAGGATGGAGCTGATGGAGATCCGAACAGCCGAGGATGGTAAGCGGTTTTGGTGTGATCGGTGTAGCGCGGGAGCGTGATCTTCGATGCACGTGGAAGCAGCGACCGTTGGATGAGGGAGAAAGAAATCTCAACGTCTCGGAAGAGACGGGCTTGGATCCGGGTCACGGGTCGGGACTAGCTCAAGCCCATGTCTTGTAGATGAGTTGATACTTGTTGGGTTGCAAGCCATTGCGCGCGGCTTTGGCTTTCTGCTCCATAGATGCTCGACTCCACTTTTTCGCTCTTTGGGCTCCTCAGTTTCTCGAGCTTTATTTACTACCTAAAAACACAAAATTAATTAATACAAATTGAAAACAAGGAAAACACAGAATGGGATAATATCTCGATTTCTAAGCGCAAAAGATGAGTAAAATGCCAATAAAAAGGTGTATAAATATGCACTATTTGGCACTCATCAAATACCCCCAAACCTGAATTTTACTTGTCCTCAAGTGAAGCAGAAAATAAGAAATCCTAACTATACCCCGTCGCAGTCTCTCGAATGCATTTAGCGTATGCACTAAGCCTTTAAACCCCTAGGTGTCCCTAGTGGACGAGTTGTAGTCTCGTGAGGGTTTACGAGAGGTGTACCCACAAAACCTTCTCCAACTTCAGAGTGTAAAAGAGTCTCAAGCATCCAAGGAGCTATGAGGACATAGAGTTTCGCATGCTAGTAATGAAGTTAGAACTACCAAAGAACGCCTTCTCATCCTTAAGTCCGAGCGAGAAGTAACCATACCATATGAAAGAATTCGGATTCGATTGTGATCATAAGTCTCAACTTCGCGCCTCACCATTAGGGTTTTATGATAATTGCACTCAAAAGATAGCTTTTTAGTCTCTCATGTGTGCAAAGCGGGAATAAAGAGAGAAATCCCGCACACGTTGTAGGTACGAAGGATAACCTTAGAAATAAAACTGGAGACTCCACGAAATGTGGACAAAAAGAATCTTTTACGATGATCTCTAAGAAAGGAAATCAACCATTAGCAAGGGGTGGGAGTACTCACTTACTTCTCACCCGATCGGCAATTAATATCACTCTCTCATAAGAACCATAGAAACGTCTTCATTCTTCGGTCTTCGGTCTTCAAATGTTGATGACGAACTTCTAAACTTCACAAAACTTGACAATTTTTAACTTTTCTACTCAAATTCCTTGTTGTTTGGATTTTTCTTTTTGAACTCTTCTTTACCATGGTGGTAGCAAAAATAAACTACAATATTTTTTTTTATTTTTTTTTTTTTTTTTTATTTTTTTATTTTTTTATTTTTTTTTATTTTTTTTTTTTTTTTGACTTACAAAAAGTGAAAATAAAAATACAAATAATGAAACAACTAACTCCATGGACAAAGGACTTTATGACTCAATTTTTCCACAACTTGTATTGTCTTGATTTTATAAATTTTATTAATTCTCATCCTATTTTCTTTTCTTTGTTGCACATAAACCTTGGACTATATCAATTTTTCTTTCAATATTCTGATGCTGCTCCGGTTGCTGACGATGATGTGTTTCTATGGGTCTTGCTGATTGAGAGAGAGAGTGATGCTAACGGCAAATCGGTATTTAGAAGGAGTTTTCATCTTTAGACGTCACCCTCATGATTGACAAAAACTAGCACTCAAGAGATCAAAAGTAGTGCTTTGAAATTGGTGCGAAGTTGGGTAGCTCACCATTCCTACCGGAATTTACGTACGGTGACACACACTCTAACGACTTTTTCTAGAAAGTTGCAAAAAATTGAAGGTTGGTGCCTCACTTGATGTAAAATGGGTAGTCTCCACTATGGGTGATCACAATTCTACTACCGAATATCTAAACAAAGACACCTAATTCGCCCTCAAGTATGGTTAAATCCAACTTTAACGCTCTAATCAACTAAGAAACCCGATTGTGTTCTCCCAGGGGTACTTCCAAGTTCTATTATTTCAGTCAGAATCTCTATGTAAACATAGCTAAAAGCATGCTAGTGACTCTAAAATCTCTAAAAAGTTGGAGGTTTTTACAAAAAGAGTTTTTTTTTTTTTTTTTTTTTTTTTTTTTTTTTTTTTTGAATAAAAGATAAGATAAAAGACTAAAAACTCTACATGCAAATGCACCCCCAAACCTAAATCAAACATTGTCCTCAATGTGTCGACATATAGAAAAAATTTAAACAGTCACATACCGAGAGAACTATCTTTGATAAGAGAAAAGGGACGAGATTACCGGATATCGGCGGAGCACGGTTAGAGCTTCATTCGTCAAGGCTAGAATCCAACATTCTCAGTGGAGATCATATCGGATTAGCATAATATATGCGCAAGAAGACTCAACCGATTCAAGAAAAGAAAATTTAACAAGTCCTACTGAATTATATACAAAAAATTTACTAGCAATCTAAAGAGTTGAGGGTCAACCCATGCAAAAGATAATGTACAGAAACATCAACATGAAAATGGGCTTTGGTTTATTGGGCTTTGGTTTGTTTGGGTTTTGGTTTGTTGGGAAAATACAAATTGAGTGGAACCGTGGGCTCTGTTCGGTTTAAGCCCGGGCTGTTTAGTCTAAGTGCAAATGCACAAGCTCAAGTTATGCCGAGCCCGGTTGTTGGACGGCCAGATTAAGTGGGCCTTGTCTCGTGTGTAGAGCCCGTGTAGGTGTGAAAGTGCACGGCCAGCAGAAGGGCACGGCCAATTTTGTGAAACTTGCAAAATTGGTTGAAGCGTGGGCTTAGATGTCAAATGTTTGCCTCAGCCCAGCTGTAGACAACTCAGTTTATGGACACTGGGCTTCAGATTGAGCACAGCCCAGTGAAACTGGATTTCGCTTTGTGTCTTTGGTTGTTTTTGTGCGGGTTTGACTTATAAAAAGAAAGAACTCACAAGATTGGCACGGCTCGCACAATGCGTGTGTGCACAAAGACGGGATAGATTTATGAGCACAACACAGTCTAAGTGTAACTCATAGCATAACACAAACACATGAGAAGCTTATGCACGGTGTAGTCAAAGCACGGGATGGCAATTGAATCATAACACACAAGAAGAACAATTTACAAAGAATGATACGATGCTAGGCACACTGAGAGAGACACAAAGACACGGGGTTTACGGGAGGCAGAGCTCAGCCAAGTTATCACGGGTTAAGCACAAAATAAGGCTTGCAATCACCCAAGGCAATTCAGGGTATGCAGAGGTCTGTCAATATTTGGCTTTCCAAGGGGTAGCTCCAAACTTGCAGCTGCAGGGGCTGGACTGAGCACACAGGGCAAATGAAGACTAAGGGCCTCAGCACAGAACACCCAATGGAAGCTAAGGTAGCTGAGAGCTAAAGTCACAGAACACACAACATGGATTTCAGGTTTTCAAAAGAAAATTGCTCAAGTGTCACAGAAATGTTCAGGCGACTAGGTTGACAGACTCAGGCCCAAAAGTAAAACAATACTGGCAGAGCATAGTGCAGAAACAAGACCAGACAAGTTATCTTGGCTCAGGGCTAGGTGCTCAGGTTGTTGTGCACAGGGCTTACAGAAGTAGTTTTCGCATAAATGGCAATGACATTGAGTTTGGCAGATTAAAGCTCACTCAAGGTCTCACACAGGCCAGGTCTGAGTGCAGCTTTCAACACAGCTCAAGATGTGCAGAGCAGGTTGTACTCAGCACCAGTTTGCACAGATTAAGCACAAAGATTCAGAGTAGATGGTTGTTTGTAAGCTCAGATTAAGTTATGTGCACATGATCAGGCTGGCAGGCTTCATAGATTCAGGGTTTATATAAGCACAGGGCAGACAATGGCTCAAAATCACAGCTGCAGGGGCTGATAGTAGATGAGCACAGATTCAAATACAATGATGCCTAGCACACTTTCAATGATGTACATATTGCTCAGCAAGGTTTGTAGCTGAGGCTCAACAGCTTCAGGGGCTGGAGCTCAGGGCACATTGGAGGTTAAGGGTTACACACAAAGATCAACAGATAACACAGGGTACTCCAATATGCGTGTTATGGCTCAATCTCAGCTCAACAAGCTTAGCATTCAACGGTGATGCAAATGGTACATGGCACGGAACACATCCAGTACGAGAATGGCAATTCTAGCAAAGCAAAGATTACTCACGGGGGTTTTCACTCGTGGTTTTCACAACACCACACAACACAACACTCAGGGTTTGCATACAAGCACAGGCTACAGCCAAGGCAAACAACAACAGGGGCTGAGTTATGGTCAGGGTTGATGGATTTTTGCAATGGTTAATGAGCACAAGCTCAGGGAGCATACAAGCACAATTAAGATGCAGCTCAAGGTCAAGGTGCAGAGTCGGAGATTATACATACAACTTGCTCAGGTTTCAGCCAATAGGGTTATGCACAAATCATTCAACAGGGTTATGCTCAGGGGGCAGCCTTACAGGGTCTGTTATCATCAACAATCAAAAACTCAGGCCAAGCACAGAATGGGTACACAGAATGTGTGCAACTCTCAGCACAGAGAACACAAATTCAGCAAATGTAACTCTCAACAGGCTCGGTGAGGTGCAGATGCCTCACACAAGGTCTCAAGCATGCATACAAGGCACAGGAACAGGTTTGAAAACATAGGGTACACGATGAGAGCAGAAGGCTCACAGGGCTTAGGGCTCATGCAAATGGCTCACTAAGGTTCTGGCAAATGGCAAACAGGGCTCAGGGTTAACAGGTTGGCTCACAGGTCATAGCAGCTATACAAGAATTCCAAATCTCAGAATAGTTTCAGCAATGCACAAATAACAAGTCCAAAATGAAACTCGAATAACAACAAATGCTTGCACACAGATCATTCATGCAAGTATAGATTGTAACAAGATTTGAGAACAACCAACCGGCACAGCCAAAATGGCTGTTTTGCTCTGTTCCGAGCCTTTCCCTGGGTTGGCTCAGCTTAACAGTTTGCACAGCAGCACAGGCTCCAGATCTGGGCTTTTCCTTTGGCTTCTTTCCTTTGGCTTGCTCAGCAGTTGTCGATCAAGTAGCATAGAGGGTACTGTTGCTTAGAAGGAAAATTCAGTTCTCAAATTTGCAAATGCAGATTTACATTAATATAACGTGGCGCCTATGCATTGCCAGATTTGAACCGAGATGCAAATGATATGCGAGGATGTACAGAGATAGGTGCAAAGAATGCAATACAAATGGTATGCCTATAATGCAATGAGAATGAGGCTTGAGATGATGGTTAACAATTGTAAGTTACAAGATGCAAGAGTAACAATATGCTAAGTTATAATATGCTAGGACAGGCGATGATGCAATGAATACAGCCAAGTTAACTACAATGCGGGGATGACAACAAACAAAATGTGAATATGTAAGGATGGATGGATGATATGCACAGGTGATAGCAAGTAATGCAATACTAATAAAATAAAAACTAAGAAAGAAAGACAATAAAATTACAGCTAACTAAAACAAAGTTATAAGCAAAAATGTAAGTGAATAAAACAAGTTACAAGTGAACAGATAAAATATGTACAGGGGTGAAAATCAGTAAAGCAAGCAATTGAACAACATGGCACGCGCCAAGTCTCCGGCAACGGCGCCAAAAACTTGGTAGGCCTCGAAAGTGTATGAAAATTATGGCCTACGGTGATAACCGCAAGTGCACGGCGTCTATCGGAGACGCGGCAAGTACGGGTCGATCCCACAAGGACTATGGTGTGCTTAAAATGATCTATGGCTTGCTACAACTGAATTCAAGAGTGATAGAACAATATTCGGTTTGTCGAAGCGACTGAGTTGAGTGAAGTGAACTGAGCTAAGGTATTTTGACTCTAAACTAAGGTAACACGGTGACAATGGGTAAGTGCCGGGGTTGTGAATCCACCTCTAGTCCTATGCTAAGGTTAACCATATTTCATTCATGTCTTATACCTCCCTTTGAAGGCCTCGGGTGGAGGTATTCTTTAGCAAACCGACCTAATTCACTCCTAGTATAACTTTGTCTTTTCACAAGTACAAATTATCACAAGCTCATTTGGTTGTTGGCTAACTAATTCTTCCTAAAGCAATTGAACTGATGTCACTAATTCATTCCTAATATAGCTTGTCTTTTTATAGTACAAACTATCACAAATTCATTTGCTCCATACAAACATACAATCACTCATCTCCATTAAGCACAATAAGACGAGAGAATTTGATATGATTTACTCAACATGGAAACAGGGGTTTCATCAACACCACTGGTAAATGAGATTAAAACATTAAGAAGATAAAAACACAAATTAAATCCTAAAGTGACTCAAGCTCTGGCTAATCCCGGGCGTGCTCTCTATCAACACCCATCACTCATATTTATACATGCACTGACTCAAAATATCTAACCCTAATTCTCAAAACAAAAATTAAAGATAAAATAAACCAAAAGCAATCACACCCATACTCGATTGCTCTCCCTCTTCTGTCTAATCGCCTCAGAGATGCCATGCATCGGTTGTTGGCTAACCCTAGCTCTAGTTTTCTCTAGGTTAGCTTCTAAGGTTGAGAGAATCTAAGGGAGAGAAAACTAGCTCTAGAGAGGTGGTGCGGGCGAGAGATGGTGTAGCCGACGAGTTGTTGATGGAGGTGAGAGCGAGCACATTGCGGTGGGTGGCTGTGGCGAGGGAAGGTTGGTGGTGGAAAGCAGAGCTGCTCTGTGTCGGGTGAGGAAGAGAGGAAGAAAGAGAGAATGAAACGGGATTAGGGTTTTGGTCGAGGGGTATAGGTGATGTGGATTTTGTTGTGGGGCGGATGCGGCCAAGATTGATGAGACAGGGCCTAGCGAGCGTAGGATGGAGCGATGGAGATCCGAACGGCCGAGGATGGTAAGCGGTTTTGGTGTGATGCGGTGTAGCGCGGGAGCAGCGATCTTCGATGCACGTGGAAGCGGCGACCGTTGGATGAGGGAGAAAGAAATCTCAACGTCTCGGAAGAGACGGGCTTGGATCCGGTCACGGGTCGGGACTAGCTCAAGCCCATGTCTTGTAGATGAGTTGCTACTTGTTGGGTTGCAACATTGCTTGCGCGGGCTTTGGCTTTCTGCTCCATAGATGCTCGACTCCACTTCTTCGCTCTTTGGGCTCCTCAGTTTCTCCGAGCTTTATTTACTACCTAAAAACACAAAATTAATTAATACAAATATTTATTCTTGAAAACAAGGAAAACACAGAATCTGAGATAATATCTGATTTCTAAGCGCAAAAGATGAGTAAAATGCCAATAAAAAGGTGTATAAATATGCACTATTTGGCACTCATCACCCCCCGTACGACAAAAGATACGAAAGGTGGCCACAGAATATCATAAAGCAGTAGAAACGGAGCTGCGAAAGCTGTTGGAGGCCGGTTTTATAAAAGAAGTCAAATATCCCACTTGGATCTCTAACATGGTAATAGTACCAAAGAAGAACGGAGGGGTCAGAATCTGCATCGACTTCACCAACCTGAACAAAGCATGTCCCAAGGATAGTTATCCGTTACCCAGCATCGACCAATTAGTCGACGCAGTAGAAGGATACGAAGAGTTATCATTCATGGATAGATACTCCGGGTACAACCAATTATTTTTGGCAGAAGAAGATCAGCAGCACACTGCATTTTACACACCCCATGGTCTGTATTGCTACGTAAGGATGCCGTTCGGGCTCCGGAATGCGGGAGCAACGTACCAAAGGATGGTCGATGCTATCCTCAAGCCGTGGATTGGCAGGACCTTAGAGGTCTATGTTGACGATATGCTCGTAAAGAGCAGGTTAAGGAAGGACCACCACCAGGACCTGAGGGATATCTTCGAAGCTATGAGAAAACACAATATGAAGGTAAACCCGGAAAAGTGCACTTTCGGAGTAACCTCAGGAAAATTCCTTGGGTACCTGGTGACAAAAAGAGGCATTGAAGTAGATCCCGCAAAAATCCGAGCCATAGTATACATGCATGTAGTCTCCAAAGAACCTAAAAGAGGTACAAAAGCTCAATGGATCCCTAGCAGCCCTGGGAAGATTCATTTCAAGATCCTCAGATAGGTGCAAACTCTTTTTCAACATACTAAAAAAAGGGACGAAATTTGAATGGACGGCAGAATGCGAAGAAGCCTTCTTGGGTATCAAACAGTACCTAGCAGAAATCCCCATCCTTCAGAAACCGGACCCGGATGAGGTTTTGGCACTATACATTGCGGCGACAGACGATGCAGTAAGTGCAGTACTCGTCAGAACCCACACAAAGGAGGAGCAACCGATCTACTATGTCAGCAAGACCCTGAATTCCGCGGAAAGGAACTACACGAGAATCGAACAGCTAATCTTAGCCGTCGTATGGTCTACATTAAAACTAAGGACGTACTTCTTAACACACGACATACGTATCCCATGTCGAGCACCCTTGGAGACCATCCTCAAAGGGGCAGGAAAGGTAGGACGCATAGCAAAATGGAGCACGTACCTTGACCAGTTCAACATCCACTATGAGCTCCAACATTCCCGTAAATCGCAAGTATTAGCGGACTTTCTAGCGAGACCTACCTTTGGACAACGAAGAAGAAGTGCGCATACAAGGATGGAGGGCTGTGGGAGCCCCAGAAATAGAAAAACTAGAGCTAAATAATATTCTTGAACCAGTAAACCCACGTCAATGGGAGGTCTTTGTTGATGGCTCCAAAAATAGAGAGGGCGCGGGGATAGGCATCGTCATCACCACACCCACAGGGGATAGAATTGTGCACGCATTCAGATTGGAATTCGAAGGCCATACAAACAACATCGTAGAATATGAAGGTGTGATCCACGCACTCCGTTTGATAATTGAATTAGGGATACAAGAAGTACGGTTGACAAGTGACTCACAACTAATCATACGGCAGATAGGCTACGAATACAATGTGTATGACGAAACGCTGATGACGTACATGGCGCTGGTACAAACATTGGCTTCCCAAATACCAAAAATCAAATTCCGACATCTGCATAGGAAGGAGCTTAGGCACGCAGATGCCCTGGCATACATATCATCCATGCTTAAAAATGAGGATGTCAAAGCCATCAAGATAACAAGAGTGTACGAACCATCCATCAAGCTCCAAGAGACATGCGCGGCTAACCGACGCAAATCTAAGGAAGAGGATATCTCTGATGATGATGTCGGAGAACACATATTCGACGACTTCCAGGATGATGACATCACGCGATAAGCTGATGAAGATGACGATCACAGTCAGGAAGCAGATTGGAGAATCGAAATCCATTCTTTCTTAAAAGAGGGGAAACTCCCCCAGGATATCAAGCAGGCTAGAAAAATACAATCCAGAGCAGGGATGTACGAATTAAGGGACCAAACCTTATACAGAAAATCATTCCTCGGGCCACTTAGCATTGCCTATCCCGGTCGGGAGGGACATATCATCTTAAAATATATCCACAGAGGAGACGCGGGGAATCACAGTGGAATGAGATCCCTAGCAGATAAGGCAAAGACGCAGGGTTACTACTGGCCTACCATGATCCAAGATGCAGCTAGAATGGCGAAAAGATGCGAAGAATGTCAAAGGTTTGGTAAACGAATCCACGCCCTGACCCACAAAGTTAAACTCGTGGACAGTCCGTGGCCCTTCGGAAATGGGGTATCGACATAGTAGGCCCACTCGTATCGGGGACTGGAAGAGAAGATTTACGATAGTGGCAACGGATTATTTCAAAGCAAGTGGGTAGAAGCAAAGGCACTGGCAAGAATTCGGGATTCGGATGTGTTTACTTTCATTTTTCAAAATATCATCTTGCAGGTTTGGCATCCCCGCAGAGATAGTTTCCGACAACGGTAAACAACTGCAAGGGAAGAATATCGACTTGCTGTTCGACACCTTCAAAATTCGAAAAAACAAATCCACCCCCATATATCCACAAAGCAACGGACAAGCAGAAGCCACAAATAAAACTTTGGCGCTTATCCTTAAAAAACAACTAGACGAATACAAGGGCGGTGGTGTGAGCGGTTGCATAACGTTCTATGGGCATATAGGACGACTCGAAGATCGGCCTAGGAGAGTCTCCGTTTTTACTCACATACGGGAGCGAAGCGATAATCCCTACGGAAATCCTACTTCCAACAACAAAGACGAAGCATGGGAAAAGAACCTCACCACGGACATGATGTTGGAAAAGCTTGACGATCTCGAAGAAAGGAGAGAAGCAAAGACTACAAAGAATGGAAAACTACCAACGCAGCTAGCCAGAGAATATAACAAAAAAGTGAAACTTAGGAATTTTGTAGAAGGGCAGTATGTGTTGAGAACCATTCCCAATACCAGCGAGAAAAGAAGTGGGGAAAACTAGCACCAACTTGGGGAGGACCCTACGTAATACACGACATCGCAGAAATGGCTCTTACTATCTCTGCGTAACCCGAAAGGGGAAATCCTCATGCATCCGTGGAATGCCAAATATCTCAAGCCATACTACCCATAACCCACCACCTGCGTATGCCTTTTAGGAAGAAGAAAACGGATTTACGAGTCCGCATGTCTCTATCTCGACAAAGGAGTAACGCGCCTTAACTTTTTAATCAATACAAGCTTTCATTTTCAAATGACACATCCTACAACATTCTATTCATTACCCATACACATTTCAATTTATTCAAGGTCACAACCTATACCATATGAGACACATGTATATATTACTTACACAATGTACATTGCAAACCATGCCACATCTTAATAAAACATCGATACTATCGTTACCCCGTGGACGTAGGCCTTAGGGCTGAACCACGTAATCATTGTGCAGTTATTATTATTAAGAATTGGCACTATACTAAGAGGGATATCCCGCACAAAGCGTGGATCATACCCACGGCAATATAAGGGCAATACCCCATACAAAGCAATATAGGGCAATATCGGAAATACCCCAATACACGCAACATATCGGAGCATACACATGCAATCTCTCGGAACTCCTCCGTAAGTGTCTATAAGTGTATGACCAGGAGGCGACTTCCCACAGAATGAGATACCCGAGCAATATTACAAGCCACGAACTCAATGGAATATATCCTTGAACGTCGGTAGACCCCACCGCTCGTAAATCCTCTGCGCCAAGGAATTAGGTGGGCGGGGTGCAAGGTCACAAGACAATTCCGGGATATCAACCTACGGAATTGCACGGACAATACACTTTCTCAAATTCAAAAATTGATAAACACTACGGAATTACTCATTATGTTTAACTTAATGTGTAAAGTCGATAGATGTAAATTCAACAAAATTCAAAGTCGATTTAAACACCAAAGTTTGATCTAGTACATGGCAGGATGATTACAAGCCCAACAAGCAAAATAGCAAAAACGCCAAAAGGATAAGCAATCGAGATCAATCCCTAGCATACTAGCTATGGTCTACCGAGAAGGAGCGTTATCATGAGTTTATCCTTCATTGATGAAGGAACACTACCACCCGAGGAGGGTCCGAGAAGAACTTGACGGGAGCGCGGGCAAGGGACGCCGGTATAATTCTTAGTCAGCCCATGACTCTTCTTGAGATCCAGCTCAATCTCACCGAGAGTCCTGTTAATCTCTTCTCGCTAGGCGCTTACGAGCCACGAAGCCTATGGCTACGCTCTTCATTTCGGCTGGCTCGGGAAGCGAAAAGTCGGTCTACCTTTTGATTGGCATGCTTCAACGCTTCCTCCTGATACAAGGCTAGACCGCGATGATAGTTAACCTGACCCTCCAACTGAACTACTTTAGCTTGAGCTTCGGCAAACTTGTCATCCGCAGCTCTAAGCTGTCCTTGGAGTTCTGCGGACAATAAAAGAGAACAGTGTGTTATAACAAATAAAATACAAAGCACACTCGATGACAAAGACGTTACCTTCACAATGATCAACCGCGGAATCCCTTGCTTCTGCAGCATAATCATATTCGGTTGATAACTTATCATAATCTACCTGCAAAAGATTATGAGCATACTGACTCGCGCTTAGGTCATCTCGGAGCACCGAGTCTGAATGACGATATCGATTAACCTCATCGTTCTTCGATTCCAACCCTTTATTAAGACGGTACATAGCCACTTCTAAATTTTTCTCACACTCAACCTGACGGGCCACATCATCTCGAGACGCGGATAAAGCACTACTAAGAGCGCAAGAGTCTGCCCTAGCGTCGTCCCTTTCCTTAGCAAGACGTCGCATATATGCCCGCACATCCGAGGGATGGGAGGACCGCGCCTGCTGCAGCTCACTTTCCATAACATTAAGTTTAATTTCTAAAGAGCAAATCTGATCGCGGGCCTTCTCAAGATTATCCCGCGTCCATAAAAGAGCCCCGTTGAATAAGTGACGGTCATGGTTGTTTTTATTTTGCAGATCTACCATGCAAAGCTTTTTCTTACGCCATTCTTCGGCCATCGCGTTATGCACATCCGCTCGGGCATTCCATTTCACGGACTCACTCTTAAGTCTTTCAACTAACTCGGCAATACGGCCCTTTTGACGAACTCTCTCATTCCGAAGCCACAACAACTCAGGGACTCCACCCACTGAAGACAGTACAGCGGGAGGAGGGAAGAAGGAGATAACTCAGAACATATAAGGGACATGTAACTATCAAAGAAGAGGAGATACAAACCTGAAATAGAAGAGGAATTTTTCTCAGCAACCGCTAACTTGGCCTTAACCGAAGCTAGCTCAGAGCGCAGCTTCTCCTCTTCCGCGTCCCGTTGCTCCTTACGCTTAAGCAGCTCCTTCAACTCTGCTATCTCCTCATCTTTAGCGGAGACCGCCGCCTCGACGCTTGTAAGCGTTCCTTCATAATGCCGGAGCTTCCCTTCTAGCTTGAGAGACTTAGCTTTGAAGAGCCGGTAAAGATGATGGTTACAATACTCACTCCTCATCATCTACCAATAAAAAAGGGATATTAGTTCACAACACTTTTAAGCAAAATCAGGGATAGAAAGAACCAGACAAACCTCCAATAATCGCTGCTGGGGATAACTGTACTGGTACCCATCAACAATGGCCATCATGTCAAAGAATCGTAGGGGGATCCACCACGAGATCAATCCCACCGGTCACAAGATTCTTGCCCCACCCTCGATCTACCACCTCCTCGGGGTTAACTCCATCCGCCACGAGTAAATGAATCCGAACTCTTTTCCCCTTCAATCAAGGGGGTGATGAGGTACAACAAGCAAATTTTTCTTTCGCCAGGCCAAAACAGCATCATCGCCATCCGCAACCAAGGACCGCGTGAAATCATCTGAGGAAGAGTCTGAGGACTTCCCACCGAGCAAAGCACCAGTAGTACTTATCACCAAGGCCTTACCAGCAGTGGAGGAAGTGCCAACACAACTCTCGGGCTGCACAGCCAAAACCCCAACATCAGATCCGCGCGCAGGACCAACTCCACAGCTATCCTTAAGAACACTCCAGTCATCACCAGCGGGAAGCAGGGTGAAGTCCGAAACAAGCCCCATAACTCTGGCCATGTCGAATGATTGCTCCCCAGATAAAACCCTACCAAAAGAAAACTCATCACAAGCATCCCCATCCTTGTCACCACTGCCAAGAATAATTCCCTTACCTTTGTCTATAACATCCCCACTGGACTTAGTAGCCCCCTCGGCCTGATATCCACCACCACTACCAATAGAAGGATTATCACCTCCACCACCACCGGTGGTCTGAGCACCATCACCTCCACCACCATCAGTGGCCTGACCACCATCATCTCCACCCCCACCAGTGGCCGGACCACCATCATCTTCACCACCATCAGTGGCCTGACCACCATCACCTTCACCACCACCAGTGGTCTGAGCACCATCACCTCCACCACCATCAGTGGCCTGACCACCATCATCTCCACCCCCACCAGTGGCCGGACCACCATCATCTTCACCACCATCAGTGGCCTGACCACCATCACCTTCACCACCACCAGGTGGCCCGACCACCATCACCATCACCTTCTTGAACAAAGCGGAGAAGTCTCAATCCGCTCTTCCCTATCGTAAACATCCTCATCACCATCCACGGGACTATTAACATCCTCGAAGTGTGAGGAGCCCTCGGTGGGAGAATTCGACGATTGTTTGGGATTAAGTTTCTTATTTCTACGCACCTACAACACACAATGATCAACATTGGCATCTCCTTTCCTTGGCATAATCAACATTATTAAAGAAAACGAAGGGGCATGTATACGTAGAAAACAAACAACACACCTTAGTAACATCAATATTCTGCGGGAGAAGGTTAGCATCAGAGATATCCTCGTCTTCCGCGACATCAACATCGCGATTATAAGCAAAGTCCATACCTTCAAAGCTCATCTGCCAGGGGCAATAATGGGCATAACGAGCGGGAGAAGCTTCGCGATGAGGACTGTTATCAGTAGGCTGCCAACCATGGGGTCCAGGGACCCAACCATAGGCCCACGGACCAACAACTTCAAGAACAGTGGCAGACCACTCATAATCGTGATCACGCTTAATCCTCTCATCAGCGGGAATATGAAGACCGTCAGCACCAGGAACCCTAGCCATCTTGGAATCACTCACCTCGCTCAAAAGGCGAATTTCCCCCTTTCCAGAAGCAATGTTCCGCAGACTCACAGACCACGGCTTACGAGTATTCCTGTTAACATAATCTCCGAAGGATCTGTTGAAATTCTTAGGAGTATACCACCCTTTATCCTCCTCTAGTTTAGGGGCATAGCAAGTCATCATCGTCTGCCCCTTGCTACGAAGATAGCATTCTCGGAGATGACGAAGATAGTTCCCTGTCAACTGCTGCACCCCACGATTATGGCTTTTCTTGGCAGAATTGCGGCTAGACAAGACCCGATAGTAGAAATCATCACCGGCTCTATATAAGGGCAACATCAAACCAGCCTCGAAAGCACCCACGGTCGTCAGCAAATGAAAGGCATCATACCGATAATTGGTAACCATCTCATAAGTTATATCTTTATCAGGGGCATAAAAACGCACTTGGAAGTGCTGAAGACCGTGCTTCAATTTGAAAGCTTCAAGATCAATATGCCTGAAAGTAAACTTCTTATTACCCAAAGGTAAAGGTCGAAAAGTAACAGCAGAGTCATCCTCGAAAGCATCTCTAGTAGTATCTTCCGCAGAATCCGCTGCCTTCTTCTTAGGAGGAACTACATCTCCCGAGGATTCTATTTCCACAGCCTTTCTCTTTGAAGACAGTAGTTTTAGTCGACTTACATAAATTAGGCACGGGTGGATTAGTCCGCGGTGGAAGTTTGGTGCGGAGAGGTCTGTACATCTAAAGGATCGGTGCGCGGAGTCTCCATTGTCTCTTCGGAGACCCATTTCTAGGGCGATTCACGGCATATCTAGACCCCCTTGGCTGATCACCCCTTTTAAGTGAAGACCTCTGACCAGAGGACGAAGACGTTCGTCCTTCCCGAGTATTACCATGCGTAAGTGAAGGCGAAGCTTCATCCCTAACATTGGAATCATTCCGAGGAGATCCGTGAGGACTCGACGGGAGGAGTTTGTAAGGAACCCGCGGATGATCGGACATACCTACGGACACAAACACAAATAAAAGCGCAAGTCAGAGGCGAATAAGATCGAAAAGCAAGAAGTTCTCAAGAACAGCAACAAACGTGAAGAAAACCCTAAACTCCATCTGTAACTACTTAAACTCTCGAACTACTACTCAAAATCCAAAGAAGAAAAATAAGATCGAAGCAGAATGAAACATACGACTCAGTGGTATCAATTCTCAAATCCCGGGATATACATAAGATTAAACTCATCACCAGCGCATCACCAGAAAATCAAGAACTCAACAGGGTTGGACATGGCGATTAAACGGAATAAAAAAAAAACCCCATACCTGAACCTCAAAGAATAAAGCAAAGAAGAAGCAACAAAGGTGGCGGCCCGATGGTAGCGGCGACGATAGAAAGTGAACAATGGCAACGAAGATGACGACAAAGATAACAACAGCAGCAGTAACAATGGTGTCAGAGGAAGTTAAGAAGGTAAAGAAGACAATGGAACGGAATAAACAGAGAATGTGAATTTAATTCACATTCTCTCATTCTCCCCTCTTAAATAAGAACAAGAAAAACCGTCCACTACCCAATGGGCAGTTATGGCCGAGTAGGGGAAACGTGCACAATAAATGCAGGTAGCACCTTTTTAGGAAGAGTTATGAGGAGGGAGATAAAAACGTACCACACGATTCTTCTTCCCACTAAAGCTAGCGCCCATCACAAGAAGAGGGGCAAATTGTTACACTTATTTATCTCCATCGCCACGTGTACTAGCGTAACCCACGTGGAGGCCATGTCATAAAAGGATCGACACGTAGAGGCACCCATGGTGTCTATATGACGTGCCATCCAGTCGAGACCAAGGGTTGGAGATGAGGGGACATCCAAGGTAGATGATCCCGCGCAACACTAGAGGGTCACTTTGCCCCATCACGAGAGGAAACGCAATCAACGGCTGGGGATAGTCCGACTGACACAGACGTGACAAGAGAGGACTGACATCGACTGGCGTGGACTGGACCGCCCCAACCACTAACATTTAATGCTGCCCAGAGGGCACGTGTCGGATGACCACCGAAGAAGATGAGCATTGATCAGCGTAATGAACTTGGGTATTGTAGAATCCGCGGAGTGACAGAGAGGTCCGCGGACCTGGCACAGAGCACAAGAAGATAAGATCTCAACAGCTCTATGACAGTGGTCCCACACAAATTAGCTATATATAGGTATGTCCCTTCCACTAAAAGGGGGATCGATGAGAAATTAGAGGTAAGGGATATGAGAGAGAATAGTGAGAAGTAAGTAAGCGTTTATGGAGAATCTCTCTATAAACCGCATAAATCATTCCCCCCCTTTTGCTTTTGTAATCGTTTACTTCATAGTGAATAACACCGGATCCGTGGATGTAGGCCTTAGTGCTGAACCACGTAAATCTTCGTCTCCTTTATTATTAGCACTTTTATGGTTTTATGCATGTGTTGATGTCTCAGATCTATCATTCTAGGGATGATGACGAGATCATGATAAACCCTATGGGTTTGGAATCTATGAGTCATCACCCGCCTAGGCTTATTATACTGTACTCACACTTTAAATGCAAGTATTCAGTTCATATTTAGATTGTTTGTGATCACGCGGACCACACTTGAATTCCGCGTTCACACATTCTATATTGAGGAAGTCAGCGAGAAGCTCATTCTATGATATAAATGTCGTCGAACACAAGATTTTCAAGAACTTTCAAGTTGCATGCATCCCCAGAAGGGCGTAATAGTCTTGATTGTGCTGAGGTAATGATACGATAATGGATGTATGTCTCCTAAGATACAACACAGTACCTTCAATATCAGTGCAACACTTGAACAACACCAAACATCGAAAGCATGAAATCCCTACAGTAACCAACTCCTTGAACAAAGCTCTCAGGTTTGTTGTTTTTGTTTTAATTTTATATATATACTGCTAAAGTTTTTTGTATGAAAACTCGAAATGCGAATACACCTCTTCAGAAAGACATTTGGAATTTCGAGACTTTTTTCGACAATTACATTCCAATGGGTGCAAATTAGTTACAAAATTTGAAAGGAAATACAATGTTAAAAGTGGAGACCATCGAGATAAGCTAAGCAATATGCCAATGGGTGCGAATTAGTTACACATTATCATCATGTCATGGCTTATATATTACCTTCACTTATTTTTGTAAGTGTTGACAAAACCTCATTCATGTCGGGGCGATCTTCAGGGGCAAGAGAGGTACACGAGACAGCCAGTTCAAGAAGCGCTATTAGTTTCTCTTCCTCTCCTTTGGATGACATATTTAATAACTTCATATTTTGATCCGCTAACTCAAGAATTCCATCGCCTCCATTTGTCAGAGCTCTCTCCACTAACTGGCGTAGAGTAACCGGAAACCCATTCTCTTCAATGGGTCCTGTCGGTCTTTTCGCAGTTAAAAACTCCATCAGTAATACCCCGTAGCTGAAAACATCCGCCTTAGTTGTAACCTTCCTCATATACGCGAACTCTGAAATATGTTAGTACCATTATAATTGATGTTGATATACATAAACACTGAACTTACGGATTGTGGAAAAAGAACCATATCATGGAATAAGTGAGAGTAAATATACCCGGTGCCAAGTAGCCAATTGTGCCTTGAAATGCAGATGACAAGGAAATGCCACTTTCAGTATCAAGATGCACACCCAAAATTCTAGATGTTCCAAAGTCACTAACATGAGCCTCCCAATGTTCATCAAAAAGAATATTTGACGGTTTAAGATCACAGTGCACAATTGGGTCGCCGTAACCGGAATGCAAATAAACCATTGCATTGGCAACTGAAATACACACTTTCATCCGCTCCTCGAGTGTCCACCTTGACTTGTCTGTGCTATTATCATGTATAACACTCTCCAAGTTCCCGTTCTCCATGTATTGCAGAACCAAAGCCTTCAGTTTCCCACTCTCCCAAGAATAACCAATTATCTTTACCAGATTTTTGTGCCTCAAACAGCTCAAAGTCTTCAATTCTCTATCAAAACACTTGTTTGATTCCTCTGGGAACTGATCTAAAATCAACTTCTTTACTGCTACAAGTGTTTCATTTTTCAATCTACCCTTGTAAACCGTACTCAAACTGCTTACGCCAAGTACATTACCTTCATCAAAGAAGTCTGTTGCTGATTCTATTTCTTTTCTTTCAAATCTCTTGAGTGAAGGAGTTAATGAGTATTGCCTTTCTGAATCCATATCACCTTTCGGATTTCTTTTGTTAGCATGTCGATGGACAATTATGGCAATAAAAACCATGAGAAGAATTACACTTACAGATCCAAGAATTATAAGAATCAATATTGACTTTTTGGAGAACCGGCTACGAGAATTTGAGCGGCTTTCGCTGCTGCATGAACTGAGAAATTTGATTCCGCAGAGCGACGGGTTACCTTCCAAGCTAGATAAACCAATGGTACTAAATATTCCCTCTGTTGGAACAGGTCCTTCAAACTGATTAAATGAAAGGTTGAGATGTTTAAGGGTGGAAAGGTTGGTGAAACTCTCGGGGATCTTGCCGGTAAAATTGTTTACAGATAGATCAAGGGTGCTGATGTGTTTCATATTTGCAAACTTTTCCTCGAGCATACCGCTTAATCTGTTGCTTGAGAGATTCAAGATCAGTAGAGAGTACATTTGAGGAAAAATCTTGTTAGGAATTTGACCTGTAAGGGTGTTTCTAGAAATGTCAAGTTGTAACAAGTTCTTGCACCCTCCAAATGATATAGGAATGCTTCCTGACAGATTGTTGCTAGACAAATCAATGGCTTGCACCATTTCCAACTCACCAAGCTCTTTGGGGATCACCCCCGACAAGAAATTGCTTGATAAGTTTAGAAATATCTGCAACTCTTTTATGCCTGTAATCATAGTTCCAGGAATAGCTCCTGTGAGATTATTGCGAGAAAGATCCAGCACCGAAAGCCTGTTAACAAAGCGCAAGCTTCTTGGTATGGATCCTTGAAAGTTGTTGCCATGCAAATCCAAGTATGTAAGCTTCTCAAGTTTTGAAAACAAGTCTGGAATAGGACCACTTAATCTATTTTTCTGCAACTTCAATTCAGCAAGATTTTTAAGCTCGAATATTTCTGTGGGAATTTCGCCTTCTAGAGAATTTTCAGGTAAGGAAAGCCCTTGAAGGAATGAAAGCTTTGATAAACCAGAAGGTATCACACCTGAAAATTTATTCCTACCCAGTTCCAGAGAAAACAATTGGGTTAACTTCAGAATTTCTAGAGGAATTGGTCCAGAAAAAGAATTTGTATGGATTCGTAGAATATTAAGTTTAGAGAATTTGCCAATGCTCGATGCCAATGGCCCAGTGAAACCATTTACTGCCAGATCCAATGTCACAAGATTTGTGCAGTTAAACATGTCTTCAGGAATTTCACCGGACATTTTGTTATTGCTGACAGATAGGTATGAGAGATTCCGTATATTTCCCAAACCAAAAGGAATTGGCCCAGTTAATCTATTCATACCTAAGCTTAACTGGAGAAGAAATGAACAGTTAGAGATGCTAGATGGTATAGAACCACTCAGAAAATTGTTGCTAAGAATCAGTGCTTTCAGTTTATAGAGTGAGCCAATATCTGACGGTATTTTGCCACTCAAAGCATTCTGGCTCAAAGACAGATATGTTAAGTTTTTCAAGTTTGTCAGAGAAGAAGGAATGGTACCGGTTAAGTTATTCGACTGCAACCTCAGGGACTGCAATGATCTGAGGTACCCGAGTTGAAAAGGTATTTCTCCAGTGAACTGATTTTGTGATAGAGTCAAGTTTAGTAATGATTTAAGATTGGATAAAGTAGGAGGAATACTTCCGGTTAAACGATTATTATACGTTTTCAAACCCACAAGTTTCTGACAATTGCCTAATTCAGGTGGAATCCTTCCCTGAATTTGATTTTGGAAAATGTTAAGCTGTTGTAGCTCTGACAAATTACCAATCTCTGAAGGTATTACTCCGGACAACTGGTTGACACTAACATCTAAAGCTTGTAAAGCTCCCAACTTCCCAATAGAAACAGGCATTGAACCCACCAGAGTATTATTGTAAACCGAAAGAACTTGAAGATTAATCAAATTACCGATGCAAGAAGGGATCGTACCATTGAGTTTGTTTTCGTATAAGCCAAGCGCAGTCAAGGCAGTGCAGCTGCAAATGCTATCCGGTATGCTTCCTTGCAGACGGTTAATTCCGACTGCCAGAATTTGAAGATTCTTTAGCTTTCCCAACTCCACAGGTATAACACCTGACAACAAATTGTCTTCAAGTCCTAACCCAGTAAGCTCCAAGCAGTTTCCTAACTGAGAAGGAATAGAACCATTAAACAAATTCGAAGATAAATCAAGAACCTGCAAACTCGATAAGTTCCCAATGAACGGAGAAATTTCCCCTTCGAGCTCACTTTCGAAAAGACTAATCGAAACAACGCGATTAGTTACAGCATCACAAGCAATACCAGACCAATAACAATGAAGTTTGTCATCGGTCCAGTTAGATAAAACACCCAACGGGTCATGTTTGATTGAACTTTTGAATGCTTTCAGAGCTTCAATCTCATCTGAAATCAAACTTTGAGATAAAACTATAGATAGATAATAAGAAAATAAGATGAATCTGAAATAGATAATATCTTTTCTGAATACCATTTCTGAAATTTTGAGCTCAATAGTCAATACTGAACTAAGTTGCATCCATTTATAAAGGGAAGATAGAATCAAATACATTTGACTCTAATATAAAAATCTAATGCATGCAGCAAGAGAAAATTAAATGAGTAGTGATTTGTTTGACTCTCTTTCTCAGTTATCCACTTCACAGGTACTGACTCAAAAACAAAGCAACAAACAAGAATAGTATGGGATAGCTTCACCCCACCAGCAAGACAAACTAGCTGGCTAGTGCGAAAGGCTCAAAGCAAGAGGGTCTGTCATTTGTGAAATATACAATTCTGTAAGATTGGTGCAAGTTGAGCAAGTTGCAGTAAATGCCATCAACTTAACACCTAAGATTACCCTTATTGATATTTTTCACACAAATTAAAAGATGCTGAAAATAAAGTTGGACCACTAGTAGTTGGCTATGAATTTGGACGGTAAGTAGTCGTTCGGTTACCGGGTTTGCACATTGACGGAAGTACGATGAGTACTAGGTTAAAGAATAGAAGGAGAAAAAGTGAGACTTTTGAATTATGCATTCAAACTTGGTGGGCTAGATAGTATTTATTAGTTTAGAAGGGTAAGGAAGTAATGGCGTTTGTTTTCAATTGTGGAGACATTGTCCTGAGTTCGTGGAATGTCTTCTTATCCTAGCATTTGTAGGGGCCACTCAAAAAGAATTAGGGGCCACTTTTTTATTCCCATCCATTGAAGGGAGTTAAGGGGTGTCTTAAAAAGTAGAAATGGTCTATATTGTCCTTCAACTTCATACTAAACCTAAACTTATATCCTTTATTTTCATAATCATATCATTCCTCTTCTTCTTCTCTTTTCAACCATTGAATTTTTTTTCATCTCTTTAATTTTGATTGAAACCAAAGATCGTTGATCAAACAAACTTTGTGATTGATTGTTTAAAATTAAAACCCAAAATTCATTGACCTTAAAGTTGAAACTTAGAACATAAAAAAAAAAAAACTAGTTAAACTAACAAAACGGATAGATGATAGTATAGTTGTGATCCAAAATTAGGATTTTATTGCTTGAAATCAAAAATTTGATCAGAATTTTTTCTAGGATTTCTGATGGCGAAACATAATCGGTAGATAATAATATATTTTACCTCTCGATTATGGTTGATGTTCTTTGAAATGAAGAACATCAACCATAATCGGTAGGTAAATTGATTGTTATCTACCAATTATGGTTGATGTTCTTCATTTCTAAAGATCATCAACCATAATCGGTAGGTAAATTGATTGTTATCTACCGATTATGGTTGATGTTCTCAACCATAATGGGTAGGTAGATTGATTGTTATCTACCGATTATGTTCTTGCTACTGCTTCAAATTTTCTGTACTAAAATTTAAACACAATCGGTAGATAATGAACATAATTTACTACCAATTATAGTAGTACCAAAATTGAAAATCGAATATATTCGGAAGTTAACGTAACACAATTTACTACCGATTATGACTAATACAAAACTCAAAAATTTGAGTTTTTTCCCGAAATCTGATTTTTGGGCCACTCTATATTCGGAGGTTCGAGTAACAATATAAACCTCCGAATATAGTAGTTCCAAGGCTCTATATACCGAGGCTCATGGTGGTTCCAAAGCCCTATATTCCAAGGCTCATGCTGGTTCCAAAGCTCTATATGCCAAGGCTCATGGTGGTTCTCATTTGGGAGCCAACACGTATTCGGAAGTCAAACGAATTACTTGGTCTTCAGATTATGTCAAGTACAAAACTCGAAAAATTGAGTTTTTTCCCAAAATATGATTTTTGGGCCACTCTATATTCGAAGGTTAGAGTAACAATATAAACCTCCGAATATAGTAGTGCCAAGGCTCTATATGCCGAGGCCTCATGGTGGTTCCAAAGCTCTATATGCCAAGGCTCATAGTGGTTCTCATTTGGGAGCCAACACGTATTCGGAAGTCAAATGAATTACTTGATCTTCTAATTATGTCAAGTACAAACCTCGAAAATTTGAGTTTTTTCCCAAAATCTGATTTTTGGGCCACTCTATATTCGGGAGTTAGAGTAACAATATAAACCTCCGAATATAGTAGTGCCAAGGCTCTATATGCCGAGGCCTCATGGTGGTTCCAAAGCTCTATATTCCAAGGCTCATGGTGGTTCTCATTTGGGAGCCAACACGTATTCTAAGTCAAATGAATTACTTGGTCTTCCGATAATGTCAAATACAAACTCGAAAATTTGAGTTTTTTTCCAAAATCTGATTTTTGGGCCACTCTATATTCGGAGGTTCGAGTAACAATATAAACCTCCTAATATAGTAGTGCCAAGGCTCATGGTGGTTCCAAAGCTCTATATGCCAAGGCTCATGGTGGTTCTCATTTGGGAGCCAACACGTATTCAGAAGTCAAATGAATTACTTGGTCTTCCGATTATGTCAAGTACAAAACTCGAAAATTTGAGTTTTTTCCCAAAATCTGATTTTTGGGCCACTCTATATTTGGAGGTTAGAGTAACAATATAAACCTCTGAATATAGTAGTGCCAAGGCTCTATATGCCGAGGCTCATGGTGGTTCTTATTTGGGAGCCAACACATATTCGGAAGTCAAATGAGTTACTTGGTCTTCCGATTATGACTATTACAAAATTCGAATTTTTTTCATTTTTTTGCAAAATCTGATTTTTGAGCCACTTTATATTCTAAGTCAAGTTAACTACTAAAACTTCCGATTATGTCTTGTCCAAAATTCGAAAAATTTCACTTTTTTCCAAAATCTGATTTTTGAGCCACTCTATATTCGGAAGTCTGTTGACCACAAAACCTTCCGATTATTTCAAGTCCTCCGATTGTAAGTTTATCTCCAGAATGCTACTCAAACTTCTTCCTAAAATTTCTTCTTTACGAAAGGAGGTGAAATGTCCGATTGTGCACTTATCTCCCGATTATATAAGGGCAATTTTGCCATTAAGAAATATGCGAGATAAGGGGTGAACTCAATTTAGGTGTGGGTGACCCTATTTTGTTTTATTGTTGGCCCATAATTCCTTTTGAGTGGCCCCTAAAAATACTAGGCTTTTTATGTCGACAACAAATTCTATTTCCACTTGTGAACATTTTTTTGTGCCTTAGGGAAAATATCCTTAAGTTTGACTTGTCCGTATACTAAATAGTAAGACAGCTAAGAGCATCTGCTCTTCTACCGGTTGAAGTATAGACTGTATTACAGAGAACACTCGTCAAGAGTGTGAACAAAATCAGACTGATAAATAAATTAGAATGCACTTCTCAGAATAAATTTTGCAGAGAACTACCAACACGGCCGGCCCTGAGATTTGGCTGCCCCAAAGTGATGGTAAAAAATTTGCCCTCTCTAAAAGTCCTACAAAAAAAAGAGTGCATGTGATGTTATAATAGATGAGTATCAAGTTTGCGGCATAAATTTCCACTTCAATAAAACCGAAAACTACAATGTGATTGGGAGGTTAGATTTAATAGCTGTAAGATGAATGTGTATACCCCTTTTACTACATAATCCAGAAAGCAATCATTCTTCTCGGTTAGATATAAGATATGCCAAACACCACTAATAATCTTACATTAGGTATAGTTAAAACTCACCGTCCAATTAACATCCGTCGATGGCAGTCAATGGGAAAAAGATGGTTTTAGTCTTTTAGAGCATCTCCAATGGAGTATGGGTTTAAAAAAATATTGATGCCACCTAGGATTTTAGAAACTCCAAACAAAAAAATCTCTCTAGTGGTGGTTGGATAATCAAAATTTAATATGACGTGGAAGTTTGTGTTTGGAGGAGAGTATGGGTTTTTGGAGACTCCCATCCATACCCACGTCATTAGAACATCTCAAATGACAATGTGATGTGCATCCTATGTGTCAAGTCTTTTTCACGGATGTCAGATTAAAATCTCCTTAAATTAAGGAGGTAAAAGAAAAATATCTCCAACCATAAACTTCTTTCCATTGATTGGGAACATTTAAAACCTTGATCTTAAAATCAAATATTTGATCTTTGGTTAATAACCATAGATATTGCTTACTAGGATCTTCACATCCTTTAAAAGAACCTCTGAAACCAGAAGATTATTTAAAAGATGTATGTGTAACTACCGCACACGTCATCTTAACATTTAATCCTAACATTCCGGTTGGAGAATGATTTTTGTTAAAAGTTGAATACATCCTACGTGGCCTCATATATAGGAAGTCGAGAATGTCTCATTGGAGATGCTCTTAATTTGTTATTATTTTAATTATTTTTTTAGATTTTGTGAATTTATTTTTTCTATAAATAAGTTACAAGTATATCAAAATAGATATGGATTCAACTACCACTACAACTGCTTATCAAAACAAAATTTGTATTTGGATTCTATGTTATTAAATACTACCTTTTTTTTAGGTCTCCACATATGATAGATACTCATACTCCATTGGAGATGCTCTTAGAACTAGAAGAACGATAAATTTGAGGCTAAACTTATGATCTGTATTTTAAGTTTTCTATTATGCGGGGACCCTTCATTTTCTTACGAATTTATCTTAATTTTTATTTCTAATCATAATTTAGACCAGTTTTTATTTTTTAGAAACCTATTATAGGGAATTTGGTTTGGTTTTGAGAGCTCTTATGGATTCAACTATCCTAAATGTGGATGTGGGGAGACCTATTTTGTTATCAAAAATACAAAAATATTCTTTGAAAATCTAAATAATTACCAAACCTAAATATAATTAAATCTAAAACAAAACCTAAACTAAATCTGATCAAAAAAACAAAACAAAAAAAACCTAAACCTAAACCCACCCGTCTCTTCTTCACCTCCATAGCCATTTTTTTTTTTACTTCAACGACGATTAACCATCGATTCTCAACCAGTAATAATTTTAATTGGGTAAGAATCGAAAACCCAATCATTTTTTAATGCTTTTGATCCGATGAATCAGTTAGATTAGATCAAATTAGAGATTGAAAAATTAGTTTCAGAACTGGATACGGTTGGGAAATATTGATTGAGAAAACATGAACTCCCAACCGTAAGTGCTTAACTAACTTTTGTATACGGTTTGGAAACCCAACCGTAAGTTACCCTGGTTTTGTATACGATTGGAAAACCTAACATAATTTTTTCTGAGGAATTGGCCATGATGTATCGGTCTCGAACCCGCTTCATCTCTTTATCCACGCCCTGATTCTTTTCTGAATCCAAGGACTCCCTCTGCTAATTCCCGGCGCGCATGCCTGCAACTGATTGCGCATTGTATCCTCTCTTATCTGCAGACAAGAAAGCTTTCGGCCAAGATTCTCAATAGGCTCTAATGTCAAACCAGGTGAATGCTCTCAAAACCCGAGCCCGTAACTTAAGTTTTCAAAGAAAAAAAAACAAGATTCCCGTGATTTTAAATATAAACTATAAATCAAATGATTAGTCTAATCTTACTACTAATCTTATTTAATTAATCATTAACATTAATTAATTATTGGGAGGAGGGGTTTTGATTTATTATTTCATGACCCGTTTTTTTTATCAATTTGTGAGCCCTCCAAATCAGAATCTTGGGGCCCTATAATAGGTTTTTATTTAAACATCACAGTCCATATACATTTTTCGAAACATCACGGTCCATATAAATATCCAAATTTTAATGCCACATTGTCGTGCTGCCACGTAGACAGACTTTGTCAATCTTCCCTCAGTCCCGACTCCCGGCTCTATTACTCCAAAACGGTCTAATATCGTTGTAGCGAGTGGTTTGTCCTACCCAATTCATTTGCCCATCCATTGTTTCCAGCTGGGCCTGATAGACAAGCATACAAAGCCCTATTTACTGGCAACAAAAGCCCAGGGGCAATAAAAAGCTTTATAGTAATGGGGGTTTTTATTAAAAAAAAAAAAACTTAGACTGAAGTATTAGTTACATAAATTCTAAGGGCTTAAAATAAATTATCCAAAGTTTTTTTTTTTTTTTTTTTTTTTTGTCTTTCATCTCTACCGCTCTTTCTTCTTTCCGGTTCTCACACATGAGATCACCGCCATATATGCTAGTGAGAGATTTTTTCTTATACAATTCATGAAAACAATCAATTTGATTGATGCTATAAAAGGTATTGATGTTTTTTATTTCCTTTTGGCCTAATTTATGTTTCTATTGTGAATTAACCTCTTGATTATTGATGGATTTCTTTAATTCCTAGTAATTATGATGTCGTGAATGTTTAATTTTTAGAATTTGAATACGAAAAACAAGTGATTTTTGGTAGAATTTTTGAAGCTTTTAGGTACACTTTTTTTTTTTGTTGCTATGATAAAAGCTTTTTAATTTTAGAAAAGATTACAATTCTAGGAGGAATGTAGGTTTCTCACTTATCCATCCACCCAATACATTATTTCTCTTCCAATGTTTGGCCGCTTTATCGTCTATGGAGATAAATCTGCTATTAACGTAATCTATTTTTCAAAAAATAAACTTACTCAAAAGATACTGACAGTCATCTAAAATAGTTTGATTAAATCAACACAGTTGGTTATTATTCATTCGAATAAGTGATTGCACTTTTTGCATCACTGCAAATGCGGAAGCTGCTGATGCCTTTATTTTCCATCCATTTGATTCCTTCTAGTAAGGTAATGCATTCCGCCTTTTCTGGTTATATGGCTACCCCATTGATGAGTTTACAGCCTTCGAAATTCCCTGCCATATTAAGTAATATAAGACTAGAGTCTGCTTCATTAGTATTTGTATCATAACGGGCATCCCAACAAAGAATATAACATGTGTCAGGTAGACCACATTTGTATGGAGTTTGAATATGTGCTACAAATCTAATTTTTTGAGCATTAGACGCAGGCATACAATGGTCTATATCTGCAATAAGTTTCAAAGCATGATTGGAAGTATTCATCGGTGATATAGTTTTGTTTTGAAATATTTCGAAGTATCTATCTCTCCATATACTCCATGTTGTAATAAAAATTGACTGCTTGATAGCTACGTTGTTGTTACTCTTCAACCATCTTTCAAACCAACTTCTTATTGGAGTATTTGAGTCATCTTCATTAGTAACATGTGACCAAAGAAAGTGTTTTCCCAAACAGTCTTTTCATATGGGCAATGTAATAAGAGATGTTCTGTTGTTTCAATTGAGTTGGTATTACACAGGTGTTAGAGCACTGCTCGTTCGAACTCGCAAGCATTGCTATCTCAAGCTTGTTTGTCAAGTTTAGTTGCCAAAACTATAAGTCTTGATTTCTAGTCTACTTATAGATAGCTATGTCTCGGATTAGGATAGAATGTGTAGTTGAGCTTTAGACTTCACGACGTTCATCGATTGAAGACGGAGAACTACCAAGGGAAGCTTGTGGAACTTCATCAACAAAAGGTATGTGGAGACCAAAGTAGTTAATATCGTGTATCGGTATCATATCGGCTCGGTCTGATACATCTATACAAAAGATTATATCGTTTTTACAGGTGATTGCTTGTAGTTTAAATCATTTAATTTTCTTCCAATGTTGAACTTGTGGTGCAACGGTAGCATGACTGACTCCATGTCAGATGATGCGTGTTCGACTCACGCCAAGTTCACTCCATTTACATGGATCAACTTCTATTGTTGATCCTTTTTTTTTGGATCAACTACCGTTGTTGATCCCCTAAATTGGATCAACTTCTACTGTTGGTTCTATTTTTTTTTTGGATCAACTATTGTTGTTGATCCAAAAATATCTGAACCAGTGGTGGTGGCGGCGGCGACGACGATGGCGGGCTAGTGGTGGTGGCGGCGACGGACTAGTGGTGGTTGGTAGGTGGTGGTCGTTGAACGGTGATGGTGGAATGGTAGTTGAATGTTGGTGGTGGTGGTGCTAGTGTTGGTGATGAAGTGGTAGATGAAGAAATTTGTTCCATTTTGAATAAAGAAAAATATTATATAGGTGAGGGTATTAAGGTAATCTAATTTTAAATTGATAAGGTTATTAAAAAGTATGGATATATTTATTGTTGTATAAGGATATATTTATTGGGTGTCAAAAGTAGGGACATATAAATAATGTACCAAAAAAAAAACTTTTCATAGATTACATTGAGAAAAATTAATAAACACTTACAAACCTGCATCTGTGCATCCTATATGCAATCAAAGTAAAAGTAGTAATATTGCGATAATATTATTATATAATCATACGTCAAAATTAATGACAATAAAGTTGAACCAAAATTCTGTAATCCGTATGTAGAAAAAAAGTTAATTAACCTGGCTTGATTGGGGTATACTCAAACTAATTGGGGTATACCCAATTTTAAAGTGACTCTTTTTTAATAGCAAAGGGGGGAGGTCAATGGGTAAAGTTACAAAATAACCCTTTCCCATTATAACTCTAATTACTACCTAAATCAGTTTTCATTCTCTTCATTTCATCTTCTTCTTCTCCTCCACCTCTACCTTAAAAGCTCCATCACCCCCACCACCACCAAAACTCGTCGATCAATTCGTTTAAATCGTCGATTCGAAAAACTCCGATTAGTCTTCATCAATGGATCCACCACGGAAGAAGGCAACTCGTATGAAAGAAACTAATCGAAAATCAATGAATATAACCACAGAATTGCAAGTTTGGTTGCTAAGAAAGTGAAGAAAAAAAACGGTTGAAGAAGAAGTAATTGAACCGTTTGAAACACGTGAAATGGTGCGCTTAAGAAAGTAAGGGCTTGTTTAAACTCACTCTAGTACTTCGATTTTATGTTTGCATGTCAAATTAGGTCGGAAAATTCGAATTTGTGAATTGGCGATTCTGACGCCGTGCAAGGTTTTTTTGTTATCGACCTTTAGGATTTCATAGTTAGGGTTTGGCGGGAGGGTATAAGGTTGAAGAACTTGTCATTGTAAGTTTCTCAGAATCGCTACTAGCGAGGGCGGCAGTTATTCATCCGTATACCTTGCCGGCGTCAGTTTTTTTTAATGAAGCCGGCAACTTTTTGTTTTTTACTCTGCTGGCTGCTTCTTTTGAATGTTTCCTGATGCCTATAGTTTTTTAATCCAGGAAGGGTATTTGTATAAAACCATGCGGCGGTTTGTCGGCTCCCAAGAATGTATGTGTAATGGACCTTGCCGAGCTGTTTAGTTAAAAATCCTATATTTTTGTGCGCGGAAGGCTATTTTTGATGATATCGACGGCTTTGTCTTAGCCGGCACTCATCTTTTGGTTGACCTTTAGGCCATTTTTCCATGGGATATGTTGTATACGTCTAACCGCCTTTTGTAATGTATTTTTTTCTGAATTGTTCTTGTTCGGATTGCGAATGGCAAGAAAGCAGCTCTGAAACGGCTCTTAGTCCTCCTTCAAACCCTCCTCGTGTTGGTGATAAACTCTTGTCTTCAAAACATCTAGGGGTATATGTTGTACGGCAACGACAAAGGTCTTAGAACCACTATCTGAACCCAATGATTCAGACGAGACTCCAGATGAAGACCAATCAATTCCATCTGGTAGAAGAGGTGATGATGATGATGTTGATGAAACCAATCCGGCTACTGGAGGAGGTAACAATGATGATGATGATGATGGTGATCAAGACATGCCCGAGGTGGAGGTGGTAATGATGGTGGTAATGATGATGATGGTAATGGAGATAAAGGTAAGAATATCATGAAGATGAAATTGTTGAAGAGGAAGAGGAACAAGAAAAAGAAGAAGAAGAAGAAGAAGGAGATGGGGATGGAGAAGGAGAACAAACTCTAGCTATTGTTCAAGCCACGAAGTTTCAACTTCAACTTCAACCGGAACGAAGAAGAGGGTGATCAATAAACCCGGCTGATTCTCACATGCCTCCCAAACACTTGATAGTTGCACTGAAAGAAGGTGAGCCTCAAAAGGGACCCCAAGAAGATGGTGGAGATGTTCTTTTTGGATACAAAGACTCATGGGCATGTACGGTCCATAATACTATCGTAAGTAATCTTAATCCGTCTTTGTTATTTATTCAAGTGTGTAACTATCTTAATTAAATTTGCGTCAAGTGTTTGTATTTCTTTTCATTTTGTTTTTTTTTGGTATTTAGGATCACAAGCATGCCATCCGTCTCATGAGGCGCCAAGCTTCGTGTTCAGTGACGCATACTTGGAATCTTGACTTGGAATGAGGAGAGGTAAAAGTGATTGTGAGGAACTCCGGGTTGTTACTGCGGTGGAGAGTTCGAATATTAATAATGATAAATTTACCATCTCGCATTCCATGGAGAGGTTCTACGGAGAGGCGATACTATGTTATTCCCATTCGGTGAGATGGCGATAACTCCCCGATGATGCTCAACAAATTCTAGGCCTCGAGGTTGATGGAAAGAAGTCATTTTGAGGGATTCGATAATGCCATTTCTTTCGGGAAGATTTACGAATTGAGCAAGAAATTGTTCGGTTGGAGTCGAGTTAGACGGATGATGTTCTTGACAAGAAGGATGGTCGACTAACCAAGAAGTTTAATGTGAAGAAGTTGAGGGACGGATTATGGAAGACTCGGGAAATCCTTGATAGGGAAGGAATGGTGCACCGGTGCGAATCAATGCTTCTGCGGCCGCTTATTTGCTATACACCACAGGCATATGTATCTTCCCGACGGTTAGGAAACCAAGTCGAGGCCGATTACTTGCAACTATTGGATCCCTTACATGAGATGCGTGGGTATTCTTGGGGTAATGCTTGCGGTGGTCGCCTTCTTGAACAATGAGTTGACAAAATCTTCTAGGGCACTCACTAAGCAAGTTAACGGAAACACATGTCTCTTCCAGGGTAAGTGTATTGTCTAAAACATTTATATTCGCAAAATTTCGTAAGATAAGGTTCTTACTAAACTTTTTTTTCTTTTTGCATAGGTTTGGATATATGAACACTTCCTTCTTTGTTCAAAGACAACTCTTACGTCAAAGTGGATAACGGTGTTCGGTTCATTTACCAAAGAGCGCAAAGGTACAGTTTAAGGGTACTCGGGATAAGGAAATGCCGCAAAATCTTATGAAACTAGAGCCGCCATCGACAATTTGACTGCGGAAGAGGTGATATTTGATCCGTGTCGAGAGGATAAAAATCAAGGTTTAATCCCAAGGAGAAATGAAGTTGTTGCATTATACTATGGACCCTTGATGTTTGTGTTTGAAGGATTTTCAATGTACGATCTACATCGGGTAATGCGACAATTGGGTTACGTACAAGAAGAACCTCATTTCGATGCAGCAAATCCGACCCTTCTTGTTGATATGAGTGATTGCACCACCTCCAAAAAGGTATGAACGTCTCTTACCTTCCAAAGCACCAACTCAAGAACATTGGGCTGATAGGCATCGCGGTTAAATCAATGTGAGTCTTTTGGACGAGGTGACCACCGGTTATGAAGCTACTAAGAAATACGTGGCGTGGTACTTGGGTTGGGCTCGTCCTACTGTGATTAGGCCAATGACTACTGAAGAAATGGCTCATAAGAAGAAGATGGAATCGAAAGACCCAGCAACATTGCTTAAGATATTTGTAAGTATTTTAGAGTTGCTCTTACTATTTTAAGATTGATTGCATTACCGAATCATTCTATTAATTGTTTGTTGTTTAATTGAATATAGAAGGATCAGTTGAAGACCTTTGTGAGGGTGTTGTGTTGCGCGAAAGAGAGGAGAACTGTGCAAAGCAAGCACATTGACTATGCTTGCAATGTTGACAATGAGGATGCCCAACTATTGTTCAAGCAACTTCAGCTGAAGTAAAGGTGAAAGAAAAAGCTATTAAGGATGCACAAGCCAAGATAAAAGTGATAAAAGAGGACTCTTAGTGCTCGTGGTGGTGAAGGTAGCGGCGAGTGGTCTGGTGGTGAAGGTAGTGTTCCAAAGCGGGGCCGTGGTCGTCGTGGTCGTGGCCAATGAATGCTTTCCTAGTTCATTTCTTTATGTTGTGGTGGACAAATGTTTAAGTTAATGGTGTGGACAAATGTTTTTTTACGGTTTATGGGACATGTTTCGTATTTTGGACAAAAAATGTTGGATTTCTAGTTATTGAATGAATGGTTTGTTTAGCTATATAAAGTGTCGTATTACCTTGCCAGCATGATTTTTTAAGCTACCCTGTAATTGTCCTGGGCGGCAAGGTTGTGAAATGTCGTGATCACTGTCAACAAAAGTTGTTTAGTTACCGGGGGCAGAATGGCAAGGTAATACGATTCCTACTAAGCCAGAAGCGTTTTGTAGCGAAGAAGATGTGAAAATAGAGACCGCCGGCCATATCTTGAAAAAAAACCATTCTCCTGATGCCTAAAATCATGTAAGGTCGGGAGGGAAACAAAAGCAAGAAAATGCAGGCGGTATTTTGGCGCGCATGCTAATGAACCCATACATTTCCTATTTTTTGAGACCCGGCAATTTTGAATTCTGACCGCCTTGCGGAGTTCAAAATTCAAATTTTTGCAAGTACAATTGCATTGATTCACTTGTACTTGGACACTATAACGGCCAAATTTGGGCACCATCCTATAAATGCACTACTTATCTCCACAAAACAACACACAACTATTTGCATATACTCTCCAAAGCTCTTATCATCACACACTCCATCTAACTCACCCAAAAAATGGCTTCATTTGATTCTAATGAGATTTGGCAATCACCAAAGCTTGGTATGCAGAGACTAGAGTTCGAAGGCAGTCCTCCGTAAGGGTGGATTCCACAACCTTTTGGGCTAGTGTTCACAACACTTTTATCCAAGAGTGTGGGAATCCTAACTCAAGAAGTGTTCAACAAGTGCACGATAGGCACATAGTCATTGAAAATGCGATACTTGCTTATTTAGCTATCCAAAAACCAATTTTCAACGCTCCCCACTTTAACTTGTCCATTGAACAATTTGTAAGTATTTTTGTGGTTTATTTTACGTGATCCATGTTGTTTGATCTTCCAACTTAAACCGCACTAGCAAAGTAAGTTTGTGTTTTGTTTTTGTAGCATGAAGTCGCCAAAGCGCGCTACTTGGAGGAAAATGGGGAAGCATTCGCATTCGATGCAAGCTATCAATTCATGGAATCAAAATCCGGAGTATGCCCGGAGATGATGGAGGGTGTATCGTCCTCGGACGAAGATTGATGGCTTTAGAAGTTTTTGTATAGGTTTTGTGGGTAGACCTCTATGTAAACCCTCACGAGACTATAACTCGTCCACTAGGGTCGCCTAGGGGTTCAAAGGCTTGATGCACATGCTAAGTGCATTCGTTTTTCCGTCGACAAGGAGTTATTTTATGTTTCAATCAATGTAGTAACCAAAATTGCATGAATAAAGTGAATTACATCTTCCCATATTATGTCAGCAGGCAATGTTTTTTTTTTTGCATGCCGGGTTTAATATAGCCGGAAGGGTAGGAAATATTTACATGCCGGGCCAAGATTGTTGCCCAAGATATTCGGGCGTGTTCTTCATCCGAGGACCATTAGGCGGATATCCGGTCGAAGCTTATTCAAAGTTGAACCTTCCGGCGGAAGAGCGATCGACAGCTTATTCGAAGTTGACCCTGTCGGCGGAAGAGAGATCGGCAGCTTATTCAAACCACGACCTTGCCGGCCTTATGCATTTTCAAAACCAAAATTTTTGAATCGAAATCGAACTCATAAGACGGATCAAAAGGTTAATCTACTGAATTCATAATTTCAAAATTTTAATCTAAACTCAATTAATTAACCTAATCTTAATTTTAGTGTTAATTAACCAAGGGCATATTAGCCATTTAGAAAAAACAAGGTTAAGGGGTGGCTTGGTTTTACTTCAAAATAACCCGATTTTGTCTTATTGGGTATACCCCAATTAGTTTGAGTATACCCCAATCAAGCCAGGTTAATTAAAGCCTCGGTATCAATTTCCCCTAATGTTAAAGCTTCAATGAAATATATCCATTTTCATTTTCCAACCATTTTATTTCCACGGGCATAAGTACCTGAATTCAGTGAAACTAGACTCTCCACGCTTTGGATCAAACATAACTAACCCATTGCCGTGCTTTAGTAGAATCTGACCATTTTCGAAAGACCACATAAGTCTCGAAGTTAATCCGGCGCCTGTAATACTTTTATCGTCAATGACATAAAGTTGGGACCAAGATTCTTGAACTTTATAATCTCGCATCATCCAAACTTCATAACGAATAGCAGAAATCAAAACAACTAAACAAAGGCACCCTTCCGAAACTCCTATGGTCATCGACGCATGCTTATTCTCCGAGAGTAAGAGTTCTTCTGGAAGTTGCACTTCGTCGAATTTCTCGTTGCTGATGTCCATAGATACTATTAACTTGGGAGAGTTGTACTCACGCGCTTTGCCAAACCAGTGATAGGATCCATTAACAAGAATCCCAGTTTGTTTCTCAATAGGAAACGTATACGGCACAATTTGACTACTTGTCCATGAATCTGATCCCAAGGTATACACTTGAAGAAGAATCTCAGTTGTAGGAAATTCTTCCAAGTTTTCTACAATGTTTATTAAGTTGTAATCACGAGCCTTGCAATCATAACCAAAAGCATTGTTCATGGGGTAACTTAACCATAACCAATGACTATGTCGTGATCTAGGTATCCCCTTGTACTCTCTAGTTGCTGGGTTAAAAATATAAATATGTGTCTTAAGAGGCACATAACCATGACATAATAAGCAAACCAAACCATCACATGAACCTAAGAACCGAAAAGACGAATAGGAACTGAGTGGGTTTAACTTCCTAGTTTTTCTTCTACGTCTGCATATTACCTCATGGGTACTCATTCTTAATGATGGACCTGTATATGCTTTTATAGTACGTTGCCGTTGTTGATTACAAGAAAATGGGTAATCCACCATTTCAACAATTTCACTTTCAACTTCGTTCACCGACGATAATGAAACTAAGCTTATAGAGTTGAGTGTCGAACGACTTTGTGTTCTCTTGTCATTGCTTCGGAACATGAGACTATAGTTATTAGTTTGTTTAGCAATATCAAGATGCAGGTTAGCAAAACTAGGGTTAGAAATTATTTGAAACCAAGATTTGCAAACACACTTGCAGACATATGTTGATTTCGCAGATACCCTTAGAAGAATCTCAAAGCAGATCTCTTCGGGAACTCTTGACATTATTTCCTCTTCCCTTTCTTCTTCTTCAAGTTCTGAACTTCTTACGAGCAAGAGAACCTTTTTTTTGCAGACACCTTTGAATCTCTTTGCTCTTATATAAGAAAGTCAGTCTAATACTATATTACGGGTGAGAAGGCCATGGATTATATGGGCTAGGGTCTGCGATGATATAACTCAAATTACGGGCCAGTTCACGCGAGGCGCGGGTTTCTGTAGTCTTTAGTTAGCTGAAGCTGGTGAAAGGCGAGCGGGCGGCCAAGGCACACGAGTTGTCAATGTGGCGCCTAGCCAATAATATGGCGAAGGCGCAAATAGCGGGAGTCACTACCATTTATGCAAACCTAGGCACGAGGCAAAGGGCTTGGTGCCTCACGCCTCAACAAAATAGAGCTGAACAAGATATATAATGTTAGTTTTCCATAGGAATATAGAGCTTCTTAAAAGGAGCATATTTTTAAAGTATTAGTTTCATAACTGAGAACATTCAGGTAAAAAGGTAGGAAGATAGTACGAGTGGATCCTCCAAGGCGAGAGATAGATTTATACTGCATGAAACTAAGTCGCAATGTTGTGTGAGGTGCTAGGCGCGCCTAAGGCGCCCAAGGCAACCTGAAAAATAAAACTAAAAAGGTAATGGCTCATGTTCTTGGCACCTTGGCGCTTTATTAGCTAGGCGCCACCTGCATGCTCCATGCGCCTCGAGCGCCTAGGCAGCTTATTAGCTAGGGGCCGCCCTTGTGATTCTAGTTCACCTTTCACAACATAGTTGAGTTGCGTTGTAAATCCACCTTATTGAAATATAAAGACCAACACTACAGGAATGAGGGAAAACTGAAAGGAAAAGATCAATAAGAACTGCAAGATTTATATGAGGTTCTAAAATTCCACCCTCCGATCAATATTGGTGAAAAAACTAAAACATAAATTGTACTCCAGGTACAGAGAACTGAAAACCAGAAACAGAAGTCAACAACAGTCTATGTTATCTATGTTGCATTCCGTGAGAGATCAAGTGCTAGCAAGGCGAGTGAATTTATAGGAGACTAAGTGCCTTCAGCTGCTCAACATGCTCGGCCGGGAGAGGAGGTGGGCACCAATTGGACTCCGTACACGTCAAGCCATCAACATCCTCAACAATGTACTCCTGTTCAGCATTTGAAAACAAGTCAATCCAAATAGATAAGCAAACAAAAAGCTAAATTCAGAATCACAAACTCAAGCTTCCGCTAAAGTTGTAACCAATGCTCTAAAACTGTGATAGGACAGAGAGTGCATGGAAACAATTCTAACTCACTTTTGTCAGCATCCGCTTTGCAAGTATATGGTAGTGCCTTTGCCAAATTCTTGTCCAAACTATTGTAGCCACAAGAATGCTATAGATAAGTCCAATAACAGCGCAGATTACTATTATGACCACAACCATGATAAGTAGTCCTGAACCATCGTCGTCAGAACTTGTTGAATCATCACAACAGCATGAGCTGCCGCCGCCAGAGTCGAAAAAAAACCATATACTAGTACCTCCAGAACTCCGATTGTCTGCATGGTTTGAACTCCGACTGTTTCTACAAGGAAAAAAAAAAATGAGATGCCATTAATGATAACCATCACAGTAATTTCAATTATGCGTACAGATATTTTTAATAAGAGATGCTATATATTAATGATAACCATCACAGTAATCTAGCCAATGGAAAGAATTTTACCCACTGCAGCAGCAACACATTTTTTGGCATGGTTCATCTAGATCGTCTCTAGCTCTTTGGCTGAAACACGTTACAATGAGACCAGACACTCCAGCCAAAGCAAAAAACAGCAATGCCCCTGCACATCACCAGATATAAGGGCCTAAACTATCTGCTAACCTTAAATTTCAAATAACTTAACGTTCCCATTAAAACAATTGCATCACATAAATTTCAATAAAGGAGATAATTAATGCACTTAAACCAGACTCATGAACCATACCACATATGTAGTAGAAGACAACTACAGCATGATTAAAATGCAAAGCATGGCGTAGCCGAATTTGTGAGACTTATCACCAAGATACACCAGATACCCAAATAAAGCCATTACCTGAGTATAAAAACAAGAGATCAGTTGCTAAACTCACTAAGATATGTATTCTAGAACAGAGAGATTAAAAATCTAAGAACAATGTCAACTTACAAGTTGGATAGCAATGAAAATACAAACTACATCTCTGGTGACTAAGAATCGGAACTTCATCGTTCGCCATTTCTTAGTCTCAACAGTATTCACTTTCATGTGGTACAGAGCCTTGCAAGTTGTGCAGTGCGCGAATGCAAACCCTTCCTGCAAAATTAGCAACAGATCTAAGTTATCAGATTAAACCAATTGCAAACATTAACAAAAACACCACTGGTCAGATCTAAGTATACAGCTCTTCTCTATTGATCATAACACATAAAGACACTATGTGCAGCATGTTTGGAAGTCTTTTGACAAGTGTTCTTCCCAAACTTCCACAGAAGCAGTAATAAAGAGGAAATTTCCACACATATCTAAATAAATTAACATAGGATTACTGAATAATACTACCTTTACGGACCGCCATTGATCTAAACAGTCACGGTGAACGTACTTTGAAGTTCCTTTGCACAAACAAGGAGCAATCAAACCTCTCCCTGTACCAAAAATAAAACCAAAAACTTAAAACCCTGATTTTTAAACATTCAGCAGATATGAATCAAGTAAAGAAGAGGCACATACGATTAGTTTCAAGGCAAATCCTGCACTGATTTGTTTCCGAACCTTCTTCAAGATCAATCTCTGTCGTTTTTGTTGTTTTAGGAACTGGAGTTGGAGGGGTCAGAAGAGTAGAAACAGGACTCTCGTGTTTCGCCATGACTGAGAGAATAGTGAGAGAGAAGGAGAGATATCTCAAGCTAAGCAATGTCAATGATTTATATAAACGAAAAAAAAAAAAACAATGTAGTTTCGTTAATTTGTAACTAAGGTTTCCTAATATTTGTAGAATTAGGGGTGTTCATTAAAACATCTTTTCCTGAGAAACTACTGCACCACCACCTACTATGATTAATGGCGATAATGGGAAACCACAAAGATTTTTCTAATAAAGAAACCACAAGGAGGACCTCTGACAATGGATTATAGTGTAATAAGGAAACCATTAAAGGGGACCTCTGAGTTCCAATCAATGGATTATATAGTCTAATAAGGAAACCATTAAAGGGGAGTCAGGGACCTCTGGTTTTCAATGGCTTATAGTCGAAAAGGGAAACCATTAAAGGGGACCTCTGACTGGTTTCCAATGGCGTATTGAAATAGAATTTGTCTTATATAGAACTCTGTTGACTTCAATTGACTAAATCATGTTGACCGTAAGCTTTACCTGCAAACTCTTTTTACACAACCGAGATAAAGAATGTTAAAAGTAAGGGTAGTCCGAGCTCCTTCCAGCTGCAGTTTGTCGTGGATGGTTAAGCAAAGATTGTTTAGCTATGGTTGACAAGTATGGCAGCATCCGATTCAATCATGCATTAAAAATAAATTTTCTGCGGACTAGAGGTTGTATGTTTCTTGATGGTATTTATTCATGATTTTTGGTGCAGGACGAATATTATTCAATCTATTGACCGCCAAGTTTGCCTATTTTAAAAAGCTTGAAAAAAATTTGGAGATCTTTTGCTCCCTTTTTAACTTTTCTTTTCTTTAAATTAATTGTAATTATTTTGTTGAATTTTTCTTAATATAGTAAATTTTTTTGATTTAAGATAAAAATTTCCCATCCATATATAGTTGCTGACATTTCAAAGCTAGTGTACCTGCGTGCAAGGACGTTTCTCTTGGGCTTCTGACAGATGACGACAAAGATCTAAAAGCCTGAGATATCCTCGTCCTTAAGCGGGAAAATGGTAAGGATATACGCATGGATGTTACGGGGGGTTTCTCCTTTCACGAGGTGATGGCATTCGCTCTTTTGTTAGGGCAAAAGCCATTCCAATGCTGTTGCTCGAAAACGCACTAAATATTTAGATAAGTGTGTTTCACTCGGATATGGTCTTGGTGTTTTAGCTTTCTCTACCTTAGGGGAACTAGGTGAGGATACTTTATGTTTTTTTTAAGCGTATGAAGAACTGCTTAGTTAGTAATGATGCTAGTAGTGGTGTTTGTAGCTTTATTTTTCATAGATTAGGTATCGTTATTTAAAAAGGTGTTGGTGCCTGACTTATCGCTAGGTTTCCAACCAAAAGTATGTAATTTTATTCCAAAATCCATATATTAAAGTAATTTTAAACTTTTACTATATCTGAGGAGATCCCCTCACACTTTTATTATCACACTATTGAATAAAGTTATATCAGAGAGTCGACCGAGTCACGCTCTGTGAATCGGGCTACCAACTCGGTGAAAATTTTCAAACTGCTTTCTTCGTTTTTGAGTTAGGATCCATTAATTTCGGGTGAAAATCAATCAAAATTTCTCTTACATCTAATTTTTCTCATGATTAGTAGCTTTTAATTCGGGTGGTTCATGGATTCTTGTCCTAAAACTACTGTATTGAAAAATAATGTATGATTTGTTAGGTTTTAGTAAAGAAACTAATTCTCAGATTATTTCTTCGATTGAGTTGCCTGATGATTTGATTGAAGAGAGTTTGAATCCTTGGAGATTCTCTCTTATTGGTAGTTTGAATCCTTCGATTGAGTTGCCTGATCATATCAAAACTACTATTGTTAGACTTAATTCTGAATTAGAAAAACTTGAGATGTTGCCTTATTAAGCCTCCCAGTTGGAGAATATATTTTGAATTATTCTAAACAGTTGGACTATTGGTATGAAATTGAACATAGTTTTTATCGAAATCTAGAATAGATTATTTTACCAAAAGTATGATAGGAACACAAGTTATTTCCATAACTCGGTTAACCTTAGAAATATGTACAATACCATTCATATGGTTAGGGATGATCAAGGTAATTGGTTAGAAAATAGAGAACAAGTATTCCAACTATTTTTAAAGCATTTTAAGAAAATCTACACTTCTGCTAATCCTCGTAATTAATTGTGATATTGAGGAAGTCCTTAGGTTTGTTGAACCTAAAATTTGAGATGAAGATAATGCTTCCTTGATTGTCATTCCTTGAGCGGGGAAATTAGGGACACGGTAAATAATTTAGCTTCTTGGAGTTCTCCGGGGGCGATGGGTTTCAGTAGGGTTTTTGAGAATAATTGGGAGATTGTTCATTCAAGTTGTTTCTCATGTTTGAGCTTTCTTTCTAATAGATTTCTTTCAAACAGTTAATTTTTTCTTTTATCTCTTTAATTCCCAAGATCAAGAATCCTTCTTCACCTCATGACTTTAGACCCATAAGCTTATCGAATACAATCTATAAAATTATTTCGAAAATTTTGACTAATCGATTGAAGTTGTTAATGGACTCTCTGGTCTCGCCTTTTCAGTCCGCTTTTGTAGCGAATCGGCAGATTCATGATAATGTTGTCATAACACATGAAATCTTGCATTCTTTTAAAATAAAAAAGAAAAACTCGACTACTGGTCATCTTGCAATAAAACTGGATCTCTCTAAAGCTTTTGATAGGCTTGAATGGCCCTTTATTATTGCTGTCTTTAAGAAATTAGGTTTTTCTCATGAGTGGTGTCAAATGATTTTTCAATGCATTAGCACTGTGTCGTAATAGTATTCTTGGTAAATGGCTCCCCTGGTGATACTTTTTATCCCTCTCAAACAGTATTAGGCAATGGGATTGTTTGTCACCGTATATTTTTATTCTCTGCATGGATGATTTTTCTCGAATGCTAGTTAAATCTGAGGAGGATAAGTTGATTCAAGGGTTTAAATTTAAGAAAGATAGTCCTTCTATTTCTCATCTATTTTTCGCTGATGATTGTATGTTGTTTATTAAAGCTTCTGTCTCTCATGCTAGGAATCTCCTTAATATCATTAATGTCTTTGCGAAAGTCTCTGGTCAGGCAATCAACTTAGAAAAATCTGGTTTTTTTACTAGTGGGAAAATGCATCATAAACATATAAAAATCTTAGCTCGGACTCTTAAGATGAAATACCTTAGTAGCACTGAAAAATACTTGGGCACTCCCCTCTTTGTTGGGAAGAATAAAACTAATTCTTTTAAGTTTCTTATTGATAATTTGTATGCTAGATTGGGTTCTTCAAAAAAAGCTAATCTTATGTTGCTGGTAGAACAGTGGTAACCAAGCATGTTTTATCTAATCTAGCCATCTATCATTTGGCATGTTTTCCCCTGCCGAAAACAGTTACTTCAGAGTTAGATTCTATTCAAAGGAGGTTTTGGTGGTCTAAAAAGGATCCAAAGAGGGCTGCTTATTTTAGATCTTGGGATGATTTAGGTAAGTCTAAACTTAATGGTGGTTTGGGTATTAAACACACTTTTGTTACCAATAGAGTTTTTATCTGTAAACTCGGTTGGCGTATTATAAAAAACCCCAATAGCTTACTCTCCATTTTCCTGAAAGATAAGTACTTTCCTAACCAGAATTTGCTTGAAATTGATAAGGCGGCAAATACTTCTTCCTGGATTTGGAAAGGAATAGTGAAAGGGCTAGAATTCTTAAAAGCTAACTTGGTGGTTAATATTAACAATGGGGCTTCTACTAGGATTTGGCAGGATAATTGGATTCCGGGATTTTCCACTCCTCCTGTTTCAGGTCATCCTTCTAATATTAATTATACATATGTTAATGAACTTATTGATACTCAGAATGGTTGTTGGAATGTTAATCTCTTAACGGATCTGTTCTCTCCTGATGTAGTCACTAGGATTAAGACAATTAGATTAAGTTTATACCAGAAAGATGATTTAATGTGGATGCATACTAGGAATGGTAAATTTACTATTAAATCAGCTTATCGTGTTTATAAAAATGACATGGCTTCCTTGGATGATGCTGTTTTTTGGAGGAAAGGCTGGGGTGTGGACTGTTTGCCTAAAATTAAGTTCTTCTTATGGAAAATTTTCGCTTACATGTTGCCAGTTAATTCTTTACTTCATGAGTATAACTCTGCTGTTGATGTCAGTTGTCCGTTGTGTCATAATCATGAGGAAACTGTTCTGCATCTGTTCATCAATTGCTCCATTGCGAAACAAATATGGACTGGAGTTTCCCTGTTTCATATGATTTCTGTTGATTTGGATTGGATTGATGACTATTTTCTGGCTTGGCATGACTCTGCTATGGGTGATTCTCCTTTTATCGTTTCTTGGCCTAGTGTTGGTGCCATTGTGCTTTGGTGCATTTGGAAGTTAAGGTGTAATGTGACCTTTAGAGATACTTCTATTGACATGAACAAGACCATTTTAGAAACGAGGAGAATGATACACACTTATGTTTTTCCGCAGCAGCATAAGTCTGTTTCTTCCTGTAATGTTCTTAGGACATGTTCATGCGTATAACATGTTCGAGAAAGAAAAAGAATAATAAGAATAGATTTCACAAAAAACTATAATTCAATAATTTGGCATAACCCCATCAAAAATATCAGAAAAATTTATAAAGGAAGGCCAAGAGAGAGTAGAATGCTCTTAGGACAATAACTTAACAATGTTGTTTGGGATTTATATCCATCCTTATTCCTATTTCCCTATTTCATATTAACATTTATCCTTTTTTCCCCACATAGAATTGAAAATGATGGACCAGGCCAATATCATCCTGGTTTATAATTATATATTAACACATCATCGAAAAGACTTGTACATGTTTAGAGAATATATCTAAGATGACAAAGAGAATTATTCGGTTTACAAATATCCATGTCAATGTCCTTAATATAGGCCTTTGAGACTCGTCTGCAAAGAAAACAATGAGAAATGAGAAATGAAATGGAATTAAAATGCTTTGCGTGGCAACAAAATATAACAAAGTAATGGAAAGATTTTTCTTCCTAAATTAATTGAAAATACGGGGGTAGGAAAAAGATTTTTTTTAACATACTAAATATTTAAGCTAGCTAGTTTGGGATTCTTTTACCATAAGTAGACCTCTAAAGATTTTTTTTTCCCTAAGGTTTTTAGATATTTTGAGTTTTATATACACTTATTTAAAATTTTCTTTCCATATATAATTACAACTGTTGAAAAAGATTACGTCATAAATATGTATGAACAATTACATACTGCATGGTAGCAGCTTCCATAAATAACTTAAAAGTATTAGCCTACAAATGGTTTCTTCAAAATTGCTCACCCAAATGATCCTTCACATATGTACCAGTGACAATCATCACCACAGGTACATTTGGACGACCATCCAATATCCCATCCTTGATAGCATGAACCAAATCACCCCATAAGGTTAGTTTCATTGTAGTTCCCCTAAAGACGAACAAAAAACCATTAGGCTAATCCACTCAACAAAAATTATTGAATCAAAACCCATAAGATACCGTGTAGTTTACTCCCCGATTCTCAAGCATAATCTCCCTCATAAACACATCACTTACTTTCTCAAATTCTTCAATGATTTCGTCACAACGTTCGACACGGAATTTAGCCTTCCAATCACAAAATTTGCGGGAATTATATAAGAAGAGGTTAATGTTTGTTGTTTTTACCAAACAAAAAAAATAGTTTTTTCTTATTTCCGATTTATTCACATGTATAATACGTAGTATCATTTTTTTCCGGTCCCAATATTCTCCAGAGCAAGGAAACTAAATATCTCTTGGGAAAAGTGAGATGTCAACTTTTAGATGTTCCACCTTGCTAAACCTGTTCAATCACATTACATTTTCCACAGGACACAATTCTATAACAGGGTGATGGCTTGGCAATGCTAAACCTACGAATGGAATACACATTTCCTCCTCGAATTTCTTTTCAAACAAATGTATATAATCTTTGCCTACCCTAGCATGCATTTGAGTACCTGTATTATATCCAATCAACAATTAATTTCTAATCGGCTAAAAAAAAAACAATTAACTTTCATAGTAAATATGCAACGAGATGTCAACTAACACTTCTTGGTCAATGAGATGTAGGTCCAAACTCCATAATTGACCTGTTTTTCTGTTTTCAAACCTTCATTTTTTCTAACAAAGCCCTCACGGCTTTACATTTGTGTCGATTCTAACCGGACGCTTGAAGGGGTATAAATTGTTCCCAAATGTTTCTTACCTACATATAAACATCATATATTTTAAAATTGATTAGAGAAAAAAAAACATCAACCTATTAATATAAAGAAAAAAACTGATAAGAGAAAAAAAAAAACCCTATGAATCCAAATTGCGACATTCGAATAGGTTTACATACCATGGAATCAACTACCATTGCTTCCCCTTTGTTGTGATTTTCTTCAAAAGTCATAGTTGATATCTTCCGTTCGCTACCTCCTTTTTCACACAAAGTACGTGGTTTATGTAGGAATAAAGAGTGATTTGCATTCTTTATATAGATGTTAGAAACTTAGTTCCAAAGAAAATCTTTAAAATCGTTAATGGAATTAAATCCAGTTATATGGTTTGTTATAAAGAAAATAGGGATGAAAAATGCTTTCAATCCTTTATTAACTATTGGCTTTGTTTTTATTAGTAAATTAACCGTATTAATGGAACTTGTTAGATTGTGTTTAGGTAAATGATTATATTTTTTTTTATATGAATGGATATCGTTAACATAAATATAAATAGTAATTTAAATATCAATTAATGTAGTATTTTTTTATATATTATTGGTTTTTCCTTTGTTAGATATTTATCATTAATACTAAAAATTAATATAGCTATTTCTATATTTTTTTCCTTTTAAAAGATGCAAAATAATAATAATAATTTGGCCCAAATGATGACTCATACACAACCTTAGTTGGTAACCGAGCGACCAGCTGGGCACCAACACCTTTCTGATAAATATAAATTTTTTTTTATTCCGTAAATACGTCGATTTTATTTTTTCTTCTAATCATAAATGTCCAAAACTATAATGTAGTATTTTTTTAATTCTCTGGATCTTTTACGATAATTACATGAAGATATAAATGTAATTATTTTATTTCACAAATATGTTAATTTGATTTTTTTTTAATCATAAATGTCCAAAATTAATATAGTAATTTTTTTATTTTTTGGATTAACATAAAATTATAAAAGATTATTTTATTCCATAAATATTTTGAATTAATTTTTTTTTTATTTTAATCATAAATGTCCAGAATTAATATAGTAGTTATTTTTATTTTTTGGATTTTCAAAATAAATGCACGAAATTAATATAGCAATTTTTCTAAACAATGGGGGCGGTTAGTCGCGTGTGTCCCACCAATCCGGCCCAATCTAGCACATTGTCGGATCAACGCACCATATATAACGAAATTTCATCCAGACGAATACGAATGATTTCTCAATTAGCCAATGAGAGCGTGAGGTTTCGCTCACTTTGCCAAATAGGAGGGAGGTAAAGCGCACTGAGTCTACTTTTTGATACGGAGTGAGGGATGGTATTGAGTTTTTAGGTTGTTGATATACATAAAATTTACAATTTATACCAAGTAAGGGTTAGTGGACTCACTTGTTTATGGTTTCGCCAAATGCACATGAGATTCAAGTTCAAATCTCTACATAAACTTTTTAGTATAAACCACAAAAAGGAGAAAAATAATGATCAATAGCAAGACCAGACCCAAAAACCCAGAGGCCCATTGGCTTCCTAACTACGTCATTGGTGTGTCCAATACGCATTCACGGAAGAAACATGTGGGACGTGCACGTGGGCCCGTCTGACACATGTCGTGTCAGCGTCCTGAGCGCGTTCTGCATCACCCGTGCATCTGACGCGGACACGACACCAAAATTGGTGCGTCAGATGAAGCAGTAGTCAGTGGTCTAAAAATTTTCTCTCACCTAAAAAAACCTCTCTCTCCCAAAAACTTAACGAAAACTCTCCCAAACTAAATCTTAAGTTTCTCCTTCTCAGATCGGCTCCTCTGGAGCAATTCTGGGAAAGAGAATCTCAACCCATCTTCAATCTCTGATTCCTCTTTAATTTCCTTAAATTTTCTTTGATTTTAGTCAAATTTTAGTTAAGATCTGATTTTTTAGATTTGGGTTTTTGTTCTTGAACAACCCCTTTCTTCAACCTCTTTTCTGGATCCGTATTACATCAAGTGATTTTTAATTCAGCTTTTGTTTTTGTTTAGTTTGTATTTTCATGATCTATTTCAAGAGTTTATTGTTGGGTCTTAATCTCTTTTTGTTGTTGCTGTCCTTTTAATTCTTGATTGAGTTTGTTGTTTGAAGTTGTTCTAGGCAAGGGTGAATTTTTTTATCAAGTTCTGGTAAATAATGGTCGAAAATGTTGCATCCTCCCAATCCAAATGGACTTGGTCAACAAACACTCATAAGGACCAGGATTTGACCGAATGCCTAATACATTCATTTCTTTGGTATCAATGAAACTCTTGAAATTTAGACTTTTCTTTCGTGTACGACTCTTATCACATTACGGGGCAAGTGATACATTCCTGTTATACCTATAAGAAGTTGAGATTTTCAAACTCGGATCTTTGAAAATCGAAAGAGGACGATGACATTTTGTTTATGAGTAGAGACGTAACCTAAAGCTTGATTTTTTTTTTTAAGCATGCATTTTATTACATAAATTAGTTTACAACTTGTCGTGGGTATGTGGTACCCACTGAGTCATGAAATAAAATTTGGCTAATAAAAAACAGAAATTATAAATGGACCGAGAGAAAAACAACGTGAGAAAAACCGCTTCTCACAGCCCACCCTTGCACGTCCCCAAGGGATGGGGCCCAGTGAGATCCACCCATTAAAAAAAATAAAATCTGTTAGAGGCGGTTTTCATGTGGTTTTTCTATTCGGTTCATACAGAACCACTGAATAAAAAAAGGGATTGCTTGGTCCCATATTGTGGTACCTAAAGCTTGATGATATTCAAGTTGTTCCTTAAATAAAATAAAAAATTGTTTTGAGATTAACAATTTACTCAAAACATGTAAAATTGGATTCACAAATTCAGTAGCAAATGCAAAGAACAATTTACTCACGGAGTAGTACCAAGATTCAGTATCATTCGCAAACTCATAACAAATTTCATTAGCAGTAGTAAACATAACATCAAACATAACTCTGGAAATCTCTTCATACAGCTTAATATACAATATCCTACAACAAGGCAACTAGTGCGCAATCATATTTTGGTGTACATGTAGATGAGTTTTCGAACCCAAATCGTGAATGTCACACCTCCTGATGTCTTTAACTATCCCCTACGTACCAGAGACACGTGTGCTCTAATAATCTCCATTTTTAGATCACCGACTCCTCTCCTGCTTCTGAAATCAAAGACCGCAGCAAACGAAAAATATAAAATTTTGATCCTTGAAATTAAACTGACAGGAAATAAAATAAATGTATGAACCTTTTCAGATTACCTTTGCTAGGAACAACTATAACCGGTGCTGATTTACAGTTGTGAAAACAATATTCACCCACACTTCCTTGAAGAACACTGAAATCAAACAAAGAGATAGAAGGCTTAAAAAGTTAATTTTTTGACTGATCGACAAAAATAATAAATGTATTATACATGAAAAATATATAAGAAGAACCTTTGAAGTAGACTTCTTCCTCTAGAACCCATGACAACAGCAACAGGTTTCAGTCTCTTAGCTTCTTTGCAAATAAGTTTCCCAACATCATGACCTTCAACAATCCTAGCCACAGTTTTCACCATAGAAACTTGTAAAGCCTCCACCGCTAATTTCTCCATGAGTGCTTGGGTTGTTTCATACAGGATTTCATTATGAACATCTAAAAAAAATTACAAAAAATAAATAAATCCATCCAAAATATTTTTTGATTAAGAGAAATTGATAAGGAAAAAGAAATTAACAAATTGGAAGCACTGGACTTACTAGGAACAACATGGAGAAGGTGTATGGTATCTGCAATTCTGCAGAGATGCAGAAGAACCCAATCAAAAGCATGTTTACTGTTCGGACCATGATCTATAGCTATGAGGATGTCTCTACCCCTTCTTCTTTCTCCTGTTTCTCTTTCTAATTCTGGTTCTGCAACTTTGGGTATTAGAGATGGTAAAATCACTTCTCTCCAGTTATAATCCTCTTCCTCCATTAATGTTTCCATTTCAAAGTTGAAAAGCTCAAACTAGCTAAGCACTGGTACTGAATGATAAAAGTCTAGATAATAATAACTTGTTCTGTTCTGGTCTATAAAATCATTTTTTCTTTTTCTTTTGGGTGGAATCCTATGAATCAATGAATACTTTTCTTTATAGTACTGTTTGCTTTAATAATTTGGATTACTACAAAAAAAAAGAAAGTTTTAGTTGAATTTTCTTCTACAGCTTTAAAGACTTTTCAAAATTAATGATTCTTTTTTTTGGGTAAAATAAATTAACGGAGATGATATACGTACCGCGGATCAAATCCAACGGTGGGGAGGGGAGCGATTCTAACACTAGGGTGGTAGCAAGCTAGGGTTGGGAAATGGGGGCCACTCCCCTCCTCACACTGGATAAACCGCGGTAGCTTAATTATTTCGTAAAATTAATGATATAATTTTCAATTAGTGCAGTACTTCTGAAAATGGATTTTACAGCCCAATTCCTCTACACGGTTTCAGTCTATTTCTGTCATAGCTCAAGTCTAGGATAATCGATAAAGAGTCTGAATGCTGTTGGAAAACCACCGGTTTTTATGTGAATAAAATTTTTATTATAAAACGCTTTTTCAAAATAATTAAAATACCTTCCAAAATTATCTCTTAGTTTTATTGGGTAAGTTTTTATCTTACATATATATATGGAATTGCACTAGGGTTTTTATATGCATAGAAAAAAAACCTCTCTCAAATCCATAGGTGTTGCATACCTCTTCTTCTTCGTTTTCTATGTTTGATACGAGGGTTTTTAAGTGCTAACGATTCGTGAGTTTTTCATTTGCCAAGTTCTAAAAGGACAAGTTTGAATGTGCTATTCAAATTTGTTAGGATTGTTGTATCTTGGAGGCAGATGTACCCGTAGGCTATAGCATCATCTATTCGGAGTGTAGTAGGGCATTCTTGTCTTAAGGACAAACATGTTGAACATGTGCCTCAATCCACCATTACCAATTTGTTCATTCATGGTGTTTAACAGGGATGTGGAAGACGTCAACAATTGAATGGGAGACGACATAAAAACAGATAAGTGCCTCTTATATTAATTAGTTGTTTGATATATTATGAATTTTAATTGTTATTCTCCAACAATCTTAAGACAAGAAAATATTTTATGATGACAATTAAGAAAATCAAATTTAGACTAATAACATAGTCTCTGTGGTCGGAATCTAAACAGTAAACACCGTTAATCCATAACTGTTTGGTTTGTGCACACGTTTAGGGAAACATATATAGAATCAAGCTAGATTTGAAGCTTTATTACCTACGTGCTATAACTTGAGTACTTGACTATGAAATAGTACGTAATCTACTGGGTGGGAAAGTTTAGTTCGTAACCACAACTGATATCTCCAAGCATGTGATGCAAAGTTGTTTAGAGATTGTTCATCTCTCAGTCTCCTTTTTAAACCAAATCTATCAAACGTGTTAGTAAGTGATAAGATAGAAACAAAATTTTAAGTCAAGTGGTCATCAGATACCTTGCACTGTGACAACTTGTTCTCTTACCAATTGGAACCATAAAATTAATTTTTGTATAGTTTAATTGGTATGTCATAAAGTTTCGATCCCAGTTTCATGATAATATTTGGTAAAGGCGGGTCGATCGATAATGCCAAAGTAAACAAACAAGTTAGTAAAGATCTTGCAAAACATGGATACCAATTGTAGTTGTTGAAGCGTCCTCGGCTAGTGTTAATCCACATACACCGTCGGCTAGAGAAGAGTTTTCTTTGTCCAAATTCAAGATTCTAAAAAGGATTCTCGATTATCGGATCCAACAAGCAATTACTTGGCACCCACCCATTAGTGGTGAATTTGAGCATCTGTCGAAAAGGTCGAAGCGTGTTGAGAAATTTGCTTCAGAATATAGAGCCGTCCAAACAGTTTCAAGTGAGATGTGTTCATCGATTTTTTGTAGTCACCACAAGTTTGGTATCTTCACAGTGTCAACATGCGGACTTGATTTTTGGGAGAAAAAGCTTACGCCGACAAGCTATAAATCTGGCTGGCTAGTACTACAAAGGCGTTGTTAGAAATCCAACTTTGATACGCATGCTAAAGAGATAACAAGTGAATACTAGAAAAATTGGCGTTCGCGCTAGGAGTAAAGCCCTTGTGTTCCTTTCATTGGTATGGCTCTACTAAGGTACAACCTATGGTCGTTCAATGCCATAATCAAATGAAGGAAAGGTAGAGTAATTTGTATTCTACTAAGGTCGTTCTCTATTTTAAGTTCAATGCTTGAGAATTCTTTAAGTGAGACTACGAAATCCATTGATACCAAAGGTATTTATTCCTCTGAATTACGTTAAGAGGTGCGACCTTAAATAATTCACAGTATACCGAGTGTCACTTAGGTGGGAGCACTAATTCATAGATTTCATTGTTTGACTAAATTCAAACTAAATGTGATGATTAGATTACCTTGAAAGCGTGGGGGTAAGAAATCCCCATGGGTGATACATTATGTACTCGAGATAACTTAAAAAAGATATATTATGGTACAAATACAATAGTTACCATATCATGATGTTCTTTTTCAAATTTGTACTTTATTCTTGTGATCACTAATCTTGGCTTTGAGTATAAATTAGTCGAGTAAGCGGTACATGGGCAAAGATGAGCCGGTGCATGCGGAAGCGTAACACTATAGATTGGGCTAGCCAAAGTGTGTTCTCCATCAACAAAATCATGCACAACGGAATGGGGCTTGCGTCAGATTGTGTTAAGCACTTAAAATATTCGACGGAGGAGCACCAAGTAGTTGATGTGCGAAAGAGGTGCGGGGGTACTCGGAAGAACCAGTTGGATCGTCGCCATTCTTGAATTTATTGATTTGCTAGAGACTTCTACAAGCAAATCATATGATACATATGCAAACTTTGAAGTGGACTTGAAGCTTGATAGAGGACGATCAGCAAGCGGTTTATGCTACGGAAGAAGTGCATGAGTTCTTAGACAATACGGTGGAATCTGTGGCACTCTGAGATCTATTGATCTGTTTGAGACTTCTTTGAGAAAATTATTTGATATTCTTCTCCAAACGGAGCAGGTTACTGCTTCTACGGTCGACCACCATGAGTGACAATGAAGTTAGATGTTGATTGCGTAAAAGAAAGGATATAAATTTGACTAGTACCAAGTCAAATTGCGGAGTTCTCAAACATCGAAACTTCATCTGCCTCTTCCGATAATGTGTTCGTCCCAACTAAGCAATTTCGAGAAACTAATTCAGAGCGGGGGTGCGGTTTCGGGGAGGGAGCCACATCAATGAGTGGTTGCGGTGTAGAAGAGGTCACTTCGGAGCAGTGTCGGGCGGTTATGGATCAAATGGTTATGATTTAAGAACAGAATGGATTCACACCGATCACATTAGCATTTAAAGGTCGAGTTCTCCCAAACCGGTGTTGTGAACGAAGAAAAAGATGCTTCTACGTCGGCTCCAAACAAAGAAGAGTATAACAAGGCGGACTTCCGGATACGTTATACTAGGCGAAGTTCTTCACTATTAAATATTACAATGAAGATGATGTGCACAAGAGCATTAAATACGACGTTTGGGCTAGCACTCGAACGGAAACAAAAAGTTGGATTGGATACAAGGAGGCCCAAGAGAAGCCCTAGTGGTCACTTCATTAAAATGTTCGGTTGGAGGCTCTTTGCTAGGTGAGGTGAAGTCAAAGTTTAAGAACCTGCTAGAGATAACAACCCTTGTGGAGTAAAGCGTAAGCCTTTGTTTGCTCATGGTTTTCTTGACAAGAACAAAAGGTGTAAGTCATAAAAAAAAAAAAAAAAAGGAAAACCAAGATGGGATCTAGTGAAGTTGGTCTCTCATGCAAGATTTGACAGGAAACTAATATGCGCTTGAGGTGGTCTAAAAGATCAGTAGGTAAATCAAAAGAAATTTTGAGGACATAGTTTCTGTCTAACGTGTTTATATGTTGTAACACAGATGTGCATGTCCGCGTTTATCCTGGGAATTCACAGGGATTCTCTGACTAGAGGACCAGAGATTGGAAAACACGAGGTACATATTTAATTTTAAATATGTGATATATATTGCACTAACCTTAATTTTGAGGAAGCTGTAATGAATGTACTGTTGAATAGTACGTATATTTTTATATGCTTTACAATCACCTATGAAATATGTGATATTTACGATTTGACTGAAAGACCAAGTTAGTTGATATGATCTAAAGGATCAAAGGGAACCAGAAGAAATTCTGAAGGAAATGCTCTTTGTCAAACTCGATGCGTTTAATGTGTGTTGTAAATGTGCAGTATATCAGGTGTATACAAATACCCTTGTATCTCAAGAGAAATACTGGATGATCTGATTAGAGGTTTGCGATACTTGAGGTACATCTTAAATTGTGTATGTAATACATATTGTACTGACCTTAAGAGATATTGTTGTTTCAGGCTATGGATAAATCTTAGCCTATGTGTGTATCCTCTTAAGGAGTGTCTGTCTAAGGAAGTCCTTAAGACAAACAAGATGAACTTGTATTTTGAAGAAATCAAAGTTTGTGTGCTTTAATTCAAGCATAAGAGGAAAATGAATGATTAATAAGATGCTTCTTAAAAGATATTCCTCTGTGACCGACGCCTGGCCATCATTGCAGAAACTCAATTGACTATGTGAGTCTAAAGTAAATGAGCAATGACAAAGTCTAGACATACTCGGAGAAGGCTAATTCGGTAAGACAACTACACTCTCTAATGAAGTAATTTTAGTTGATTCGTGAAAGTCAAAAAGAGAGTCTCAGTAGACATGTAAAGTCAAAAGAGAACCTCATGGACTTAGTGAAGTCAACAGAAAAATTAGTGATCCTTTGTGAAAGGATAATCTAGAGATAGTTTGAAATTATACATCGAGGGGGATGGGACTTAAGCTCACAAAATTAAACTTGCCATGAAGGATACTCAACCTTGTTGTTGGATATCCCAAGATCAAGGTTTCGAATGAGACAACTAATTTATGGTGGGTAAAGGTAAACACTATCGAGAGAATTATATTCTCTTTGTCCCTTCCTATGGTGTAGATGTGATAGTGTATTTGCATGTGAAGGATGACTTTTAATGAGTCTTAATGAGTTCCATAGTTTCAATTTAAGATTGAAGTGGGGTGTAGCGATAAACACTCTTGATGGAACTCACCTATACGAATGAGGAAGTGGGGCCGCTTCATGAGAATTGAGCTGATTCTCAGAGCATTACGAGAAACAAGATACGTCCAGGGGCCAAAATGGACACAACGGCGGAGCTTGGCAAAGCAACCTTGGAGATATCATGTGGTTGTTATCGCGAGTTACACCAAATGTTAGACAGTTCAAGACCTTATGGACACCGGCTAACAAGTAATTCTGGTAATCTCTCACTAAGCAAAGGTTCAAGACCTAATGGACACCTATGCCTATTCGTGATATTTCTGTTTTTCGTGTTTTATCGTATTTTCATTCATGTGGGGATTGTTGGAAAACCACCGGTTTTTATGTGAATAAAATTTTTATTATAAAACGCTTTTTCAAAATAATTAAAATACCTTCCAAAATTATCTCTTAGTTTTATTGGGTAAGTTTTTATCTTACATATATATATGGAATTGCACTAGGGTTTTTATATGCATAGAAAAAAAACCTCTCTCAAATCCATAGGTGTTGCATACCTCTTCTTCTTCGTTTTCTATGTTTGATACGAGGGTTTTTTAAGTGCTAACGATTCGTGAGTTTTCCATTGCCAAGTTCTAAAAGGACAAGTTTGAATGTGCTATTCAAATTTGTTAGGATTGTTGTATCTTGAGGCGAGATGTGCCCGTAGGGCTATAGCATCATCTATGAAGAGTGTGGCCAGGGCATTCTTGTCTTAAGGACTGACATGTTGAACATGTGCCTCAATCCACCATTACCAATTTGTTCATTCATGGTGTTTAACAGGGATGTGGAAGACGTCAACAATTGAATGGGAGACGACATAAAAACAGATAAGTGCCTCTTATATTAATTAGTTGTTTGATATATTATGAATTTTAATTGTTATTCTCCAACAAATGCTTGGTAATGGATTTTCACATTAGCTAGGATATATTGAGGACGTGTTATGTACGGTCCATTATATGACTAAGGTTTTCCGTTTTTTATGTGAATAAAGAACATTGTTATGTAATATCTCTGTCTCTTTTATCAGCAAGAAGTTCCTCTTTCTCTTGGTTTACCTAATTATAACTTCAAAGTTCTGCCCTATTGTTTTTTTTTTCAAGTGCAACATCCGGAATCAATCAGTGAGCAGTGAACAATACCTCGAGAAGATCTATAGCAGCGGATACTTTTGTTCTTATTTTATCTCTCTCACTGTACGCATAAGGAAGAAGGTAGGCCATGACCCCATGATGTCAGATCTGTTTGTTTAATAATTATATTTGCGTTTGTCCTCTTCTTCTATTTGTTTTTTAATTAACTATGATTGATTGAGACATCTAATGTTAACCATGCGTGTTCACATTCATTTGCTTGAATATGTACTAGTGAGAGAAAGTATACATATCACATGCTTGTCTGTGTAAGAAAGTATGAATACGATTTTGTTTTTCAAACTATGAATTAGATTCGTCTCGATGTTAATGATTATTATAATATACTAGAATGTTCGTACCTGCAAAAAGAATCGGTTCACGGGTCCATTTTTGTTAAACCTTTTCTTTTTTGTTAACTAGTACGACCGTTCTTGGCCAATTAAGTAAATAGAAAGAAGAATACGAAGATGGGGTTTGTCGGTGACTATCTTTGCGTTAGTTTAAAAAGGTGATCTTCAAACAAACAGAAAAAGTGATCTTATAAGTTTGGAAAAATTGATCTTTTATCTCCCCGTTTCGTAAAAATGATACTTTGGGCCGTTTCAGAAAAGTATCACTTTTCTAAAACAAAAACTAAAGTATCATTTTTTAGAAACGCGAAAGTATCACTTTTCCCGAAACGGAGTGAAAGTATCACTTTCTGAAACAGATGTGAAAGTATCGGTTTTCTAAACGGAAAATTAATTCCATCCATAAACCAAAATATGGTTGCATGATATGTTATGCATCCTTTGTGGTGGTTTGCATAATGGTTATGCATTCAATTTTCGAGAATTATACCTAAAATGAAAGTATCATTTTTCTTGAAACGGAGGAGTACATCGTTTTATTAATTGCAGACGGAAAATTAGTTGATGCATAAACTAAAATTTTGCTACATAAAGTATTATGTATCCTTTGTGTTGGTTTGCCTAATGGATATACATTTAATTTTCTAAAATTGTGCATAAAATGATAAAATACCTCCGAATTTTTCAGTGAAAAACTCTAAATTTGATTTTGTTGTTTGTACTCGTTGTCGTAGAGTTTTTATAACCTTCCAACGAGATAAAATTTGTAATATTCTAAGGCAGGATTTTTAGATATGTTATATTAAAGTTTGCTTTCCAATTATACCCGAAAAGATAGGATACATAAGGAGTTATAGTAATTGGACTAAAGGGGAGGACATTTTTGGTTTTTCATGGACCATTCTCAATCTTTTTGTGGTAATTGATCACTTAGATTTTACAAAAATTGGCCATATAAAGGTCTCCGTCAAGCATTCACGTGCAGCCCAATTAATAAATTGAGTTACATATATACCCTCAATTTTATTTTTATGGATTTCTTATCAATGTATGATACAGGGGCAAAATAGTCTAAATTAATTTGCAACTTCATTGCTACAGTGCCTAAGGGGTCTTCCCTTTATATAATAGAATAGATGAGGGATTTGTTTTATTTTTGATGTTATTGTTTCATCTTGATATGGATTATTATAATATATATCTAATAAGAATATGATTGCTATATATGTACATGTATTCATGTTTGTTTATTGGCCTTTGTTAACTTGTATACCTGGGCACATGTTAGGAAATAATAAACAATTAATTTGTTGTATTGGGTTTATATAACTATCTTGGGATTTAATTATCCTGGCGAGATTGGGGTATACCCAATTTCAAGGGGACATGGTGTGTCATTATTAAAAAGGGTGATTTTACTTTAATACCCTTGAACTAATTAAATCTTAAAAATAAACTCATTTCTTAATTTCATTAACCCTAAAATTAAAAAACTAACCAACTCTTAATCTCTCTTCTTCTTCATCTTCATCTTCCATCAACCAAAGCCATATAAAAATCTTCAACTTTGATTTTCCAAAAAAATTGTTGACTCTATAAATGATGTTTAAACTCAAACCCATCATTGTGTTGTGTGATTTGATTGTTATATTAGGTTAGAAATCGAAAATTATGATTTCTGTGTTTTTGGTCGGCAAGGTCGTAACATGCATATCTTGCCGACTTTTCATACTCGATCATGGCGTAACATCAAATTTTTCAACTTGTTATGCGGGGTATTTTTGAATACCTTGCCCACTAAAAACATTAGGAAGGGTATTTTTTGAATACCTTGCCGGCCAATAAATTTTTTATGTCATCTCCTGTATGTCAAAAAACAAAAGTCGGCAAGGTCGACAATGAAGATTATGCCGGCCACAACGACTTTTACTTGATCTTCCCAAGGTTTTAATCAATTCATTCATTTATTAGACTCTCATTAACAGTCAACGACTTTTACTAGTTCTCGTATTCGTGCCGCCCTCCTAGCTGGTCTTACCGTCAGGAACTAAACGCGACTAACGTTTCAAAGAGTAAAATTAGATGAGTGTAAAAATTATACCTTGGAATAGTGTAAGACTTCCCCCTCCTTCCGGGCTCTGATACCAGTGCACTCGCGCCTATGAACAGTGAAATTTGATTTTGCTACAGTGTTTGTTTATAGGCTTAAAGGATCGGATGAGGCTTTTAAGCTTGGAGTATTTAAGCTTAAAGTTTTGAAACTATATACAAAGAAAGTATAAAGAGAAACTTTTATTTATGAGATATCTTACAAAGAGAAAATTTTTACAAGAAACTAGAGTGAAGGATTTATCTTCGCTTGCCCTCAACTCTACAAACCACAACTACTTAAATAAGAAAGAAAAGGTCCCTATAAGGGTCCTAACGAGACAGTGTGCGGACAACCGACACAAACAAACAAACTTACAAAGCAAAAGTAAAATTAAAAAGAAAAGATACAAATGTGCGGATAAGCGCAAAAGAGAACAAAATATTATTTTGTTTTTGTCTCCCACTTATTAGTTGAAAGTGATTCCTTTTTCGTAGCAATAATTGCTAATTATTTGGCATAGGGATCCTGTGCATCTTCTAGATATTCATTCATGATGTCATGAGGATCGTCTTCGTCCATAGTAATGGCTTCGTCTTGACTTAGAAGATCAGTTTCTTTGAACTAGAGGCGATATTTGCCCGATCTTGAAGAAGAACTAAGAACTTAGAGAATTCTTCTTTTGATATCTGAGTAGAAAATTCTTTTAATAGATCATCAATATTAGGTTTAGGAGGTTGTGGTGGTCCGAGGTCTATAAGACCTTTATTTGAAAAAAACCGAGTTTTTAAAGAACTCAAACTTCGCCACCATTTAATGAAAATTCGCCTTCCTAAATAAGGGATTGGCTTGAAGGTTTCCCCTAGGTTGGAAAAACTTCTTACGCTAATGATGGGTTCCCATTTAAGAATCAAGGGACTTGGTAGAGAACCGTAAACCATAATGAGGTGTTGGTTAATGAGGGATTGAGGTCTACAAAGTCATCATGACCCGATCTTATTTTATCCTATGCCCAGACAAATAGGATATAATCCCCAATTGAGAAAACCATTTGATAAACCAGTTTGGAATATCATTATCCTTTTAAGGACAAAGTTTTGAAAACCGAATAAACCAAGAGAATTTTCTTTGTTTATTCTCATAGTAGAATGCATGTTCACGCATTGATATAATCAAAGTAATTAAATTTTACGAAGTAGTGTTGCGACCTCTTATTGGCCTAGTAAGTTCATAGGGTTTGAGCAGGTTCTCAGTCCCTTTGTTCTTGCTTGATAACCACGAGGATTGTTGCCTTGCCATAGGCAATATCAGCACCATTTCTGTTGGTTAAGTCGAACTCAAGTTGAACCCATGGCTACAAGAATATCTTGATAGAATGAAAATCTTTTGGATAAACAAAAGAATCAGCATTATTTTTGAAGTAGAAAGTAACTACTTCACTTGGTTGCAAATTTGCGTATTTGTTCTCTACCGGAATAATCCACTTAGTGGAGATTGGAATGTAGGGGTAGATATAATCTCCAATTTGAAGATGCCGAATATAGGCATCATTCCCGAGTTTCTCCTCTTTAGGAGTTTCATTCAATTTCTAACATTTAACAGTTTTGGCTCTAAAAGAGCAATCGCCTTATAAGACGTTGTTACCTCTCTTTTTGAGGTTTTAGCTCCTCATTTTGAGCTTTTCCTTTACCTTTATCGGGCGGTCTTTTGGACATTTTTCCGCAAAAATTCACGAGTTAGAAAATCGGTAAGAATTTGATTCTCTGGGATAAACTCAATATCGAAATCAAATATAGACATAATTGCTTGCCATCTTGCAAAGACTTGCTTAGAGGCTATATTTTTAACATCTTTTAGAAGGATTTCTTTAGCTTGGACTTACAATCTACTCTAATAAGAAATTTTTTGATTTATTAAATCAGATTCGAACTTTTGTCTTGTTAGTACAATGGCAAGAATTTCTTTTTCACCGTAGAGTAATTAATTTGAGGCCATGCCAAGCATGGGAGGTAAACGACTAATTGCTCTTTGTTATTAACCTTTTGTTTCAAAATTCCACCATATCCAAGATCTGGAAGCATCAGTTTCAACTATTTTGAATGCTTTAGGATTGGATAAGGCTAGACAAGGAATTTCCTTGATTTGTTTTTAATTTCTTTCGGTGCTCTAGTATGTTCAATTGTCCAGCAGGAGGGTTTTTCCTCGAGTCTTTCATACAAGGGTTTTGCTATTAAAAGCAACCTTCTCGTAGAACTCAAATATAATTCAGGCATCCTAAAAATCTTTGTAATTGATTTTTATCTTTAATTTAAATGGGAATTTTTCTCCAAAGATGATGGATCTATCTATGGGAATAAGCCTATAAACAAACACTGTAGCAAAATCAAATTTCACTGTTCATAGGCGCGAGTTCACTGGTATCAGAGCCCGGAAGGAGGGGGAAGTCTTACACTATTCCAAGGTATAATTTTTACACTCATCTAATTTTACTCTTTGAAACGTTAGTCGCGTTTAGTTCCTGACGGTAAGACCAGCTAGGAGGGCGGCACGAATACGAGAACTAGTAAAAGTCGTTGACTGTTAATGAGAGTCTAATAAATGAATGAATTGATTAAAACCTTGGGAAGATCAAGTTCTTCTCACTCTTTTAATAGTTCTAAAAAGAATAAAGAATTAGTGATTAATGACAATATAGATAATGATCTATGTAACTGGAATTTGCCAAAGTCAAAACAAAACGAGATTTATAAATCTAATTTCATATTTAATTCGGGTTATATTATCCAAACTATTGAAGAAGCTATACCTATTTCCCCAGGTTACAGCTCTTTTCAATTATTATCAGACAAGTTAATTAAACTTCATAAATTAAAATATAAATTTTTACATGTAGGTATGGTTCAAATAGCTTTGAAGCCATCCACTAGATTAGGTTTAAATACCTCAGCTCTAATCTGTCTTAGAGATAAAAGACATAAACGATTCCATGATTCTCTTTTGGGAGTCATTGAATCCAGTTTGTGTGATGGACCGATATATTTTTCATCTTATCCAAACTATACGTTATCACTATCAGATCCACACATCAAACATGCCTTATGTCTAGACATAAAGTCTGAAGGGTATGATATGATGCCCGGATCTCAGAATGTAATTCTAATTTATAGAATATATTACAAGGTTATGAATTCAAGTGTTCCCAACATTCGTAGGATTCCAAATCTTAACGAAAAGGGAGAAACCACTTTGTTCATAACTAATATGACTAAAAGCAATAGAATTATCCCTAAACGATATCGTGGAATCAAATAAGTTTACCACAGCAATGGGTTCTAGAACAAGCTAATGAGCCGTTAAAAGTTGAAAACAAAACTTTAGAAGAAATTATTGAACATCCAGATGGTGATGTTGAATTAAGATTTTCTAAAGATAGAATCACGAGGATAAAAGATAATAATCTTGGAAGATTCTCTACATTTTCAATTCCTACTCTTGCCTTTGAAAAGAATCAGTAATAGGAACAAGATTTACAAAAGATGAAGTTTGCCACTGTTTATAAGGTTGAAAACTCTTCATCTCCAAATGATCGGATATGGGACTCTATGTTCTATCACAAAGGGAAAAAGAATTTCCTTTTGATGGTATCGACGAAGAAGTCTTCTATTCCGAAGAAAATGATCTAATTAGGAAATGGTGGCTAGCCAAAGCCCCAGAAGAATATAAAACTCTTTATCACGCTAAATATAAAGAATATGTGATAAAAATGGGTAAATACCATGACCCTTATAAATACGGATTCTTTTACTTCCTCAGAAATTCATTAAGATTAAGAGGAGTAAAAATTCCCGATTTTACAGACAAGAATTATATTCTTGGTCTCGAAAGTATGTACAAAACATACTTGACTAAGACTGGTAGGGCTTTAAGTGATGTTCACCCCCCTGCTATGAACTTAGTCATTAGGGTGGAAGAAGAGGAAGTTATGGCAACACCTTATCGGAAAGGTAAAAATATAGAAGCTGTTATAGAACAGAATAATTATACTAACTTGACTCTCCAATCAATGGGAGAACAGTTAAATCGAATGGAGAAAGCTAAAATGCCTCAAACTCATTATAATTCGGTTAACTCGGTACCGTTCCAACCTTATAGTCTGGAACCAGGAGTAAAACTCGCTAAAACCGTTTTAACCAACTCAGAATCAGAATCTGAGGTAATTCAAGAAATTTATAAAGGCTTGAAGCTCTTACAATTGAAAAGAGGGGAAGCCAAGTACTACTGAACAACCTACAATTGTAGAGAAAAACCCATCAAATGTAGCCCCTTTGTCTCTTAACTTAGAAAATAGTGACACGGACAAAGAATCAGCCACAGACGAGTTAATAACTCAATTAGAAAGTCTCAAGGTTGAAGATAGAAACATTCCGTCTCAAATTAATAGAATCTCAAATAAGAGATTTAATTATAAAACTCATGCTCCTTATTACCCTAGACCATCACCTGTTGATCTACTCCATGAAGAGGATGTTAGACTTACTCAACAGTATGATGGATCTTCAGTTTATGAATGGAATCTTGATGGTCTTAGTGAATATCAAATTCACAAATTGATCCATCAAATGGTTATGTGTGCCACGGCCTATGCAGCTCGTGATAATAAGGAACCTGCAATCGCAAAGCTCCTTATTAATGGCTTTACAGGGCAGCTAAAAGGATGGTACGACAATTATTTGTCAACAGAAACCAAAACAGCCATTCATAACGCTATTAAACCCAATAGTAATACCCCTGATATAGTTAATACACTTCTGTATACTATTCTTGTCCACTTTGTAGGACAACATGATATGAATACAGAAAGAATCCAAGAACAATTAATAAACTTAAAGTGTCCAACTCTATCCCATTTCAAATGGTATAGAGATGTATTCTTCTCTAAAATCTTTCAGAGGAATGATGGTCACCATGAATTCTGGAAAGAAAAGTTCTTATCGGGACTTCTAATTTCTTTTGCAGAACGAATAAAAATCGTCTGAGAAATGCTAATAATGGAAAAATTCCCTATGATACCTACACCTATGGAGACCTTGCGGCCGAAGTAGTCAAAGAAGGTATTTCTTTATGTAATGACATTAAGCTGCAAAAACAAATTCAAAAAGAAAAATTTTCAAGAAAAAGAGCTCTAGGAGATTTCTGCGAGCAAATGGGTTTCGATCAAAATATTGATAATTTTAGAAAACAAAAGAAATCTAAAAAACGCTTTAAAGAAAATTATTATAAAGAACCTTTTAAAAGAGATAGAGATAAAAGGTTTTCTAAAGGAAAATTTCCTAAAAAATCTTCTAAAAGGAAAAAACAACCAGTATGCTGGAAATGTAAGCAAGTAGGTCACTACGCTAATAAGTGTACCACCCAACAAAAAATCAATAGTCTTGATATTGATGAAGGCCTTAAAAGGTCAATTCTAAAAATAATCATGTCAGAATCCGATCAAGAGAATGAAGACATGCTTATATCTGTTATTACAGATAATACTTCTTCAGACGAAGAATATGACTCTTCAGACAGCAGTGATAGTTGTGATGGACAATGTAACCATTACAAAGCACTATGTAAAATTAATGGTTTATGTGTCTTAACCAAAGAAGATAGTTTTGTCTTAGAGGTCATTGACAAAATCAAAGTGACCCATGCTAGATGAAAAGGCAAGACTTCTTACAGAATATCTAAAACAGATAGAAATTCATAAACCTGAAAGAAATATTCAGACTTATGAATACAAAGATATTATGAATAGGTTTAATAGCCCAATAATGACGGTAAAAGCCCGTGATACAACAATATCAGATTTAAAATCTGAACTGAAAAGAAGTACAAGAGGAAATTAAGAATCTAAAATCTAAAGTACTTTTATTAGAATCTAATCAATTTTCTCCTAACAAGGAATCAAATTGGAACCTCTTGGCGAGTAATCTTGAATTAGGTTCTCACAAAGAGTTTCCACCTTTACTAGAGTACAAATATAAATCTTTTAAATCGGGTTATTACCCATAAATGGTACATTAAGGTTACTCTAGTCATCAAAAAGAGTTCATCCTTGATACCATCGCAATGGTAGATTGGTCAGATTTGAATTGCATCGATGAAGGAATAGTTCCTTCAAAAATATTTTTCAAAAACTAGTGAAGTTTTAAACACTTGGAGACAATTCTAGTTTAAATATTAAGTATAAATTAGAAGATGCGAGTAATTTGCAATGAAAAAATGTGTTTTCAAATCCCGTTTATTATGGTTAAAAAACCTATCACACAAAATTATTTTAGGAAATCCTTTTCTTCATATGCTTTACCCAATTATTAAAATTGATGAAAAAGGGATTCTCAGTAAAATTTCTAATATTGAAGTTTTATTTAAGTTCATAACTACTCCACAATATAAAGAAATAGATACCATTAAAGAACGACTAAAAAATAAAGAATCATTTATTAGTTCTTTAAGTGAAGAAATTTCTTTTAAAAAGATTTCTGAAACCTTGAAAAATCCTAAACTTCAAGAAAAAATAATACTTCTTCAAAAGGAAATAGAATTAGAAATTTGTGCTGATATCCCAAATGCTTTTTGGGAAAGAAAAAAGCATATTGTCTCTCTTCCATATGAGCCAGACTTTAAAGAATCCTGCATTCCAACTAAAGCCAGGCCCATAGCCATGAGTCCAGAATATCTAGAATTATGTAAAAAGAGATTCAAGATCTTCTAAATAAAGGTTTAATTCGCAAATCTCATAGTCCTTGGAGTTGTTGGCTTTTTATGTCAACAATCTTTCTTGAACAAGAAAGAAGGTACCAAGATTAGTAATCAACTATAAACCATTAAATAAGGTTTTAAAATGGATTAGATATCCTATCCCAAATAAAAAGATCTACTAAACCGTCTATATAAGGCAAAAATCATGTCAAAATTTGATATGAAATCTGGTTACTGGCAAATTCAAAATTCTTGAACCGGATAGATATAAAACGCATTCACGTTCCCTTTGGCCATTATGAGTGGAATGTAATGCCATTCGGGCTGAAAAAAATGCTCCTCCGAATATCGAGAGAATAATGAATGAAATATTCAATCCTTATATGGATTTCATCATTGTCTATATAGATGATGTCTTGGTTTATAGCCAAAATATTGAGCAACATTTTAAACATCTTCGGATATTTATTAATGTTGTAAAAAGGGCGAGGACTAGTTGTCTGCCAAGAAAGGTTAAACTCTTCCAACAAGAAATTCGTTTTCTTGGGCATAATATTGCCAACGGATCGATCATTCCCATAGATAGATCTATCATCTTTGGAGAAAAATTCCCAGATTTAAATTAAAGACAAAAATCAATTACAAAGATTTTTAGGATGCTCGAATTATATTCAGAGTTCTACGAGAAAGTTGCTTTAATAGCAAAACCCTTGTATGAAAGACTGAGGAAAAACCCTCCTGCTTGGACAATTGAACATACTAGAGCAGTCCAGCAAATTAAAAAACAAATCAAGGAAATTCCTTGTCTAGCCTTATCCAATCCTAAAGCATTCAAAATAGTTAAAGCGATACTTGGGATCTTGGATATGGTGGAATTTTGAAACAAAAGGTTAATAACAAAGAGCAATTAGTCGGGTTTACCTCCCATGCTTGGCATGGCCTTCAAATTAATTACTCTACGGTGAAAAAGAAATTCTTGCCATTGTACTAACAAGACAAAAGTTCGAAATCGATTTAATAAATCAAAAATTTCTTATTAGAGTAGATTGTAAGTCTGCTAAAGAAATCCTTCTAAAAGATGTTAAAAATATAGCCTCTAAGCAAGTCTTTGCAAGATGGCAAGCAATTATGTCTATATTTGATTTCGATATTGAGTTTATCCCGGGAGAATCAAATTCTTTACCCGATTTTCTAACTCGTGAATTTTTGCGGGAAAAAATGTCCAAAGACCTTTGATAAAGGTAAAGGAAAAGCTCAAAATGAGGAGCTAAAACCTCAAAAAAGAGAGGTAACAACGTCTTATAAGGCGATTGCTCTTTTAGAGCCAAAAGCATTAAGCAATAGAAATTGAATGAAACTCCTAAAGAGGAGAAACTCAGGAATGATGCCTATATTCTGGCAGAATCTTCAAATTCGGGAGATTATATCTACCCCTACATTCCAATCTCCACTAAGTGGATTATTCCGGTAGAGAACAAATACGCAAATTTGCAACCAAGTGAAGTAGTTACTTCACTTCAAAAATAATCGATTCTTTTGTTTATCCAAAAGATTTTCAGTTCTATCAAGATATTCTTGTAGCCATGGGTTGATCGAGTTCGACTTAACCAACGAGAAATAGTCTTGATATTGCCTATGGCAAGGCAACAATCCTCGGGGTTATCAAGCAAGAACAGTGGACTGGAGAACTGTTTCAAACCCTATGAACTTACTAGGCCAATAAGAGGTCGCAACACCACGGTAAAATTTAATTACTTTGATTATATCAATGCGTGGGAACATGCATTCTACTATGAGAATAAACAAAGAAAATTCTCTTGGTTTATTCGGTTTTTCAAAACTTTGTCCTTAAAAAGGATAATGATATTCCAAACTGGTTTATCAAATGGTTCTCTCAATTGGGATTATATCCTATTTGTCTGTAGGATAAAATAAGATCGGTCTATGATGACTTTGTAGACCTCAATCCCTCATTAACCAACACCTCATTATGGTTTACGGTTCTCTACCAAGTCCCTTGGATTCTTAAATGGGAACCCATCATTAGCGTAAGAAGTTTTTCCAACCTAGGGAAACCTTCAAGCCAATCCCTTATTTAGGAAGGCGAATTTTCATTAAATGGTGGAGAAGTTTGAGTTCTTTAAAAACTCGGTTTTTTTCAGCCTAAAGGTCTTATAGACCTCGGACCACCACAACCTCCTAAACCTAATATTGATGATCTATTAAAAGAATTTTCGGCAGGATATCAAAAGAAGAATTCTCTAAGTTCTTAGTTCTTCTTCAAGATCAGGCAAATATCGCCTCTAGTTCGGCAACCAGATCTTGGAAGTCAAGACGAAGCCATTACTATGGACGAAGACGATCCTCATGACATCATGAATGAATATCTAGAAGATGCACAGGATCCCTATGCCAAATAATTAGCAATTATTGCTACGTTAAAAGGAATCTGCTTTCAACTAATAAGTGGGAGACAAAAACAAAATAATATTTTGTTCTCTTCTGGCGGCTATCAGAACATTTGTATCTTTTCTTTTTAATTTTACTTTTGCTTTGTAAGTTTGTTTGTTTGTGTCGGTTGTCCGCTTTTTGTCTCGTTAGGACCCTTATAGGGACCTTTTCTTTCTTATTTAAGTAGTTGTGGTTTGTAGAGTTGAGGGCAAGCGAAGATAAATCCTTCACTCTAGTTTCTTGTAAAAATTTTCTCTTTGTAAGATATCTCATAAATAAAAGTTTCTCTTTTATACTTTCTTTGTATATAGTTTCAAAACTTTAAGCTTAAATACTCCAAGCTTAAAAGCCTCATCCGATCCTTTAAGCCTATAAACAAACACTGTAGCAAAATCAAATTTCACTGTTCATAGGCGCGAGTTCACTGGTATCAGAGCCCGGAAGGAGGGGGAAGTCTTACACTATTCCAAGGTATAATTTTTACACTCATCTAATTTTACTCTTTGAAACGTTAGTCGCGTTTAGTTCCTGACGGTAAGACCAGCTAGGAGGGCGGCACGAATACGAGAACTAGTAAAAGTCGTTGACTGTTAATGAGAGTCTAATAAATGAATGAATTGATTAAAACCTTGGGAAGATCAAGTTCTTCTCACTCTTTTAATAGTTCTAAAAAGAATAAAGAATTAGTGATTAATGTGCGGTTGTCCGCACACCTGTCTCGTTAGGACCCTTATAGGGACCTTTTCTTTCTTATTTAAGTAGTTGTGGTTTGTAGAAAATAGAATATAAAACTCTTTATCACGCTAAATATAAAGAATATGTGATAAAAATGGGTAAATACCATGACCCTTATAAATACGGATTCTTTTACTTCCTCGTAAATTCATTAAGATTAAGAGGAGTAAAAATTCCCGATTTTGGAACAAAGAATTATATTCTTGGTCTCGAAAGTATGTACAAAACATACTTGACTAAGACTGGTAGGGCTTTAAGTGATGTTCACCCCCCTGCTATGAACTTAGTCATTAGGGTGGAAGAAGAGGAAGTTATGGCAACACCTTATCGGAAAGGTAAAAATATAGAAGCTGTTATAGAGAGCAGAATAATTATACTAACTTGACTCTCCAATCAATGGGAGAACAGTTAAATCGAATGGAGAAAGCTAAAATGCCTCAAACTCATTATAATTAGGTTAACTCGGTACCGCCCAACCTTATAGTCTGGAACCAGGAGTAAAACTCGCTAAAACCGTTTTAACCAACTCAGAATCAGAATCTGAGGTAATTCAAGAAATTTATAAAAGGCTTGAAGCTCTTACAATTGAAAAGAACAGGAAGCCAAGTACTACTGAACAACCTACAATTGTAGAGAAAAACCCATCAAATGTAGCCCCTTTGTCTCTTAACTTAGAAAATAGTGACACGGACAAAGAATCAGCCACAGACGAGTTAATAACTCAATTAGAAAGTCTCAAGGTTGAAGATAGAAACATTAGTCTCAAATTAATAGAATCTCAAATAAGAGATTTAATTATAAAACTCATGCTCCTTATTACCTAGACCATCACTGTTGATCTACTCCATGAAAGAGGATGTTAGACTTACTCAACAAGTATGATGGATCTTGATTTATGAATGGAATCTTGATGGTCTTAGTGAATATCAAATTCACAAATTGATCCATCAAATGGTTATGTGTGCCACGGCCTATGCAGCTCGTGATAATAAGGAACCTGCAATCGCAAAGCTCTTATTAATGGCTTTACTGAGGCGGCTAAAAGGATGGTGCGACAATTATTTGTCAACAGAAACCAAAGCTTGACCATTCATAACGCTATTAAACCCAATAGTAATACCCCGATATAGTTAATACACTTCGTATACTATTCTTGTCCACTTTGTAGGACAACATGATATGAATCTGAGAAAGAATCCAAGAACAATTAATAAACTTAAAGTGTCCAACTCTATCCCATTTCAAATGGTATAGAGATGTATTCTTCTCTAAAATCTTTCAGAGGAATGATGGTCACCATGAATTCTGGAAAGAAAAGTTCTTATCAGGACTTCCTAATTTCTTTGCAGAACGAATAAAAAATCGTCTGAGAAATGCTAATAATGGAAAAATTCCCTATGATACCTACACCTATGGAGACCTTGCGGCCGAAGTAGTCAAAGAAGGTATTTCTTTATGTAATGACATTATTTGCAAAAACAAATTCAAAAGAAAAATTTTCAAGAAAAAGAGCTCTAGGAGATTTCTGCAGAGCAAATGGGTTTCGATCAAAATATTGATAATTTTAGAAAACAAAAGAAATCTAAAAAACGCTTTAAAGAAAATTATTATAAAGAACCTTTTAAAAAGAGATAGAGATAAAAAGGTTTTCTAAAGGAAAATTTCCTAAAAAATCTTAAAAGGAAAAAACAACAAGTATCTTTGGAAATGTAAGCAAGTAGGTCACTACGCTAATAAGTGTACCACCCAACAAAAAATCAATAGTCTTGATATTGATGAAGGCCTTAAAAGGTCAATTCTAAAAATAATCATGTCGAATCCGATCAAGAGAATGAAGACATGCTTATATCATTATTACGAGATAATACTTCTTCGCAGACGAAGAATATGACTCTTGAAGACAGCGAGTGATAGTTGTGATGGACAATGTAACCATTACAAAGCACTATGTAAAATTAATGGTTTATGTGTCTTAACCAAAGAAGATAGTTTTGTCTTAGAGGTCATTGACAAAATCAGTGACGCCGATGAAAAGGCAAGACTTCTTACAGAATATCTAAAACAGATAGAAATTCATAAACCTGAAAGAAATATTCAGACTTATGAATACAAAGATATTATGAATAGGTTTAATAGCCCAATAATGACGGTAAAAGCCCGTGATACAACAATATCAGATTTAAAATCTGAACTGAAAGAAGTACAAGAGGAAATTAAGAATCTAAAATCTAAAGTACTTTTATTAGAATCTAATCAATTTTCTCCTAACAAGGAATCCGAAATTGGAACCTCTTCGGCGAGTAATCTTGAATTAGGTTCTCACAAAGAGTTTCCACCTTTACAGAGTACAAATATAAATCTTTTAAATCGGGTTATTACCCATAAATGGTACATTAAGGTTACTCTAGTCATCAAAAAGAGTTCATCCTTGATACCATCGCAATGGTAGATTCAGTGCAGATTTGAATTGCATCGATGAAGGAATAGTTCCTTCAAAATATTTTTCAAAAACTAGTGAAGTTTTAAACACTGCAGACAATTCTAGTTTAAATATTAAGTATAAATTAGAAGATGCAGTAATTTGCAATGAAAAAATGTGTTTTCAAATCCCGTTTATTATGGTTAAAAACCTATCACACAAAATTATTTTAGGAAATCCTTTTCTTCATATGCTTTACCCAATTATTAAAATTAGATGAGTGTAAAAATTATACCTTGGAATAGTGTAAGACTTCCCCCTCCTTCCGGGCTCTGATACCAGTGAACTCGCGCCTATGAACAGTGAAATTTGATTTTGCTACAGTGTTTGTTTATAAGCTTAAAAGCCTCATCCGATCCTTTAAGCCTATAAACAAACACTGTAGCAAAATCAAATTTCACTGTTCATAGGCGAGTTCATATCGAGCCTAAGGGGGAAGTCTTACACTATTCCAAGGTATAATTTTTACACTCATCTAATTTTACTCTTTGAAACGTTAGTCGCGTTTAGTTCTGACGGTAAGACCGACTAGGAGGGCACACGAATACGAGAACTAGTAAAAGTCGTTGACTGTTAATGAGAGTCTAATAAATGAATGAATTGATTAAAACCTTGGGAAGATCAAGTTCTTCTCACTCTTTTAATAGTTCTAAAAAGAATAAAGAATTAGTGATTAATGACAATATAGATAATGATCTATGTAACTGGAATTTGCCAAAGTCAAAACAAAAGCGAGATTTATAAATCTAATTTCATATTTAATTAGGGTTATATTATCCAAACTATTGAAGAAGCTATACCTATTTTGAGTTAAGGCTCTTTTCAATTATTATCGATAAGTTAATTAAACTTCATAAATTAAAATATAAATTTTTACATGTAGGTATGGTTCAAATAGCTTTGAAGCCATCCACTAGATTAGGTTTAAATACCTCAGCTCTAATCTGTCTTAGAGATAAAAGACATAAACGATTCCATGATTCTCTTTTGGGAGTCATTGAATCCCGGTTTGTGTGATGGACCGATATATTTTCATCTTATCCAAACTATACGTTATCACTATCAGATCCACACATCAAACATGCCTTATGTCTAGACATAAAGTCTGAAGGGTATGATATGATGCCTGGATCTCAGAATGTAATTCTAATTTATAGAATATATTACAAGGTTATGAATTCAAGTGTTCCCAACATTCGTAGGATTCCAAATCTTAACGAAAAGGGAGAAACCACTTTGTTCATAACTAATATGACTAAAAGCAATAGAATTATCCTAAAACGATATCGTGGAATCAAATAAGTTTACCACTGACAATGGGTTCTAGAACAAGCTAATGAGTAGTTAAAAGTTGAAAACAAAACTTTAGAAGAAATTATTGAACATCCGGATGGTGATGTTGAATTAAGATTTTCTAAAGATAGAATCACGAGGATAAAAGATAATAATCTTGGAAGATTCTCTACATCTTCAATTCCTACTAACGCCTTTGAAAAAGAATCGGTAATAGGAACAAGATTTACAAAAGATGAAGTTTGCCACTGTTTATAAGGTTGAAAACTCTTCATCTCCAACGTGATCGGATATGGGACTCATGTTCTATCACAAAGGGAAAAAGAATTTCCTTTTGATGGTATCGACGAAGAAGTCTTCTATTAGAAGAAAATGATCTAATTAGGAAATGGTGGCTAGCCAAAGCTTGAGGAAGAATATAAAACTCTTTATCACGCTAAATATAAAGAATATGTGATAAAAATGGGTAAATACCATGACCCTTATAAATACGGATTCTTTTACTTCCTCGAGAAATTCATTAAGATTAAGAGGAGTAAAAATTCCCGATTTTGAGACAAGAATTATATTCTTGGTCTCGAAAGTATGTACAAAACATACTTGACTAAGACCTGGTAGGGCTTTAGTGATGTTCACCCCTGCTATGAACTTAGTCATTAGGGTGGAAGAAGAGGAAGTTATGGCAACACCTTATCGGAAAGGTAAAAATATAGAAGTTTGTTATAGAACAGAGAATAATTATACTAACTTGACTCTCCAATCAATGGGAGAACAGTTAAATCGAATGGAGAAAGCTAAAATGCCTCAAACTCATTATAATTCGGTTAACTCGGTACCGTTCCAACCTTATAGTCTGGAACCAGGAGTAAAACTCGCTAAAACCGTTTTAACCAACCGGAATCGAGAATCGAGGTAATTCAAGAAATTTATAAAAGGCTTGAAGCTCTTACAATTGAAAAGAACAGGAAGCCAAGTACTACTGAACAACCTACAATTGTAGAGAAAAACCCATCAAATGTAGCCCCTTTGTCTCTTAACTTAGAAAATAGTGACACGGACAAAGAATCAGCCACAGACGAGTTAATAACTCAATTAGAAAGTCTCAAAGCGAAGATAAATCCTTCACTCTAGTTTCTTGTAAAAATTTTCTCTTTGTAAGATATCTCATAAATAAAAGTTTCTCTTTTATACTTTCTTTGTATATAGTTTCAAAACTTTAAGCTTAAATACTCCAAGCTTAAAAGCCTCATCCGATCCTTTAAGCCTATAAACAAACACCGTAGCAAAATCAAATTTCACTTTGTTCATAGGCGCGAGTTCACTGGGTATCGAGCCGGAAGGAGGGGAAGTCTTACACTATTCCAAGGTATAATTTTTACACTCATCTAATTTTACTCTTTGAAACGTTAGTCGCGTTTAGTTCCTGACGGTAAGACCAGCTAGGAGGGCGGTCCGAGGTCTATAAGACCTTTAGCTGAAAAAACTGAGTTTTTAAAGAACTCAAACTTCTCGCCACCATTTAATGAAAATTCGCCTTCCTAAATAAGGGATTGGCTTGAAGAGGAGGCGGCACGAATACGAGAACTAGTAAAAGTCGTTGACTTATTGAGAGTCGAATAAATGAATGAATTGATTAAAACCTTGGGAAGATCAAGTTCTTCTCACTCTTTTAATAGTTCTAAAAAGAATAAAGAATTAGTGATTAATGACAATATAGATAATGATCTATGTAACTGGAATTTGCCAAAGTCAAAACAAAATGAGATTTATAAATCTAATTTCATATTTAATTCGGGTTATATTATCCAAACTATTGAAGAAGCTATACCTATTTCCCCAGGTTACAGCTCTTTTCAATTATTATCAGATAAGTTAATTAAACTTCACAAATTAAAATATAAATTTTTACATGTAGGTATGGTTCAAATAGCTTTGAAGCCATCCACTAGATTAGGTTTAAATACCTCAGCTCTAATCTGTCTTAGAGATAAAAGACATAAACGATTCCATGATTCTCTTTTGGGAGTCATTGAATCCAGTTTGTGTGATGGACCGATATATTTTTCATCTTATCCAAACTATACGTTATCACTATCAGATCCACACATCAAACATGCCTTATGTCTAGACATAAAGTCTGAAGGGTATGATATGATGCCCGGATCTCAAATGTAATTCTAATTTATAGAATATATTACAAGGTTATGAATTCAAGTGTTCCCAACATTCGTAGGATTCCAAATCTTAACGAAAAGGAGAAACCACTTTGTTCATAACTAATATGACTAAAAGCAATAGAATTATCCCTAAAACGATATCGTGGAATCAAATAAGTTTACCACAGCAATGGGTTCTAGAACAAGCTAATGAGCCGTTAAAAGTTGAAAACAAAACTTTAGAAGAAATTATTGAACATCCAGATGGTGATGTTGAATTAAGATTTTCTAAAGATAGAATCACGAGGATAAAAGATAATAATCTTGGAAGATTCTCTACATCTTCAATTCCTACTACTGCCTTTGAAAAAGAATCAGTAATAGGAACAAGATTTACAAAAGATGAAGTTTGCCAGCCTGTTTATAAGGTTGAAAACTCTTCATCTCCAACGCGATCGGATATGGGACTCTATGTTCTATCACAAAGGGAAAAAGAATTTCCTTTTGATGGTATCGACGAAGAAGTCTTCTATTCCGAAGAAAATGATCTAATTAGGAAATGGTGGCTAGCCAAAGCCCCAGAAGAATATAAAACTCTTTATCACGCTAAATACAAAGAATATGTGATAAAAATGGGTAAATACCATGACCCTTATAAATACGGATTCTTTTACTTCCTCGAAATTCATTAAGATTAAGAGGAGTAAAAATTCCGATTTTAGACAAGAATTATATTCTTGGTCTCGAAAGTATGTACAAGACATACTTGACTAAGACTGGTAGGGCTTTTAGTCAAGTTCACCCCCCTGCTATGAACTTAGTCATTAGGGTGGAAGAAGAGGAAGTTATGGCAACACCTTATCGGAAAGGTAAAAATATAGAAGCTGTTATAGAACAGAATAATTATACTAACTTGACTCTCCAATCAATGGGAGAACAGTTAAATCGAATGGAGAAAGCTAAAATGCCTCAAACTCATTATAATTCGGTTAACTCGGTACCGTTCCAACCATATAGTCCTGGAACCGGGAGTAAAACTCGCTAAAACCGTTTTAACCAACTCGAATCAGAATCGAGGTAATTCAAGAAATTTATAAAAGGCTTGAGGCTCTTACAATTGAAAAGAACAGGAAGCCTAGTACTATTGAACAACCTACAATTGTAGAGAAAAGCCCATCAAATGTAGCTCCTTTGTCTCTTAACTTAGAAAATAGTGATACGGACAAAGAATCAGCCACAGACGAGTTAATAACTCAATTAGAAAGTCTTAAGGTTGAAGATAGAAACATTCCGTCTCAACTTAATAGAATCTCAAATAAGAGATTTAATTATAAAACTCATGCTCCTTATTACCCTAGGCCATCACCTGTTGATCTACTCCATGAAGAGGATGTTAGACTTACTCAACAGTATGATGGATCTTCAGTTTATGAATGGAATCTTGATGGACTTAGTGAATATCAAATTCACAAATTGATCCATCAAATGGTTATGTGTGCCACGGCCTATGCAGCTCGAGATAATAAGGAACCTGCAATCGCAAAACTCCTTATTAATGGCTTTACAGGGCAGCTAAAAGGGTGGTACGACAATTATTTGTCAACAGAAACCAAAACAGCCATTCATAACGCTATTAAACCCAATAGTAATACCCCTGACATAGTTAATACACTTCTGTATACTATTCTTGTCCACTTTGTAGGACAACATGATATGAATACAGAAAGAATCCAAGAACAATTAATAAACTTAAAGTGTCCAACTCTATCCCATTTCAAATGGTATAAAGATGTATTCTTCTCTAAAATCTTTCAGAGGAATGATGGTCACCATGAATTCTGGAAAGAAAAGTTCTTATCAGGACTTCCTAATTTCTTTGCAGAACGAATAAAAAATCGTCTGAGAAATGCTAATAATGGAAAAATTCCCTATGATACCTACACCTATGGAGACCTTGCGGCAGAAGTAGTTAAAGAAGGTATTTCTTTATGTAATGACATTAAGCTGCAAAAACAAATTCAAAAAGAAAAATTTTCAAGAAAAAGAGCTCTAGGAGATTTCTGCGAGCAAATGGGTTTCGATCAAAATATTGATAATTTTAGAAAACAAAAGAAATCTAAAAAACGCTTTAAAGAAAAAATATTATAAAGAACCTTTTAAAAGAGATAGAGATAAAAGGTTTTCTAAAGGAAAATTTCCTAAAAAATCTTCTAAAAGAAAAAACAACCAAGATATCTTTGGAAATGTAAGCAAGTAGGTCACTACGCTAATAAGTGTACCACCCAACAAAAAAATCAATAGTCTTGATATTGATGAAGGCCTTAAAAGGTCAATTTTAAAAATAATCATGTCAGAATCCGATCAAGAGAATGAAGACATGCTTATATCTGTTATTACAGATAATACTTCTTCAGACGAAGAATATGACTCTTCAGACAGCAGTGATAGTTGTGATGGACAATGTAACCATTACAAAGCACTATGTAAAATTAATGGTTTATGTGTCTTAACCAAAGAAGATAGTTTTGTCTTAGAGGTCATTGACAAAATCAGTGACGCCGATGAAAAGGCAAGACTTCTTACAGAATATCTAAAACAGATAGAAATTCATAAACCTGAAAGAAATATTCAGACTTATGAATACAAAGATATTATGAATAGGTTTAATAGCCCAATAATGACGGTAAAAGCCCGTGATACAACAATATCAGATTTAAAATCTGAACTAAAAGAAGTACAAGAGGAAATTAAGAATCTAAAATCTCGAGTACTTTTATTAGAATCTAATCAATTTTCTCCTAACAAGGAATCCGAAATTGGAACCTCTTCGGCGAGTAATCTTGAATTAGGTTCTCACAAAGAGTTTCCACCTTTACAGAGTACAAATATAAATCTTTTAAATCGGGTTATTACCCATAAATGGTACATTAAGGTTACTCTAGTCATCAAAAAAGAGTTCATCCTTGATACCATCGCAATGGTAGATTCAGGTGCAGATTTGAATTGCATCGATGAAGGAATAGTTCCTTCAAAATATTTTTCAAAAACTAGTGAAGTTTTAAACACTGCAGACAATTCTAGTTTAAATATTAAGTATAAATTAGAAGATGCAGTAATTTGCAATGAAAAAATGTGTTTTCAAATCCCGTTTATTATGGTTAAAAACCTATCACACAAAATTATTTTAGGAAATCCTTTTCTTCATATGCTTTACCCAATTATTAAAATTGATGAAAAAGGGATTCTCAGTAAAATTTCTAATATTGAAGTTTTATTTAAGTTTATAACTACTCCACAATATAAAGAAATAGATACTATTAAAGAACGATTAAAAAATAAAGAATCATTTATTAGTTCTTTAAGTGAAGAAATTTCTTTTAAAAAGATTTCTGAAACCTTGAAAAATCCTAAACTTCAAGAAAAAATAATACTTCTTCAAAAGGAAATAGAATTAGAAATTTGTGCTGATATCCCAAATGCTTTTTGGGAAAGAAAAAAGCATATTGTCTCTCTTCCATATGAGCCAGACTTTAAAGAATCCCAGATTCCAACTAAAGCCAGGCCCATAGCCATGAGTCCAGAATATCTAGAATTATGTAAAAAAGAGATTCAAGATCTTCTAAATAAAGGTTTAATTCGCAAATCTCATAGTCCTTGGAGTTGTTCAGCTTTTTATGTCAACAATCTTTCTTTGAGCAAGAAAGAAGGGTACCAAGATTAGTAATCAACTATAAGCCATTAAATAAGGTTTTAAAATGGATTAGATATCCTATCCCAAATAAAAAAGATCTACTAAACCGTCTATATAAGGCAAAAATCATGTCAAAATTTGATATGAAATCTGGTTATTGGCAAATTCAAATTGCTGAACCAGATAGATATAAAACTGCATTCACAGTTCCCTTTGGCCATTATGAGTGGAATGTAATGCCATTTGGACTGAAAAATGCTCCCTCTGAATATCAGAGAATAATGAATGAAATATTCAATCCTTATATGGATTTCATCATTGTCTATATAGATGATGTCTTGGTTTATAGCCAAAATATTGAGCAACATTTTAAACATCTTCGGATATTTATTAATGTTGTAAAAAGGGCAGGACTAGTTGTCTCTGCCAAGAAGGTTAAACTCTTCCAACAAGAAATTCGTTTTCTTGGGCATAATATTGCCAACGGATCAATCATTCCCATAGATAGATCTATCATCTTTGGAGAAAAATTCCCAGATGAAATTAAAGACAAAAATCAATTACAAAGATTTTTAGGATGCCTGAATTATATTTCAGAGTTCTACGAGAAGGTTGCTTTAATAGCAAAACCCTTGTATGAAAGACTGAGGAAAAACCCTCCTGCTTGGACAATTGAACATACTAGAGCAGTCCAGCAAATTAAAAAACAAATCAAGGAAATTCCTTGTCTAGCTTTATCCAATCCTAAAGCATTCAAAATAGTTGAAACTGATGCTTCAGATCTTGGATATGGTGGAATTTTAAAACAAAAGGTTAATAACAAAGAGCAATTAGTCGGGTTTACCTCCCATGCTTGGCATGGCCTGAAATTAATTACTCTACGGTGAAAAAAAGAAATTCTTGCCATTGTACTAACAAAAGTACAAAAGTTCGAATCGATTTAATAAATCAAAAATTTCTTATTAGAGTAGACTGTAAGTCTGCTAAAGAAATCCTTCTAAAAGATGTTAAAAATATAGCCTCTAAGCAAGTCTTTGCAAGATGGCAAGCAATTATGTCTATATTTGATTTCGATATTGAGTTTATCCCAGGAGAATCAAATTCTTTACCTGATTTTCTAACTCGTGAATTTTTGTAGGAAAAAATGTCCAAAAGACCCTGATAAAGGTAAAGGAAAAGCTCAAAATGAGGAGCTAAAACCTCAAAAAAAGAGAGGTAACAACGTCTTATAAGGCGATTGCTCTTTTAGAGCCAAAAGTGGTTAAACAACAAAAATTGAATGAAACTCCTAAAGAGGAGAAACTCGGGGAATGATGCCTATATTTGGCAGAATCTTCAAATTCGGGAGATTATATCTACCCCTACATTCCAATCTCCACTAAGTGGATTATTCCGGTAGAGAACAAATACGCAAATTTGCAACCAAGTGAAGTAGTTACTTTCTACTTCAAAAATAATGCTGATTCTTTTGTTTATCCAAAAGATTTTCAGTTCTATCAAGATATTCTTGTAGCCATGGGTTCAGTCGAGTTCGACTTAACCAACGAAATGGTGGCTTGATATTGCCTATGGCAAGGCAACAATCCTCAGGGTTATCAAGCAAGAACAGTGGACTGGAGAACTGTTCAAACCCTATGAACTTACTAGGCCAATAAGAGGTCGTAACACCACGGTAAAATTTAATTACTTTGATTATATCAATGCGTGGGAACATGCATTCTACTATGAGAATAAACAAAGAAAATTCTCTTGGTTTATTCGGTTTTCTGAAAACTTTGTCCTTAAAAAGGATAATGATATTCCAAACTGGTTTATCAAATGGTTTTCTCAATTGGGATTATATCCTATTTGTCTACCAGGATAAAATAAGATCGGTCTATGATGACTTTGTAGACCTCAATCCCTCATTAACCAACACCTCATTATGGTTTACGGTTCTCTACCAAGTCCCTTGGATTCTTAAATGGGAACCCATCATTAGCGTAAGAAGTTTTTCCAACCTAGGGGAAACCTTCAAGCCAATCCCTTATTTAGGAAGGCGAATTTTCATTAAATGGTGGCGAAGTTTGAGTTCTTTAAAAACTCGCTTTTTTTAAGCTAAAGGTCTTATAGACCTCGGACCACCACAACCTCCTAAACCTAATATTGATGATCTATTAAAAGAATTTTCGGCCGGGATATCAAAAGAAGAATTCTCTAAGTTCTTAGTTCTTCTTCAAGATCGGGCAAATATCGCCTCTAGTTCATCAACCAGAAGAAGCGAAGACGAAGCCATTACTATGGACGAAGACGATCCTCATGACATCATGAATGAATATCTAGAAGATGCACAGGATCCCTATGCCAAATAATTAGCAATTATTGCTACAGAAAAGGAATCTGCTTTCAACTAATAAGTGGGAGACAAGAACAAAATAATATTTTGTTCTCTTCTGGCGGCTATCCGCACATTTGTATCTTTTCTTTTTAATTTTACTTTTGCTTTGTAAGTTTGTTTGTTTGTGTCGGTTGTCCACACACTGTCTCGTTAGGACCCTTATAGGGACCTTTTCTTTCTTATTTAAGTAGTTGTGGTTTGTTTTAGAGCAGGAGCGAAGATAAATCCTTCACTCTAGTTTCTTGTAAAAATTTTCTCTTTGTAAGATATCTCATAAATAAAAGTTTCCCTTTTATACTCTCTTTGTATATAGTTTCAAAACTTTAAGCTTAAACACTGGAAGCTTAAAGGCCTCATCATCCGATCCTTTAAGCCTATAAACAAACACTGTAGCAAAATCAAATTTTTCTTTTATACTCTCTTTGTATATAGGCTTAAAAAAGTTGACCTTTCAGACCGAGAAGGAGGGGAAGTCTTACACTATCCAAGGTATAATTTTTACACTCATCTAATTTTACTCTTTGAAACGTTAGTCGCGTTTAGTTCCTGACGGTAAGACCAGCTAGGAAGGCGGCACGAATACGTGAGCTAGTAAAAGTCGTTGACTGTTGATGAGAGTCGAATAAATGAATGAATTAATTAGAACCTTGGGAAGATCAAGTTCTTCTCACTCTTTTAATAGTTCTAAAAAGAATAAAGAATTAGTGATTAATGACAATATAGATAATGATCTATGTAATTGGAATTTGCCAAAGTCAAAACAAAATGAGATTTATAAATCTAATTTCATATTTAATTCGGGTTATATTATCCAAACTATTGAAGAAGCTATACCTATTTCCCCAGGTTACAGCTCTTTTCAATTATTATCAGACAAGTTAATTAAACTTCATAAATTAAAATATAAATTTTTACATGTAGGTATGGTTCAAATAGCTTTGAAGCCATCCACTAGATTAGGTTTAAATACCTCAGCTCTAATCTGTCTTAGAGATAAAAGACATAAACGATTCCATGATTCTCTTTTGGGAGTCATTGAATCCAGTTTGTGTGATGGACCGATATATTTCTCATCTTATCCAAATTATACGTTATCATTATCGGATCCACACATCAAACATGCCTTTATGTCTAGACATAAAGTCAAGGGTATGATATGATGCCCGGATCTCAGAATGTAATTCTAATTTATAGAATATATTACAAGGTTATGAATTCAAGTGTTCCCAACATTCGTAGGATTCCAAATCTTAACGAAAAGGGAGAAACCACTTTGTTCATAACTAATATGACTAAAAGCAATAGAATTATCCCTAAAACGATATCGTGGAATCAAATAAGTTTACCACAACAATGGGTTCTAGAACAAGCTAATGAGCCGTTAAAAGTTGAAAACAAAACTTTAGAAGAAATTATTGAACATCCAGATGGTGATGTTGAATTAAGATTTTCTAAAGATAGAATCACGAGGATAAAAGATAATAATCTTGGAAGATTCTCTACATCTTCAATTCCTACTACGCCTTTGAAAAAGAATCGAGTAATAGGAACAAGATTTACAAAAGATGAAGTTTGCCACCTGTTTATAAGGTTGAAAACTCTTCATCTCCAACGCGATCGGATATGGGACTCTATGTTCTATCACAAAGGGAAAAAGAATTTCCTTTTGATGGTATCGACGAAGAAGTCTTCTATTCAAGAAAATGATCTAATTAGGAAATGGTGGCTAGCCAAAGCCCCAAAAGAATATAAAACTCTTTATCACGCTAAATACAAAGAATATGTGATAAAAATGGGTAAATACCATGACCCTTATAAATACGGATTCTTTTACTTCCTCGAAATTCATTAAGATTAAGAGGAGTAAAAATTCCCGATTTTCTGACAAGAATTATATTCTTGGTCTCGAAAGTATGTATCAAACATACTTGACTAAGACTGGTAGGGCTTTTAGTGATGTTCACCCCCCTGCTATGAACTTAGTCATTAGGGTGGAAGGAGAGGAAGTCATGGCAACACCTTATCAGAAAGGTAAAAATATAGAAGTCTGTTATAGAACAGAATAATTATACTAACTTGACGCTCCAATCAATGGGAGAACAGTTAAATCGAATAGAGAAAGCTAAAATGCCTCAAACTCATTATAATTCGGTTAACTCGGCACCGTTCCAACCTTATAGTCTGGAACCAGGAGTAAAACTCGCTAAAACCGTTTTAACCAACTCAGAATCAGAATCTGAGGTAATTCAAGAAATTTATAAAAGGCTTGAAGCTCTTACAATTGAAAAGAACAGGAAGCCTAGTACTATTGAACAACCTACAATTGTAGAGAAAAGCCCATCAAATGTAGCTCCTTTGTCTCTTAACTTAGAAAATAGTGATACCGACAAAGAGTCAATCACCGACGAGTTAATAACTCATTTAGAAAGTCTTAAGGTTGAAGATAGAAACATTCCGTCTCAACTTAATAGAATCTCAAATAAGAGATTTAATTATAAAACTCATGCTCCTTATTACCCTAGGCCATCACCTGTTGATCTACTCCATGAAGAGGATGTTAGACTTACTCAACAGTATGATGGATCTTCAGTTTATGAATGGAATCTTGATGGACTTAGTGAATATCAAATTCACAAATTGATCCATCAAATGGTTATGTGTGCCACGGCCTATGCATTCGAGATAATAAGGAACCTGCAATCGCAAAACTCCTTATTAATGGCTTTACAGGGCAACTAAAAGGGTGGTACGACAATTATTTGTCAACAGAAACCAAAACAGCCATTCATAACGCTATTAAACCCAATAGTAATACCCCTGACATAGTTAATACACTTCTGTATACTATTCTTGTCCATTTTACAGGACAACATGATATGAATACAGAAAGAATCCAAGAACAATTAATAAACTTAAAGTGTCCAACTTTATCCCATTTCAAATGGTATAAAGATGTATTCTTCTCTAAAATCTTTCAGAGGAATGATGGTCACCATGAATTCTGGAAAGAAAAGTTCTTATCAGGACTTCCTAATTTCTTTGCAGAACGAATAAAAAATCGTCTGAGAAATGCTAATAATGGAAAAATTCCCTATGATACCTACACCTATGGAGACCTTGCGGCAGAAGTAGTCAAAGAAGGTATTTCTTTATGTAATGACATTAAGCTGCAAAAACAAATTCAAAAAGAAAAATTTTCAGGAAAAAGAGCTCTAGGAGATTTCTGTGAGCAAATGGGTTTCGATCAAAATATTGATAATTTTAGAAAACAAAAGAAATCTAAAAAACGCTTTAAAGAAAAATATTATAAAGAACCTTTTAAAAGAGATAGAGATAAAAGGTTTTCTAAAGGAAAATTTCCTAAAAAATCTTCTAAAAAGAAAAAACAACCAGTATGCTGGAAATGTAAGCAAGTAGGTCACTACGCTAATAAGTGTACCACCCAACAAAAAATCAATAGTCTTGATATTGATGAAGGCCTTAAAAGGTCAATTTTAAAAATAATCATGTCAGAATCCGATCAAGAGAATGAAGACATGCTTATATCTGTTATTACAGATAATACTTCTTCAGACGAAGAATATGACTCTTCAGACAGCAGTGATAGTTGTGATGGACAATGTAACCATTACAAAGCACTATGTAAAATTAATGGTTTATGTGTCCTAACCAAAGAAGATAGTTTTGTCTTAGAGGTCATTGACAAAATCAGTGACGCCGATGAAAAGGCAAGACTTCTTACAGAATATCTAAACAGAGATAGAAATTCATAAACCTGAAAGAAATATTCAGACTTATGAATACAAAGATATTATGAATAGGTTTAATAGCCCAATAATGACGGTAAAAGCCCGTGATACAACAATATCAGATTTAAAATCTGAACTGAAAGAAGTACAAGAGGAAATTAAAAATCTAAAATCTCGAGTACTTTTATTAGAATCTAATCAATTTTCTCCTAACAAGGAATCCGAAATTGGAACCTCTTCGGCGAGTAATCTTGAATTAGGTTCTCACAAAGAGTTTCCACCTTTACAGAGTACAAATATAAATCTTTTAAATCGGGTTATTACCCATAAATGGTACATTAAGGTTACTCTAGTCATCAAAAAAGAGTTCATCCTTGATACCATCGCAATGGTAGATTCAAAGTGCAGATTTGAATTGCATCGATGAAGGAATAGTTCCTTCAAAATATTTTTCTAAAACTAGTGAAGTTTTAAACACTTGCATGGAGACAATTCTAGTTTAAATATTAAGTATAAATTAGAAGATGCAGTAATTTGCAATGAAAAAATGTGCTTTCAAATACCGTTTATTATGGTTAAAAACCTGTCACACAAAATTATTTTAGGAAATCCTTTTCTTCATATGCTTTACCCAATTACTAAAATTATGAAAAATTGTAAAATTTCTAATGTTGAAGTTTTATTTAAGTTTATAATACCCCACAATAAAAAGAAATTGATAATATTAAAGATTAAAAAATAAAGAATCATTTATTAGTTCTTTATCAAGAAATTTCTATTTAAACAATATAAATTTCTAATATTGAAATTTAAGATACTATTAAGGATACCATTAAAGAACGACTAAAAAATAAAGAATCATTTATTAGTTCTTTAAGTGAAGAAATTTCTTTTAAAAGATTTCTGAAACCTTGAAAAATCCTAAACTTCAAGAAAAAATAATACTTCTTCAAAAGGAAATAGAATTAGAAATTTGTGCTGATATCCCAAATGCTTTTTGGGAAAGAAAAAGCATATTGTCTCTCTTCCATATGAGCCAGGACTTTAAAGAATCCCAGATTCCAACTAAAGCCAGGCCCATAGCCATGAGTCCAGAATATCTAGAATTATGTAAAAAAGAGATTCAAGATCTTCTAAATAAAGGTTTAATTCGCAAATCTCATAGTCCTTGGAGTTGTTCAGCTTTTTATGTCAACAATGCTGCTGAACAAGAAAGAAGGGTACCAAGATTAGTAATCAACTATAAGCCATTAAATAAGGTTTTAAAATGGATTAGATATCCTATCCCAAATAAAAAAGATCTACTAAACCGCTCTATATAAGGCAAAAATCATGTCAAAATTTGATATGAAAATCAAGTTATTGGCAAATTCAAATTGCTGAACCAGATAGATATAAAACTGCATTCACAGTTCCCTTTGGCCATTATGAGTGGAATGTAATGCCATTCGGGCTGAAAAATGCTCCCTCTGAATATCAGAGAATAATGAATGAAATATTCAATCCTTATATGGATTTCATCATTGTCTATATAGATGATGTCTTGGTTTATAGCCAAAATATTGAGCAACATTTTAAACATCTTCGGATATTTATTAATGTTGTAAAAAGGGCAGGACTAGTTGTCTCTGCCAAGAAGGTTAAACTCTTCCAACAAGAAATTCGTTTTCTTGGGCATAATATTGCCAACGGATCAATCATTCCTATAGATAGATCTATCGTTTTTGGAGAAAAATTCCCAGATGAAATTAAAGATAAAAATCAATTACCCCGAATTATAGATTCTACGAGAAGGTTGCTTTAATAGCAAAACCTTTGTATGGAGAAAAACCCTCCTGCTTGGACCATTGAACATACTAGAGCAGTCCAGCAAATTAAAAAACAAATCAAGGAAATTCCTTGTCTTGCTTTATCCAACCCTAAAGCATTTAAGATAGTTGAAACTGATGCTTCGGATCTTGGATATGGTGGGATTTTAAAACAAAAGGTTAATAACAAAGAGCAATTAGTCAGGTTTACTTCCCATGCTTGGCATGGCCCTGAAATAAATTACTCTACGGTGAAAAAAGAAATTCTTGCCATTGTACTAAATACAAAAGTTCGAATCTGATTTAATAAATCAAAAATTTCTTATTAAGATCGTAATAAAGAAATCCTTTAAAAGATGTTAAAAATATAGCCTCTAAGCAAGTCTTTGCAAGATGGCAAGCAATTATGTCTATATTTGATTTCGATATTGAGTTTATCCCGGAGAATCAAATTCTTTACACGATTTTCTAACTCGTGAATTTTTGCAGGGAAAAAATGTCCAAAAGACCGCCTGATAAAGGTAAAGGAAAAGCTCAAAATGAGGAGCTAAAACCTCAAAAAAGAGAGGTAACAACGTCTTATAAGGCGATTGCTCTTTTAGAGCCAAAAACTGTTAAACAGCAGAAATTGAATGAAACTCCTAAAGAGGAGAAACTCAGGAATGATGCCTATATTCTGGCAGAATCTTCAAATTCGGGAGATTATATCTACCCCTACATTCCAATCTCCACTAAGTGGATTATTCCAGTGGAAAACAAATATGCTAATTTGCAACCAAGTGAAGTAGTTACTTTCTACTTCAAAAATAATGCTGATTCTTTTGTTTATCCAAAAGATTTTCAGTTCTATCAAGATATTCTTGTAGCCATGGGTTCAGTCGAGTTCGACTTAACCAACAGAAATGGTGCTGATATTGCCTATGGCAAGGCAACAATCCTCAGGGTTATCAAGCAAGAACAGTGGACTGGAGAACTGTTCAAACCCTATGAACTTACTAGGCCAATAAGAGGTCGCAATACCACGGTAAAATTTAATTACTTTGATTATATCAATGCGTGGGAACATGCATTCTATTATGAGAATAAACAAAGAAAATTCTCTTGGTTTATTCGGTTTTCAGAAAACTTTGTCCTTAAAAAGGATAATGATATTCCAAACTGGTTTATCAAATGGTTTTCTCAATTGGGATTATATCCTATTTGTCTGCCGGATAAAATAAGATCGGTCTATGATGACTTTGTAGACCTCAATCCCTCATTAACCAACACCTCATTATGGTTTACGGTTCTCTACCAAGTCCCTTGGATTCTTAAATGGGAACCCATCATTAGCATAAGAAGTTTTTCCAACCTAGGAGAAACCTTCAAGCCAATCCCTTATTTAGGAAGGCGAATTTTCATTAAATGGTGGCAGAAGTTTGAGTTCTTTAAAAACTCGGTTTTTCAAACTAAAGGTCTTATAGACCTCGGACCACCACAACCTCCTAAACCTAATATTGATGATCTATTAAAAGAATTTTCAGCCAGGATATCAAAAGAAGAATTCTCTAAGTTCTTAGTTCTTCTTCAAGATCGGCAAATATCGCCTCTAGTTCAAAGAACCAGATCTTCGGAAAGTCAAGACGAAGCCATTACTATGGACGAAGACGATCCTCATGACATCATGAATGAATATCTAGAAGATGCACAGGATCCCTATGCCAAATAATTAGCAATTATTGCTACAGAAAAGGAATCTGCTTTCAACTAATAAGTGGGAGACAAGAACAAAATAATATTTTGTCCTCTTTTGGCGGCTATCCGCACATTTGTATCTTTTCTTTTAATTTTGCTTTTGCTTTGTAAGTTTGTTTGTTTGTGTCGGTTGTCCGCACACCTGTCCCGTTAGGACCCTTTTAGGGACCTTTTCTTTCTTATTTAAGTAGTTGTAGTTTGTAGAGAGAAGCAAGCTTAGAAAAAATCCTTCACTCTAGTTTCTTGTAACATATTTCTCTTTGTAAGATATCTCAGGAATAAAAGTTTTCCTTTTTATACTCTCTTTGTATATAGTTTCAAAACTTTAAGCTTAAATCTTAGAAGCTTAAAGCCTAATCCGATCCTTTAAGCCTATAAACAAACACTGTAGCAAAATCAAATTTCACTGTTCATAGGCGCGAGTTCTTGGTATCAGAGCCCGGAAGGAGGGGGAAGACCTACACTTATCCAAGGTATAATTTTTACACTCATCTAATTTTACTCTTTGAAACGTTAGTCGCGTTTAGTTCCTGACGGTAAGACCGGTGTTTGTTTATAGGCTTAAAGGATCGGATGAGGCTTTTAAGCTTGGAGTATTTAAGCTTAAAGTTTTGAAACTATATACAAAGAAAGTATAAAAGAGAAACTTTTATTTATGAGATATCTTACAAAGAGAAAATTTTTACAAGAAACTAGAGTGAAGGATTTATCTTCGCTTTTAGTCATATTAGTTATGAACAAAGTGGTTTCTCCCTTTTCGTTAAGATTTGGAATCCTACGAATGTTGGGAACACTTGAATTCATAACCTTGTAATATATTCTATAAATTAGAATTACATTCGAGATCGGGCATCATATCATACCCTTCGGACTTTATGTCTAGACATAAGGCATGTTTGATGTGTGGATCGATAGTGATAACATTATAGTTTGGATAAGATGAAAAATATATCGGTCCATCACACACAACTGGATTCAATGACTCCCAAAAGAGAATCATGGAATCGTTTATGTCTTTTATCTCTAAGACAGATTAGAGTGAGGTATTTAAACCTAATCTAGTGGATGGCTTCAAAGCTATTTGAACCATACCTACATGTAAAAATTTATATTTTAATTTATGAAGTTTAATTAACTTATCGATAATAATTGAAAAGAGTTTGTAACACGGGGAAATAGGTATAGCTTCTTCAATAGTTTGGATAATATAACCCGAATTAAATATGAAATTAGATTTATAAATCTCGTTTGTTTTGACTTTGGCAAATTCCAGTTACATAGATCATTATCTATATTGTCATTAATCACTAATTCTTTATTCTTTTTAGAACTATTAAAAGAGTGAGAAGAACTTGATCTTCCCAAGGTTTTAATCAATTCATTCATTTATTAGACTCTCATTAACAGTCAACGACTTTTACTAGTTCTCGTATTCGTGCCGCCCTCCTAGCTGGTCTTACCGTCAGGAACTAAACGCGACTAACGTTGCATGAATCACGCACCAAGCTTTGTGTCTACACAAATTTGTTTTTTGCAAGTTTTTATTTAAGAGTTTTATTTATGGGAGGATTCCTTTTACGCGTTTAATTGTTTTACAAGAAACAAAAAACTTACAAAGAGTTTCCACCTTTACAGAGTACAAATATAAATCTTTTAAATCGGGTTATTACCCATAAATGGTACATTAAGGTTACTCTAGTCATCAAAAAAGAGTTCATCCTTGATACCATCGCAATGGTAGATTCGGGTGATTTGAATTGCATCGATGAAGGAATAGTTCCTTCAAAATATTTTTCTAAAACTAGTGAAGTTTTAAACACTGCAGACAATTCTAGTTTAAATATTAAGTATAAATTAGAAGATGCAGTGATTTGCAATGAAAAAATGTGCTTTCAAATACCGTTTATTATAGAGAAAAACCCATCAAATGTAGCCCCTTTGTCTCTTAACTTAGAAAATAGTGACACGGACAAAGAATCAGCCACAGACGAGTTAATAACTCAATTAGAAAGTCTCAAGGTTGAAGATAGAAACATTCCGTCTCAACTTAATAGAATCTCAAATAAAAGATTTAATTATAAAACTCATGCTCCTTATTACCCTAGGCCATCTCCTGTTGATCTACTCCATGAAGAGGATGTTAGACTTACCCAACAGTATGATGGATCTTCAGTTTATGAATGGAATCTTGATGGACTTAGTGAATATCAAATTCACAAATTGATCCATCAAATGGTTATGTGTGCCACGGCCTATGCAGCTCGTGATAATAAGGAACCGCAATCGCAAAGCTCCTTATTAATGGCTTTACGGAGGCAGCTAAAAGGATGGTACGACAATTATTTGTCAACGAGAAACCAAAACAGCCATTCATAACGCTATTAAACCCAATAGTAATACCCCGACATAGTTAATACACTTTTCAGATACTATTCTTGTCCATTTTACAGGACAACATGATATGAATACAGAAAGGATCCAAGAACAATTAATAAATTTAAAGTGTCCAACTTTATCCCATTTTAAATGGTATAAAGATGTATTCTTTTCTAAGATCTTCCAGAGAAATGATGGTCATCATGAATTTTGGAAAGAAAAGTTCTTATCAGGACTCCCTAATTTCTTCGCAGAACGAATAAAAAATCGTCTGAGAAATGCTAATAATGGAAAAATTCCCTATGATACCTACACCTATGGAGACCTTGCGGCCGAAGTAGTCAAAGAAGGTATTTCTTTATGTAATGACATTAAATTTGCCAAAAACAAATTCAAAAAGAAAAATTTTAGGGAAAAAGAGCTCTAGGAGATTTCATGAGCAAATGGGTTTTCGATCAAAATATTGATAATTTTAGAAAACAAAAGAAATCTAAAAAACGCTTTAAAGAAAATTATTATAAAGAACCTTTTAAAAGAGATAGAGATAAAAGGTTTTCTAAAGGAAAATTTCTAAAAATCTTCTAAAAGGAAAAAACAACAAAGATCCGGGAAATGTAAGCAAGTAGGTCACTACGCTAATAAGTGTACCACCCAACAAAAAATCAATAGTCTTGATATTGATGAAGGCCTTAAAAGGTCAATTAAAAATAATCATGTCGAATCCGATCAAGAGAATGAAGACATGCTTATATCTCGTTATTACGAGATAATACTTCTTGAACCCGAAGAATATGACTCTTCGAGGCAATGAGTGATAGTTGTGATGGACAATGTAACCATTACAAAGCACTAAGTAAAATTAGATGAGTGTAGAAATTATACCTTGGATGAATGAAGGTCTTCCCTCCTTCCGGGCTCTGATACCAGTGAACTCGCGCCTATGAACAGTGAAATTTGATTTTGCTACAGTGTTTGTTTATAGGCTTAAAGGATCGGATGAGGCTTTTAAGCTTGGAGTATTTAAGCTTAAAGTTTTGAAACTATATACAAAGAAAGTATAAAAGAGAAACTTTTATTTATGAGATATCTTACAAAGAGAAAATTTTTACAAGAAACTAGAGTGAAGGATTTTTCTAAGCTTGCTCCTCCTCTCAACAAAACTCCAACTTAAATAAGAGAAAAAAGGTCCCTATAAGGGTCCTAACGGGACAGGTGTGCGGACAACCGACACAAACAAACAAACTTACAAAGCAAAAGCAAAAATAAAAAGAAAAGATACAAATGTGCGGATAGCCGCCATAAGAGAACAAAATATTATTTTGTTCTTGTCTCCCACTTATTAGTTGAAAGCAGATTCCTTTTCTGTAGCAATAATTGCTAATTATTTAGCATAGGGATCTGTGCATCTTCTAGATATTCATTCATGATGTCATGAGGATCGTCTTCATCCATAGTAATGGCTTCGTCTTGACTTAGAAGATAAGTTCTTTGAACTAGAGGCGATATTTGCACTGATCTTGAAGAAGAACTAAGAACTTAGAGAATTCTTCTTTTGATACCCTGGCTGAAAATTCTTTTAATAGATCATCAATATTAGGTTTAGGAGGTTGTGGTGGTCCGAGGTCTATAAGACCTTTAGCTGAAAAACTCAGTTTTTAAAGAACTCAAACTTTCGCCACCATTTAATGAATATTCGCCTTCCTAAATAAGGGATTGGCTTGAAGGTTTCCCTAGGTTGGAAAAACTTCTTACGCTAATGATGGGTTCCCATTTAAGAATCCAAGGGACTTGGTAGAGAACCGTAAACCATAATGAGGTGTTGGTTAATGAGGGATTGAGGTCTACAAAGTCATCATAGACCGATCTTATTTTATCCGGCAGACAAATAGGATATAATCCCAATTGAGAAAACCATTTGATAAACCAGTTTGGAATATCATTATCCTTTTTAAGGACGAAATTTTCTGAGAACCGAATAAACCAAGAGAATTTTCTCTGTTTATTCTCATAATAGAATGCATGTTCCCACGCATTGATATAATCAAAGTAGTTAAATTTTACTGTGGTATTGCGACCTCTTATTGGCCTAGTAAGCTCATAGGGTTTGAACAGTTCTCCCAGTCCACTTTGTTCTTGCTTGATAACCACGAGGATTGTTGCTTTGCCATAGGCAATATCGCCATTCTGTTGGTTAAGTCGAATTGGCGAACCCATGGCTACAAGAATATCTTGATAATGCGAAAATCTTTTGGATAAACAAAAGAATCGGCATTATTCTTGAAGTAGAAAGTAACTACTTCACTTGGTTGCAAATTAGCATATTTGTTCTCTCTTGGAATAATCCACTTAGTAGAGATTGGGATGTAGGGGTAGATATAATCTCCCAAATTGGAGGATACGCAAGATATAGGCATCATTCCCCGAGTTTCTCCTCTTTAGGAGTTTCATTCGATTTCTGTTTAATTTAACTTGATTTTTGGCTCTAAAAGAGCAATCGCCTTATAAGACGTTGTTACCTCTCTTTTTTGCGGTTTTAGCTCCTCACTTTGAGCTTTTCCTTTTCCTTTGTCCGGCGGTCTTTTAGACATTCTTACCCTGCAAAAATTCACGAGTTAGAAAATCAGGTAAAGAATTTGATTCTCCTGGGATAAACTCAATATCGAAATCAAATATAGACATAATTGCTTGCCATCTTGCAAAGACTTGCTTAGAGGCTATATTTTTAACATCTTTTAGAAGGATTTCTTTAGCGAGACTTACAGTCTACTCTAATAAGAAATTTTTGATTTATTAAATCAGATTCGAACTTTTGTACTGTTAGTACAATGGCAAGAATTTCTTTTTTCACCGTAGAGTAATTAATTTCAGGGCCATGCCAAGCATGGGAGGTAAATGACTAATTGCTCTTTGTTGTTAACCTTTTGTTTCAAAATTCCACCATATCCAAGATCCCAAGCATCAGTTTCAACTATTTTGAATGCTTTAGGATTGGACAAGGCTAGACAAGGAATTTCCTTGATTTGTTTTTTAATTTCTTTGGTCGCTCTAGTATGTTCAATCGTCAGCAGGGAGGGTTTTTCCTCAGTCTTTCATACAAGGGTTTTGCTATTAAAGCAACCTTCTCGTAGAACTACGAAATATAATTCGGGCATCCTAAAAATCTTTGTAATTGATTTTTATCTTTAATTTAAAATCTGGGAATTTTTCTCCAAAGATGATAGATCTATCTATGGGAATGATCGATCCGTTGGCAATATTATGCCCAAGAAAACGAATTTCTTGTTGGAAGAGTTTAACCTTCTTGGCAGAGACAACTAGTCCTGCCCTTTTTACAACATTAATAAATATCCGAAGATGTTTAAAATGTTGCTCAATATTTTGGCTATAAACCAAGACATCATCTATATAGACAATGATGAAATCCATATAAGGATTGAATATTTCATTCATTATTCTACGATATTCGAGAGGGGGCATTTTTTAGTCCAAATGGCATTACATTCCACTCATAATGGCCAAAAGGAACTGTAAATGCAGTTTTATATCTATCTGGTTCAGCAATTTGAATTTGCCATAACTTCCTCTTCTTCCACCCTAATGACTAAGTTCATAGCAGGGGGGTGAACATCACTTAAAGCCCTACCAGTCTTAGTCAAGTATGTTTTGTACATACTTTGAGACCAAGAATATAATTCTTGTCACGTAAAATCGGGAATTTTACTCTCTTAATCTTAATGAATTTCTCGAGGAAGTAAAAGAATCGTATTTATAAGGGTCATGGTATTTACCCATTTTTATCACATATTCTTTATATTTAGTGTGATAAAAAGTTTTATATTCTTCTCGGGGCTTTGGCTAGCCACCATTTCCTAATTAGATCATTTTCTTCGGAATAGAAGACTTCTTCGTCGATACCATCAAAAGGAAATTCTTTTTCCCTTTGTGATAGAACATAGAGTCCCATATCCGATTGCGTTGGAGATGAAGAGTTTTCAACCTTGTAAACAGTGGCAAACTTCATCTTTTGTAAATCTTGTTCCTATTCTGCGATTCTTTTTCGAAGGCGTGTAGTAGGAATTGAAGATGTAGAGAATCTTCCAAGATTATTATCTTTTATCCTTGTGATTCTATCTTTAGAAAATCTTAATTCAACATCACCATCCTGGATGTTCAATAATTTCTTCTAAAGTTTTGTTTTCAACTTTTAACGGCTCATTAGCTTGTTCTAAAACCCATTCTTTGTGGTAAACTTATTTGATTCCACGATATCGTTTTTTAGGGATAATTCTATTGCTTTTAGTCATATTAGTTATGAACAAAGTGGTTTCTCCCTTTTCGTTAAGATTTGGAATCCTACGAATGTTGGGAACACTTGAATTCATAACCTTGTAATATATTCTATAAATTAGAATTACATTTTGAGATCCGGGCATCATATCATACCCTTCAGACTTTATGTCTAGACATAAGGCATGTTTGATGTGTGGATCCGATAGTGATAACGTATAGTTTGGATAAGATGAAAAATATATCGGTCCATCACACAAACCCGGATTCAATGACTCCCAAAAGAGAATCATGGAATCGTTTATGTCTTTTATCTCTAAGACAGATTAGAGCCGAGGTATTTAAACCTAATCTAGTGGATGGCTTCAAAGCTATTTGAACCATACCTACATGTAAAAATTTATATTTTAATTTATGAAGTTTAATTAACTTATCGATAATAATTGAAAAGAGCTGTAACTTGGGAAATAGGTATAGCTTCTTCAATAGTTTGGATAATATAACCCGAATTAAACATGAAATTAGATTTATAAATCTCGTTTTGTTTTGACTTTGGCAATTTCCAGTTACATAGATCATTATCTATATTGTCATTAATCACTAATTCTTTATTCTTTTTAGAACTATTAAAAGAGTGAGAAGAACTTGATCTTCCCAAGGTTCTAATTAATTCATTCATTTATTCGACTCTCATCAACAGTCAACGACTTTTACTAGCTCACGTATTCGTGCCGCCCTCCTAGCTGGTCTTACCGTCAGGAACTAAACGCGACTAACGTTTCAAAGAGTAAAATTAGATGAGTGTAGAAATTATACCTTGGATGAATGAAGGTCTTCCCTCCTTCCGGGCTCTGATACCAGTGAACTCGCGCCTATGAACAGTGAAATTTGATTGGCTTTTCTCTACAATTGTAGATTGTTCAATAGTACTAGGCTTCCTGTTCTTTTCAATTGTAAGAGCTTCAAGCCTTTTATAAATTTCTTGAATTACCTCGCATTCTGATTCCGAGTTGGTTAAAACGGTTTTAGCGAGTTTTACTCCGGTTCCAGTTTATAAGGTTGGAACGATGCTGAGTTAACCGAATTATAATGAGTTTGAGGCATTTTAGCTTTCTCCATTCGATTTAACTGTTCTCCCATTGATTGGAGAGTCAAGTTAGTATAATTATTCTGTTCTATAACAGCTTCTATATTTTTACCTTTCCGATAAGGTGTTGCCATAACTTCTTTCAGTTCAGATTTTAAATCTGATATTGTTGTATCACGGGCTTTTACCGTCATTATTGGGCTATTAAACCTATTCATAATATCTTTGTATTCATAAGTCTGAATATTTCTTTCAGGTTTATGAATTTCTATCTGTTTTAGATATTCTGTAAGAAGTCTTGCCTTTTCTGTAAAATCAGTTTTTTCAGCTAAAGGTCTTATAGACCTCGGACCACCACAACCTCCTAAACCTAATATTGATGATCTATTAAAAAGAATTTTTGGCCAGGATATCAAAGAAGAATACATCTCTATACCATTTGAAATGGGATAGAGTTGGACACTTTAAGTTTATTAATTGTTCTTGGATTCTTTCTGTATTCATATCATGTTGTCCTACAAAGTGGACAAGAATAGTATACAGAAGTGTATTAACTATATCAGGGGTATTACTATTGGGTTTAATAGCGTTATGAATGGCTGTTTTGGTTTCTGTCGACAAATAATTGTCGTACCATCCTTTTAGCTGCCCTGTAAAGCCATTAATAAGGAACCTGCAATCGCAAAGCTCCTTATTAATGGCTTTACAGGGCAGCTAAAAGGATGGTACGACAATTATTTGTCAACAGAAACCAAAACAGCCATTCATAACGCTATTAAACCCAATAGTAATACCCCCGATATAGTTAATACACTATCAGATACTATTCTTGTCCACTTTGTAGGACAACATGATATGAATACAGAAAGAATCCAAGAACAATTAATAAACTTAAAGTGTCCAACTCTATCCCATTTCAAATGGTATAGAGATGTATTCTTCTCTAAAATCTTTTCAGAGGAATGATGGTCACCATGAATTACGGAAAGAAAAGTTCTTATCAGGACTTCCTAATTTCTTTGCGGAAACGAATAAAAAATCGTCGAGAAATGCTAATAATGGAAAAATTCCCTATGATACCTACACCTATGGAGACCTTGCGGCCGAAGTAGTCAAAGAAGGTATTTCTTTATGTAATGACATTAAGCTGCAAAAACAAAGTCAAAACAAAACGAGATTTATAAATCTAATTTCATATTTAATTCGGGTTATATTATCCAAACTATTGAAGAAGCTATACCTATTTCCCAGTTACTGACTCTTTTCAATTATTATCGAGATAAGTTAATTAAACTTCATAAATTAAAATATAAATTTTTACATGTAGGTATGGTTCAAATAGCTTTGAAGCCATCCACTAGATTAGGTTTAAATACCTCGGCTCTAACTGTCTTAGAGATAAAAGACATAAACGATTCCATGATTCTCTTTTGGGAGTCATTGAATCCAGGTTGTGTGATGGACCGATATATTTTTCATCTTATCCAAACTATACGTTATTACTATCGAGATCCACACATCAAACATGCCTTATGTCTAGACATAAAGTCTGAAGGGTATGATATGATGCCCGGATCTCGAGAATGTAATTCTAATTTATAGAATATATTACAAGGTTATGAATTCAAGTGTTCCCAACATTCGTAGGATTCCAAATCTTAACGAAAAGGGAGAAACCACTTTGTTCATAACTAATATGACTAAAAGCAATAGAATTATCCCTAAAACGATATCGTGGAATCAAATAAGTTTACCACAGCAATGGGTTCTAGAACAAGCTAATGAGCCGTTAAAAGTTGAAAACAAAACTTTAGAAGAAATTATTGAACATCCAGATGGTGATGTTGAATTAAGATTTTCTAAAGATAGAATCACGAGGATAAAAGATAATAATCTTGGAAGATTCTCTACATCTTCAATTCCTACTACGCCTTTGAAAAAAGAATCAAGAATAGGAACAAGATTTACAAAAGATGAAGTTTGCCACGACTGTTTATAAGGTTTGAAAACTCTTCATCTCCAACGCAATCGGATATGGGACTCTATGTTCTATCACAAAGGAAAAAGAATTTCCTTTTGATGGTATCGACGGAAGAAGTCTTCTATTGAAGAAAATGATCTAATTAGGAAATGGTGGCTAGCCAAAGCCTTAAGAAGAATATAAAACTCTTTATCACGCTAAATATAAAGAATATGTGATAAAAATGGGTAAATACCATGACCTTATAAATACGGATTCTTTTACTTCCTCGAAATTCATTAAGATTAAGAGGAGTAAAAATTTCGATTTTACGAGACAAGAATTATATTCTTGGTCTCGAAAGTATGTACAAAACATACTTGACTAAGACTGGTAGGGCTTTATGATGTTCACCCCCCGCTATGAACTTAGTCATTAGGGTGGAAGAAGAGGAAGTTATGGCAACACCTTATCGGAAAGGTAAAAATATAGAAGTGTTATAGTAATGAGAATAATTATACTAACTTGACTCTCCAATCAATGGGAGAACAGTTAAATCGAATGGAGAAAGCTAAAATGCCTCAAACTCATTATAATTAGGTTAACAGATGCACTGTTCCAACCTTATAGTTCTGGAACCGGGAGTAAAACTCGCTAAAACCGTTTTAACCAACTTAATCGTAATCCGAGGTAATTCAAGAAATTTATAAAAGGCTTGAAGCTCTTACAATTGAAAAGAACAGGAAGCCAAGTACTACTTTGAACAACCTACAATTGTAGAGAAAAACCCATCAAATGTAGCCCCTTTGTCTCTTAACTTAGAAAATAGTGACACGGACAAAGAATCGAGCCACAGACGAGTTAATAACTCAATTAGAAAGTCTCAAGGTTGAAGATAGAAACATTCCGTCTCAAATTAATAGAATCTCAAATAAGAGATTTAATTATAAAACTCATGCTCCTTATTACCCTAGACCATCACCTGTTGATCTACTCCATGAAGAGGATGTTAGACTTACTCAACAGTATGATGGATCTTCAGTTTATGAATGGAATCTTGATGGTCTTAGTGAATATCAAATTCACAAATTGATCCATCAAATGGTTATGTGTGCCACGGCCTATGCAGCTCGTGATAATAAGGAACCTGCAATCGCAAAGCTCCTTATTAATGGCTTTACAGGGCAGCTAAAAGGATGGTACGACAATTATTTGTCAACGAAACCAAAACGACCATTCATAACGCTATTAAACCCAATAGTAATACCCACGATATAGTTAATACATACGTATACTATTCTTGTCCACTTTGTAGGACAACATGATATGAATACGTAAAAAGAATCCAAGAACAATTAATAAACTTAAAGTGTCCAACTCTATCCCATTTCAAATGGTATAGAGATGTATTCTTCTCTAAAATCTTTCGGAGGAATGATGGTCACCATGAATTACGGAAAGAAAAGTTCTTATCGAGGACTTCCTAATTTCTTTGCGAAACGAATAAAAATCGTCTGAGAAATGCTAATAATGGAAAAATTCCCTATGATACCTACACCTATGGAGACCTTATGGCCGAAGTAGTCAAAGAAGGTATTTCTTTATGTAATGACATTAAGCTGCAAAAACAAATTCAAAAAGAAAAATTTTCAAGAAAAAGAGCTCTAGGAGATTTCTGCGAGCAAATGGGTTTCGATCAAAATATTGATAATTTTAGAAAACAAAAGAAATCTAAAAAACGCTTTAAAGAAAATTATTATAAAGAACCTTTTAAAAGAGATAGAGATAAAAGGTTTTCTAAAGGAAAATTTCCTAAAAAATCTTCTAAAAGGAAAAAACAACCAGTATGCTGGAAATGTAAGCAAGTAGGTCACTACGCTAATAAGTGTACCACCCAACAAAAAATCAATAGTCTAGATATTGATGAAGGCCTTAAAAGGTCAATTCTAAAATAATCATGTCGAATCCGATCAAGAGAATGAAGACATGCTTATATCTATTATTACGAGATAATACTTCTTGAAGAAGAATATGACTCTTGAAGAATGAGTGATAGTTGTGATGGACAATGTAACCATTATAAAGCACTATGTAAAATTAATGGTTTATGTGTCTTAACCAAAGAAGATAGTTTTGTCTTAGAGGTCATTGACAAAATCAGTGACGCCGATGAAAAGGCAAGACTTCTTACAGAATATCTAAAACAGATAGAAATTCATAAACCTGAAAGAAATATTCAGACTTATGAATACAAAGATATTATGAATAGGTTTAATAGCCCAATAATGACGGTAAAAGCCCGTGATACAACAATATCAGATTTAAAATCTGAACTGAAAGAAGTACAAGAGGAAATTAAGAATCTAAAATCTCGAAAGTACTTTTATTAGAATCTAATCAATTTTCTCCTAACAAGGAATCCAAATTGGAACCTCTTAGCGAGTAATCTTGAATTAGGTTCTCACAAAGAGTTTCCACCTTTACAAGAGTACAAATATAAATCTTTTAAATCGGGTTATTACCCATAAATGGTACATTAAGGTTACTCTAGTCATCAAAAAGAGTTCATCCTTGATACCATCGCAATGGTAGATTCAAAGCGATTTGAATTGCATCGATGAAGGAATAGTTCCTTCAAAATATTTTTCAAAAACTAGTGAAGTTTTAAACACTGCAGACAATTCTAGTTTAAATATTAAGTATAAATTAGAAGATGCAAAGAATTTGCAATGAAAAAATGTGTTTTCAAATCCCGTTTATTATGGTTAAAAACCTATCACACAAAATTATTTTAGGAAATCCTTTTCTTCATATGCTTTACCCAATTATTAAAATTGATGAAAAAGGGATTCTCAGTAAAATTTCTAATATTGAAGTTTTATTTAAGTTCATAACTACTCCACAATATAAAGAAATAGATACCATTAAGGAACGACTAAAAAATAAAGAATCATTTATTAGTTCTTTAAGTGAAGAAATTTCTTTTAAAAAGATTTCAAAACCTTGAAAAATCCTAAACTTCAAGAAAAAATAATACTTCTTCAAAAGGAAATAGAATTAGAAATTTGTCTTTGATATCCCAAATGCTTTTTGGGAAAGAAAAAAGCATATTTGTCTCTTCCATATGAGCGGACTTTAAAGAATCCCGATTCCAACTAAAGCCAGGCCCATAGCCATGAGTCCGAGAATATCTAGAATTATGTAAAAAAGAGATTCAAGATCTTCTAAATAAAGGTTTAATTCGCAAATCTCATAGTCCTTGGAGTTGTTCACTTTTTATGTCAACAATCTTCTTTGAACAAGAAAGAAGGGTACCAAGATTAGTAATCAACTATAAGCCATTAAATAAGGTTTTAAAATGGATTAGATATCCTATCCCAAATAAAAAGATCTACTAAACCGTCTATATAAGGCGAAAATCATGTCAAAATTTGATATGAAATCTGGTTATTGGCAAATTCAAATTGCTGAACCAGATAGATATAAAACTGCATTCACAGTTCCCTTTGGCCATTATGAGTGGAATGTAATGCCATTCGGGCTGAAAAATGCTCCCTCTGAATATCAGAGAATAATGAATGAAATATTCAATCCTTATATGGATTTCATCATTGTCTATATAGATGATGTCTTGGTTTATAGCCAAAATATTGAGCAACATTTTAAACATCTTCGGATATTTATTAATGTTGTAAAAAAGGGCAGGACTAGTTGTCTCGCCAAGAAGGTTAAACTCTTCCAACAAGAAATTCGTTTTTCTTGGGCATAATATTGCCAACGGATCGATCATTCCCATAGATAGATCTATCATCTTTGGAGAAAAATTCCTGCATTTAAATTAAAGACAAAAATCAATTACAAAGATTTTTAGGATGCCCGAATTATATTTCGTAGTTCTACGAGAAAGTTGCTTTAATAGCAAAACCCTTGTATGAAAGACTCGAGGAAAAACCCTCCCGCTTGGACAATTGAACATACTAGAGCAGTCCAGCAAATTAAAAAACAAATCAAGGAATTTCCTTGTCTAGCCTTATCCAATCCTAAAGCATTCAAAATAGTTGAAACTGATGCTTCAGATCTTGGATATGGTGGGATTTTGAAACAAAAGGTTAATAACAAAGAGCAATTAGTCAGGTTTACCTCCCATGCTTGGCATGGCCCTGAGATTAATTACTCTACGGTGAAAAAAAGAAATTCTTGCCATTGTACTATAAAGACAAAAGTTCGAATCGATTTAATAAATCAAAAATTTCTTATTAGAGTAGATTGTAAGTCTGCTAAAGAAATCCTTCTAAAAGATGTTAAAAATATAGCCTCTAAGCAAGTCTTTGCAAGATGGCAAGCAATTATGTCTATATTTGATTTCGATATTGAGTTTATCCCGGGAGAATCAAATTCTTTACCTCGATTTTCTAACTCGTGAATTTTTGCGGGGAAAAAATGTCCAAAAGACCGCCGATAAAGGTAAAGGAAAAGCTCAAAATGAGGAGCTAAAACCTCAAAAAAGAGAGGTAACAACGTCTTATAAGGCGATTGCTCTTTTAGAGCCAAAAACTGTTAAACAGCAGAAATTGAATGAAACTCCTAAAGAGGAGAAACTCGGGGAATGATGCCTATATTGCAGCGAGAATCTTCAAATTCGGGAGATTATATCTACCCCTACATTCCAATCTCCACTAAGTGGATTATTCCAAAGAGAGAACAAATACGCAAATTTGCAACCAAGTGAAGTAGTTACTTTCTACTTCAAAAATAATGCTGATTCTTTTGTTTATCCAAAAGATTTTCAGTTCTATCAAGATATTCTTGTAGCCATGGGTTCAGTCGAGTTCGACTTAACCAACAGAAATGGTGCTGATATTGCCTATGGCAAGGCAACAATCCTCAGGGTTATCAAGCAAGAACAGTGGACTGGAGAACTGTTCAAACCCTATGAACTTACTAGGCCAATAAGAGGTCGCAACACCACGGTAAAATTTAATTACTTTGATTATATCAATGCGTGGGAACATGCATTCTACTATGAGAATAAACAAAGAAAATTCTCTTGGTTTATTCGGTTTTTCAAAACTTTGTCCTTAAAAAGGATAATGATATTCCAAACTGGTTTATCAAATGGTTTTCTCAATTGGGATTATATCCTATTTGTCTGCCGGATAAAATAAGATCGGTCTATGATGACTTTGTAGACCTCAATCCCTCATTAACCAACACCTCATTATGGTTTACGGTTCTCTACCAAGTCCCTTGGATTCTTAAATGGGAACCCATCATTAGCGTAAGAAGTTTTTCCAACCTAGGGAAACCTTCAAGCCAATCCCTTATTTAGGAAGGCGAATTTTCATTAAATGGTGGCGAGAAGTTTGAGTTCTTTAAAAACTCGTTTTTTTTTTTTTTTTTTTCAGCCTAAAGGTCTTATAGACCTCGGACCACCACAACCTCCTAAACCTAATATTGATGATCTATTAAAAGAATTTTCGGCCAGGATATCAAAAGAAGAATTCTCTAAGTTCTTAGTTCTTCTTCAAGATCGTGCAAATATCGCCTCTAGTTCAAAGAACCGGATCTTCTAAGTCAAGACGAAGCCATTACTATGGACGAAGACGATCCTCATGACATCATGAATGAATATCTAGAAGATGCACAGGATCCCTATGCCAAATAATTAGCAATTATTGCTACAGTAAAAGGAATCTGCTTTCAACTAATAAGTGGGAGACAAAAACAAAATAATATTTTGTTCTCTTTTGGCGGCTATCCGCACATTTGTATCTTTTCTTTTTAATTTTACTTTTGCTTTGTAAGTTTGTTTGTTTGTGTCGGTTGTCCGCACACCTGTCTCGTTAGGACCCTTATAGGGACCTTTTCTTTCTTATTTAAGTAGTTGTGGTTTGTAGAGTTGAGGGCAAGCGAAGATAAATCCTTCACTCTAGTTTCTTGTAAAAATTTTCTCTTTGTAAGATATCTCATAAATAAAAGTTTCTCTTTTATACTTTCTTTGTATATAGTTTCAAAACTTTAAGCTTAAATACTCCAAGCTTAAAAGCCTCATCCGATCCTTTAAGCCTATAAACAAACACCGTAGCAAAATCAAATTTCACATTGTTCATCAAAAAAGAGGCGCGAGTTCACCGATGAAGGTATCGAGCCGGAAGGAGGGGGAAGTCTTACACTTCTTCAAAAGGAAATAGAATTAGAAATTTGTGCTGATATCCCAAATGCTTTTTGGGAAAGAAAAAAGCATATTGTCTCTCTTCCATATGAGCAAGACTTTAAAGAATCCCGATTCCAACTAAAGCCAGGCCCATAGCCATGAGTCCGTAATATCTAGAATTATGTAAAAAGGAGATTCAAGATCTTCTAAATAAAGGTTTAATTCGCAAATCTCATAGTCCTTGGAGTTGTTCGACTTTTTATGTCAACAATCTTTGCTTTGAACAAGAAAGAAGGGTACCAAGATTAGTAATCAACTATAAGCCATTAAATAAGGTTTTAAAATGGATTAGATATCCTAACCCAAATAAAAAGATCTACTAAACCGTCTATATAAGGCGAAAATCATGTCAAAATTTGATATGAAATCTGGTTATTGGCAAATTCAAATTGCTGAACCAGATAGATATAAAACTGCATTCACAGTTCCCTTTGGCCATTATGAGTGGAATGTAATGCCATTCGGGCTGAAAAATGCTCCCTCTGAATATCAGAGAATAATGAATGAAATATTCAATCCTTATATGGATTTCATCATTGTCTATATAGATGATGTCTTGGTTTATAGCCAAAATATTGAGCAACATTTTAAACATCTTCGGATATTTATTAATGTTGTAAAAAGGGCAGGACTAGTTGTCTCTGCCAAGAAGGTTAAACTCTTCCAACAAGAAATTCGTTTTCTTGGGCATAATATTGCCAACGGATCGATCATTCCCATAGATAGATCTATCATCTTTGGAGAAAAATTCCCAGACGAAATTAAAGACAAAAATCAATTACAAAGATTTTTAGGATGCCTGAATTATATTTCAGAGTTCTACGAGAAAGTTGCTTTAATAGCAAAACCCTTGTATGAAAGACTGAGGAAAAACCCTCCTGCTTGGACAATTGAACATACTAGAGCAGTCCAGCAAATTAAAAAACAAATCAAGGAAATTCCTTGTCTAGCCTTATCCAATCCTAAAGCATTCAAAATAGTTGAAACTGATGCTTCAGATCTTGGATATGGTGGAATTTTGAAACAAAAGGTTAATAACAAAGAGCAATTAGTCAGGTTTACCTCCCATGCTTGGCATGGCCCTGAAATTAATTACTCTACGGTGAAAAAAGAAATTCTTGCCATTGTACTAACAGTACAAAAGTTCGAATCTGATTTAATAAATCAAAAATTTCTTATTAGAGTAGATTGTAAGTCTGCTAAAGAAATCCTTCTAAAAGATGTTAAAAATATAGCCTCTAAGCAAGTCTTTGCAAGATGGCAAGCAATTATGTCTATATTTGATTTCGATATTGAGTTTATCCCGTGAGAATCAAATTCTTTACCCGATTTTCTAACTCGTGAATTTTTGCAGGGAAAAAATGTCCAAAAGACCGCCTGATAAAGGTAAAGGAAAAGCTCAAAATGAGGAGCTAAAACCTCAGAAAAGAGAGGTAACAACGTCTTATAAGGCGATTGCTCTTTTAGAGCCAAAAACTGTTAAACAGCAGAAATTGAATGAAACTCCTAAAGAGGAGAAACTCAGGAATGATGCCTATATTCTGGCAGAATCTTCAAATTCGGGAGATTATATCTACCCCTACATTCCAATCTCCACTAAGTGGATTATTCCGGTAGAGAACAAATACGCAAATTTGCAACCAAGTGAAGTAGTTACTTTACTTCAAAAATAATGCCGATTCTTTTGTTTATCCAAAAGATTTTCAGTTCTATCAAGATATTCTTGTAGCCATGGGTTCAGTCGAGTTCGACTTAACCAACAGAAATGGTGCTGATATTGCCTATGGCAAGGCAACAATCCTCAGGGTTATCAAGCAAGAACAAAGTGGACTCGGAGAACTGTTCAAACCCTATGAACTTACTAGGCCAATAAGAGGTCGCAACACCACGGTAAAATTTAATTACTTTGATTATATCAATGCGTGGGAACATGCATTCTACTATGAGAATAAACAAAGAAAATTCTCTTGGTTTATTCGGTTTTCTGAAAACTTTGTCCTTAAAAAGGATAATGATATTCCAAACTGGTTTATCAAATGGTTTTCTCAATTGGGATTATATCCTATTTGTCTATTTGAGGATAAAATAAGATCGGGTCTATGATGACTTTGTAGACCTCAATCCCTCATTAACCAACACCTCATTATGGTTTACGGTTCTCTACCAAGTCCCTTGGATTCTTAAATGGGAACCCATCATTAGCGTAAGAAGTTTTTCCAACCTAGGGGAAACCTTCAAGCCAATCCCTTATTTAGGAAGGCGAATTTTCATTAAATGGTGGCAGAAGTTTGAGTTCTTTAAAAACTCAGCTTTTTTCGCCTAAAGGTCTTATAGACCTCGGACCACCACAACCTCCTAAACCTAATATTGATGATCTATTAAAAGAATTTTCGGCCAGATATCAAAAGAAGAATTCTCTAAGTTCTTAATTCTTCTTCAAGATCGGCAAATATCGCCTCTAGTTCAGCAACCAGATCTTCGGAAGCTGAAGACGAAGCCATTACTATGGACGAAGACGATCCTCATGACATCATGAATGAATATCTAGAAGATGCACAGGATCCCTATGCCAAATAATTAGCAATTATTGCTACAGAAAAGGAATCTGCTTTCAACTAATAAGTGGGAGACAAAAACAAAATAATATTTTGTTCTCTTTTGGCGGCTATCCGCACATTTGTATCTTTTCTTTTTAATTTTACTTTTGCTTTGTAAGTTTGTTTGTTTGTGTCGGTTGTCCGCACACCTGTCTCGTTAGGACCCTTATAGGGACCTTTTCTTTCTTATTTAAGTAGTTGTGGTTTGTAGAGTTGAGGGCAAGCGAAGATAAATCCTTCACTCTAGTTTCTTGTAAAAATTTTCTCTTTGTAAGATATCTCATAAATAAAAGTTTCTCTTTTATACTTTCTTTGTATATAGTTTCAAAACTTTAAGCTTAAATACTCCAAGCTTAAAAGCCTCATCCGATCCTTTAAGCCTATAAACAAACACTGTAGCAAAATCAAATTTCACTGTTCATAGGCGCGAGTTCACTGGTATCAGAGCCCGGAAGGAGGGGGAAGTCTTACACTTCTTCAAAAGGAAATAGAATTAGAAATTTGTGCTGATATCCCAAATGCTTTTTGGGAAAGAAAAAAGCATATTGTCTCTCTTCCATATGAGCCAGACTTTAAAGAATCCCAGATTCCAACTAAAGCCAGGCCCATAGCCATGAGTCCAGAATATCTAGAATTATGTAAAAAGGAGATTCAAGATCTTCTAAATAAAGGTTTAATTCGCAAATCTCATAGTCCTTGGAGTTGTTCAGCTTTTTATGTCAACAATGCTGCTGAACAAGAAAGAAGGGTACCAAGATTAGTAATCAACTATAAGCCATTAAATAAGGTTTTAAAATGGATTAGATATCCTATCCCAAATAAAAAAGATCTACTAAACCGTCTATATAAGGCGAAAATCATGTCAAAATTTGATATGAAATCTGGTTATTGGCAAATTCAAATTATTCGAACTGATAGATATAAAACTGCATTCACAGTTCCCTTTGGCCATTATGAGTGGAATGTAATGCCATTCGGGCTGAAAAATGCTCCCTCTGAATATCAGAGAATAATGAATGAAATATTCAATCCTTATATGGATTTCATCATTGTCTATATAGATGATGTCTTGGTTTATAGCCAAAATATTGAGCAACATTTTAAACATCTTCGGATATTTATTAATGTTGTAAAAGGCGAGACTAGTTGTCTCCGCCAAGAAGGTTAAACTCTTCCAACAAGAAATTCGTTTTCTTGGGCATAATATTGCCAACGGATCGATCATTCCCATAGATAGATCTATCATCTTTGGAGAAAAATTCCCATTTAAATTAAAGACAAAAATCAATTACAAAGATTTTTAGGATGCCCGAATTATATTTCGAGTTCTACGAGAAAGTTGCTTTAATAGCAAAACCCTTGTATGAAAGACTGAGGAAAAACCCTCCGCTTGGACAATTGAACATACTAGAGCAGTCCAGCAAATTAAAAAACAAATCAAGGAAATTCCTTGTCTAGCCTTATCCAATCCTAAAGCATTCAAAATAGTTGAAACTGATGCTTCAGATCTTGGATATGGTGGAATTTTGAAACAAAAGGTTAATAACAAAGAGCAATTAGTCAGGTTTACCTCCCATGCTTGGCATGGCCCTGAAATTAATTACTCTACGGTGAAAAAAGAAATTCTTGCCATTGTACTAACAGTACAAAAGTTCGAATCTGATTTAATAAATCAAAAAATTTCTTATTAGAGTAGATTGTAAGTCTGCTAAAGAAATCCTTCTAAAAGATGTTAAAAATATAGCCTCTAAGCAAGTCTTTGCAAGATGGCAAGCAATTATGTCTATATTTGATTTCGATATTGAGTTTATCCCAGGAGAATCAAATTCTTTACCTGATTTTCTAACTCGTGAATTTTTGCAGGGAAAAAATGTCCAAAAGACCGCCTGATAAAGGTAAAGGAAAAGCTCAAAATGAGGAGCTAAAACCTCAAAAAAGAGAGGTAACAACGTCTTATAAGGCGATTGCTCTTTTAGAGCCAAAAACTGTTAAACAGCAGAAATTGAATGAAACTCCTAAAGAGGAGAAACTCAGGAATGATGCCTATATTCTGGCAGAATCTTCAAATTCGGGAGATTATATCTACCCCTACATTCCAATCTCCACTAAGTGGATTATTCCGGTAGAGAACAAATACGCAAATTTGCAACCAAGTGAAGTAGTTACTTTCTACTTCAAAAATAATGCTGATTCTTTTGTTTATCCAAAAGATTTTCAGTTCTATCAAGATATTCTTGTAGCCATGGGTTGATCGAGTTCGACTTAACCAACAGAAATGGTCTTTGATATTGCCTATGGCAAGGCAACAATCCTCGTGGTTATCAAGCAAGAACAAGTGGACTGGAGAACTGTTCAAACCCTATGAACTTACTAGGCCAATAAGAGGTCGCAACACCACGGTAAAATTTAATTACTTTGATTATATCAATGCGTGGGAACATGCATTCTACTATGAGAATAAACCAAGAAAATTCTCTTGGTTTATTCGGTTTTTCAAAACTTTGTCCTTAAAAAGGATAATGATATTCCAAACTGGTTTATCAAATGGTTTTCTCAATTGGGATTATATCCTATTTGTCCATTAGGATAAAATAAGATCGGGTCTATGATGACTTTGTAGACCTCAATCCCTCATTAACCAACACCTCATTATGGTTTACGGTTCTCTACCAAGTCCCTTGGATTCTTAAATGGGAACCCATCATTAGCGTAAGAAGTTTTTCCAACCTGGGGAAACCTTCAAGCCAATCCCTTATTTAGGAAGGCGAATTTTCATTAAATGGTGGCGAAGTTTGAGTTCTTTAAAAACTCGCTTTTTTCAGCTAAAGGTCTTATAGACCTCGGACCACCACAACCTCCTAAACCTAATATTGATGATCTATTAAAAGAATTTTCGGCCAGGATATCAAAAAAGAAGAATTCTCTAAGTTCTTAATTCTTCTTCAAGATCGTGCAAATATCGCCTCTAGTTCAAAGAACCAGATCTTCTAAGTCGAAGACGAAGCCATTACTATGGACGAAGACGATCCTCATGACATCATGAATGAATATCTAGAAGATGCACAGGATCCCTATGCCAAATAATTAGCAATTATTGCTACAGAAAAGGAATCTGCTTTCAACTAATAAGTGGGAGACAAAAACAAAATAATATTTTGTTCTCTTCTGGCGGCTATCCGCACATTTGTATCTTTTCTTTTTAATTTTACTTTTGCTTTGTAAGTTTGTTTGTTTGTGTCGGTTGTCCGCACACCTGTCTCGTTAGGACCCTTATAGGGACCTTTTCTTTCTTATTTAAGTAGTTGTGGTTTGTAGAGTTGAGGGCAAGCGAAGATAAATCCTTCACTCTAGTTTCTTGTAAAAATTTCTCTTTGTAAGATATCTCAAAAATAAAAGTTTCTCTTTTATACTTTCTTTGTATATAGTTTCAAAACTTTAAGCTTAAATACTCCAAGCTTAAAAGCCTCATCCGATCCTTTAAGCCTATAAACAAACACTGTAGCAAAATCAAATTTCACTGTTCATAGGCGCGAGTTCACTGGTATCAGAGCCCGGAAGGAGGGGGAAGTCTTACACTATTCCAAGGTATAATTTTTACACTCATCTAATTTTACTCTTTGAAACGTTAGTCGCGTTTAGTTCCGACTCAGAAGACCACTAGGAGGGCGGCACGAATACGAGAACTAGTAAAAGTCGTTGACTGTTAATGAGAGTCTAATAAATGAATGAATTGATTAAAACCTTGGGAAGATCAAGTTCTTCTCACTCTTTTAATAGTTCTAAAAAGAATAAAGAATTAGTGATTAATGACAATATAGATAATGATCTATGTAATCGGAATTTGCCAAAGTCAAAACAAAACGAGATTTATAAATCTAATTTCATATTTAATTCGGGTTATATTATCCAAACTATTGAAGAAGCTATACCTATTTCCCCAGGTTACAGCTCTTTTCAATTATTATCAGATAAGTTAATTAAACTTCATAAATTAAAATATAAATTTTTACATGTAGGTATGGTTCAAATAGCTTTGAAGCCATCCACTAGATTAGGTTTAAATACCTCACTCTAATCATCTTAGAGATAAAGACATAAACGATTCCATGATTCTCTTTTGGGAGTCATTGAATCCGTTTGTGTGATGGACCGATATATTTTTCATCTTATCCAAACTATACGTTATCACTATCGATCCACACATCAAACATGCCTTATGTCTAGACATAAAGTCCGAAGGGTATGATATGATGCCCGGATCTCGAATGTAATTCTAATTTATAGAATATATTACAAGGTTATGAATTCAAGTGTTCCCAACATTCGTAGGATTCCAAATCTTAACGAAAAGGGAGAAACCACTTTGTTCATAACTAATATGACTAAAAGCAATAGAATTATCCTAAAACGATATCGTGGAATCAAATAAGTTTACCACAAAGAATGGGTTCTAGAACAAGCTAATGAGCCGTTAAAAGTTGAAAACAAAACTTTAGAAGAAATTATTGAACATCCGGATGGTGATGTTGAATTAAGATTTTCTAAAGATAGAATCACGAGGATAAAAGATAATAATCTTGGAAGATTCTCTACATCTTCAATTCCTACTACCGCCTTTGAAAAAGAATCGGTAATAGGAACAAGATTTACAAAAGATGAAGTTTGCCACTGTTTATAAGGTTGAAAACTCTTCATCTCCAACGCAAATCGGATATGGGACTCTATGTTCTATCACAAAGGGAAAAAGAATTTCCTTTTGATGGTATCGACGAAGAAGTCTTCTATTCCGAAGAAAATGATCTAATTAGGAAATGGTGGCTAGCCAAAGCCCTTAAGAATATAAAACTCTTTATCACGCTAAATATAAAGAATATGTGATAAAAATGGGTAAATACCATGACCCTTATAAATACGGATTCTTTTACTTCCTCGTAAATTCATTAAGATTAAGAGGAGTAAAATTCCCGATTTTGGAGACAAGAATTATATTCTTGGTCTCGAAAGTATGTACAAAACATACTTGACTAAGACTGGTAGGGCTTTAAGTGATGTTCACCCCCCTGCTATGAACTTAGTCATTAGGGTGGAAGAAGAGGAAGTTATGGCAACACCTTATCGGAAAGGTAAAAATATAGAAGTTGTTATAGAACGAATAATTATACTAACTTGACTCTCCAATCAATGGGAGAAACAAGGTTAAATCGAATGGAGAAAGCTAAAATGCCTCAAACTCATTATAATTCTAAGTTATCTAGTCTGCACTGTTCCAACCTTATAGTCCTGGAACCGTGGAGTAAAACTCGCTAAAACCGTTTTAACCAACTCGAATCGTAATCGAGGTAATTCAAGAAATTTATAAAAGGCTTGAAGCTCTTACAATTGAAAAGAACAGAAGCCAAGTACTTCCGAACAACCTACAATCAGAGAGAAAAACCCATCAAATGTAGCCCCTTTGTCTCTTAACTTAGAAAATAGTGACACGGACAAAGAATCGCCACTGCACGAGTTAATAACTCAATTAGAAAGTCTCAAGGTTGAAGATAGAAACATTCCGTCTCAAATTAATAGAATCTCAAATAAGAGATTTAATTATAAAACTCATGCTCCTTATTACCCTAGACCATCACCGTTGATCTACTCCATGAAGAGGATGTTAGACTTACTCAACAAGATGATGGATCTTCGATTTATGAATGGAATCTTGATGGTCTTAGTGAATATCAAATTCACAAATTGATCCATCAAATGGTTATGTGTGCCACGGCCTATGCAGCTCGTGATAATAAGGAACCCGTAATCGCAAAGCTCCTTATTAATGGCTTTACAGTGAAGGGCTAAAAGGATGGTACGACAATTATTTGTCAATGAGAAACCAAATTGACCATTCATAACGCTATTAAACCCAATAGTAATACCCCTGATATAGTTAATACACTTCTGTATACTATTCTTGTCCACTTTGTAGGACAACATGATATGAATACAGAAAGAATCCAAGAACAATTAATAAACTTAAAGTGTCCAACTCTATCCCATTTCAAATGGTATAGAGATGTATTCTTCTCTAAAATCTTTCAGAGAAATGATGGTCACCATGAATTCTGGAAAGAAAAGTTCTTATCAGGACTTCCTAATTTCTTTGCAGAACGAATAAAAAATCGTCTGAGAAATGCTAATAATGGAAAAATTCCCTATGATACCTACACCTATGGAGACCTTGCGGCCGAAGTAGTCAAAGAAGGTATTTCTTTATGTAATGACATTAAGCTGCAAAAACAAATTCAAAAAGAAAAATTTTCAAGAAAAAGAGCTCTAGGAGATTTCGAGCAAATGGGTTTCGATCAAAATATTGATAATTTTAGAAAACAAAAGAAATCTAAAAAACGCTTTAAAGAAAATTATTATAAAGAACCTTTTAAAAGAGATAGAGATAAAAGGTTTTCTAAAGGAAAATTTCCTAAAAAATCTTCTAAAAGGAAAAAACAACCAGTATGCTGGAAATGTAAGCAAGTAGGTCACTACGCTAATAAGTGTACCACCCAACAAAAAATCAATAGTCTTGATATTGATGAAGGCCTTAAAAGGTCAATTCTAAAAATAATCATGTCAGAATCCGATCAAGAGAATGAAGACATGCTTATATCTCGTTATTATGAGATAATACTTCTTCTGATCGAAGAATATGACTCTTCAGACAGCAGTGATAGTTGTGATGGACAATGTAACCATTACAAAGCACTATGTAAAATTAATGGTTTATGTGTCTTAACCAAAGAAGATAGTTTTGTCTTAGAGGCCGATGAAAAGGCAAGACTTCTTAAGAATATCCAAAAACAGATAGAAATTCATAAACCCGAAAGAAATATTCAGACTTATGAATACAAAGATATTATGAATAGGTTTAATAGCCCAATAATGACGTGTAAAAGCCCGTGATACAACAATATCGATTTAAAATCTGAACTGAAAGAAGTACAAGAGGAAATTAAGAATCTAAAATCTCGAGTACTTTTATTAGAATCTAATCAATTTTCTCCTAACAAGGAATCCGAAATTGGAACCTCTTCGGCGAGTAATCTTGAATTAGGTTCTCACAAAGAGTTTCCACCTTTACAGAGTACAAATATAAATCTTTTAAATCGGGTTATTACCCATAAATGGTACATTAAGGTTACTCTAGTCATCAAAAAAGAGTTCATCCTTGATACCATCGCAATGGTAGATTCAAAGATTTGAATTGCATCGATGAAGGAATAGTTCCTTCAAAATATTTTTCAAAAACTAGTGAAGTTTTAAACACTTGAGACAATTCTAGTTTAAATATTAAGTATAAATTAGAAGATGCAAGAATTTGCAATGAAAAAATGTGTTTTCAAATCCAGTTTTATTATGGTTAAAAACCTATCACACAAAATTATTTTAGGAAATCCTTTTCTTCATATGCTTTACCCAATTATTAAAATTGATGAAATTTGTGAATTTGGCCTTTGTTAACTTGTATACCTGGGCACATGTTAGGAAATAATAAACAATTAATTTGTTGTATTGGGTTTATATAACTATCTTGGGATTTAATTATCCTGGCGAGATTGGGGTATACCCAATTTCAAGGGGACATGGTGTGTCATTATTAAAAAGGGTGATTTTACTTTAATACCCTTGAACTAATTAAATCTTAAAAATAAACTCATTTCTTAATTTCATTAACCCTAAAATTAAAAAACTAACCAACTCTTAATCTTCTCTTCTTCTTCATCTTCATCTTCCATCAACCAAAGCCATATAAAAATCTTCAACTTTGATTTTCCAAAAAAATTGTTGACTCTATAAATGATGTTTAAACTCAAACCCATCATTGTGTTGTGTGATTTGATTGTTATATTAGGTTAGAAATCGAAAATTATGATTTCGTGTTTTTGGTCGGCAAGGTCGTAATATGCATATCTTGCCGACTTTTCATAACAATATCATGGCGGCGATCAGAATTTTTCAACGGCTTTTAGGGTATTTTTTGAATACCTTGCTTACAAAAAAACCTAAGGAAGGGTATTTTTGAATACCTTGCCTACTGTAATAAATTTTTTATGTCATCTCCGTATGTCAAAAAACAAAAGTCGGCAAGGTCGACAATGAAGATTATGTTTGCCATTTTTTTTAAGGAAATGATTTATGAAGATCTTGCAGCCACTTTTGGCCTCAAGATGATCTTCATTAGTGCATCTTGTTTGACTTTTCATACTTTCTTAACTCGAAAGTGTTGATTTATTCTTTGATTTTGAGTATGATTTCATATAACATATTTGCAATCCCCTTTTTATAAATATTTTGGTTGTGTGCTTCATTTTCGTTGCAAGAGATATTCTCAAAAAAAAAAAAAAAAAAAAATCATCAAAAATCATCCCACAAAAGTTCAATCAAAAACAAAATTTCATAACTTCAAATTCATAAGTTTTAATCTATTCAATCAATTTAAACTCAATTAATTAACCTAATCAGATTTTTAGTGTTAATTAAACAGGGATGTATTAGCCATTTAGAAAATATATGGTTAGGGGTTGACCTCTTTTACTTCAAAATGACCCTATTTTGTCTTATTGGGTATACCCCAATCTCGCCAGGTTAATTATCTTGAAAACACAAGTTTTCTTTATCCATGAAAGTTAAAATTCCATTTGATATCCCTAAGTGGATATTTAATGTCTCAACCAATAGGAAATATATTTCTCTCCCTGAAATTTTATAAAGTCAATCTGCGTTATGGGCTGTCAATGGGTACCCATTACCCGGAACCGGGTGTTATGAGTCCGGGTCCTAATATTAGACCCATTAGTGTTTTTCCTACCGACGGGTAGACCAGGTTAAGAACCGATTACAAACGGGTCCTAGACGGGTATACCCGACGGGTACCCGGTTAAACTGTGTTGGGAATTAAGTTAAATCAATTTTGACATGATAAAATCTAAAAGAAACCTAGCATAACGATAATTTTTCTTGAAAATGCTAGATGTTCCCATGGGCTTCCACCACTCCCTTCCCCGCCTATGTCATGCGCCTATTGGCCAAAACCAATAATAGAGGGACCCCTGTTCTTCCATAGAGATCAAAGTTAATGAAACCAAAGGTCCAAATGTTGTCACCTAATGGTGGAAGGGAGTGGTGGAAATGTAGGGGCTTCCAATTTTTCTTGTGCTGCGCTGCCTCGCGAAACTTTTCTGCATATAATTTTATCCACATTTTTGACTTATTCTAAGTGAAAATGTCCTAGTTTTACTTGGGGCCTCGTACGTGTTGGCTAGCACCCAACAATCGCCACTTGTTCATATTTTCCAGAACTAACTTCCACGTCATACCACTCCATATTCAGTACTTTCTCTTTCTTGATATCACCGACCAACAAAGTGCATATTTAAAAAGCCATCAATAAGAATTAATTAGAATGAAAAATTGAACCAAATTCCAGAAATTTTGTTACTTCTTTTTTCTATCATCATCGACACAGTGAGGTGACGAGATTTTTTTTTTTTTTTTTTTTTTTTGAAGCATGTATTTTATTAAGTTAAACTGAGATTACACGTGAGAATGTTATGCCCATAAAGTCTGCTATTATAATAGAACTGATAGGTGGGGGAATTATATTGTCCCACACTGTCGTTGCAAGCTTTCCTATAGAGCAATCATCTGCCGCTTGATTTGCTGCACTCGTCTCACGTTTGATTTCTTCTCTCGTAGAACGTGCCTAATAGTATATTGCTGAATTTGGGTAAACATATACTTGATTTCTGCAATCTGGTTAGAAATATACCATGGAGCATCGGCGTCCGAGGTTAGAAATCTCGTTAAGTTCTCCGAGTCTGTTTCAAATATACCATGGAATTATAGTGAGGTGACGAGATGAGGTTTACTTACATTTTTTTTTTTTTTTTTTTTTTTTTTTTTTTTTTTTTTTAATTTAGAAAAAACTTACTTCTAACAAAAACTTGCATCCGGGTTCTTTTAGTTTCAATCATCATGCTGAGGATGAACTTATTTGGCCTCTGACAAAGGATAATCTCTTTTCAGTCTTTTTTTTTTTTATTTTTAATAAATAAACAGGGAAACCCCGATGTTACAAAGAGAATCTTAAACAAACAAGGCTCAAAACTAAGTGACTTTCAACCCGAAACCCGTAACCCGACTCCCGCAACCCGAATCATGTATCCAGAATCTCCATCGGACCATCCAAACGTAACAGTAAAACCGTAACACCCGCCTTTACGGGAGAACTTGAATCAGTGAAGCTTGATTCACAGCTCAGAAGAACAAATTTTTTAATAACCAAAGATTCATCCTGATTCTTCTCTTTTTAGATGGAACAAAGAAAGTTCGACGAACACGACGAAGATTTATTTCCCATTGCAAAAGACTAAAACCAACACTACTCTTCTTGAGGTAAACAACCAACACAAAACAACCAACAAAACCAGAGAACAGATCCAGAGAAAGGATTACAAGATCAAAGCTAACAGGGACTACACAGGGAAAGAAAAAAATTAGCCTAAGCCTTGAACTAACTGCCGAAAAAGTAAGAAATCTAATTGTGACTAAAAACCGTTCAACACCATCACTAATTAAAAAACCCAAACCGAAAAGTGTAGGTATAAATGATGTTGAAGATAGAACAGATGTTGCTTCCTTTTGTTCGAAGATTGATGCTGAAATTGGTGATGTGCAAATATTACTTTGGATCCAAAACCCAAAACTCCTCGCTGCACATAGATAAAAATCACCCAAAACAAAACAGCCTTCATTCCAAGTTGAAACAAACAGGTCTTGAGAATCTTCAAAATAAAAAACCTGCCGGAAAAACTCGCCGAAACGGGAGAGAACGCTGCAAATCTCAGAACTTGCAACCAAAATTAAGCAGCAAACTGATGGATATGGACTAGAGAAACCCCCCAAAAAAAGTTCAGAAGAACCATTCATCAAAGGAAAAACTAGAACTGGATCTAAACTAATCAAACAGAGAAAACTAAAATTACACAAAAATGTAATAAAAATACATCATGGATGAAGTTACAACCTAAGAAAGCGATAAAGCAAATAAACCTACCCAGATCTGCTCCATATGAAGCCGATCTGGGCAGAAGAAGGGGCGCCGGAGAGGAAGTTTTCGTTTAGGTTAGAGAGCAGAGGAAAGAGGAAAGAGGTAGAAACGAAAGAGGAAGTTTTTTTTGCTTGTCTTTATCAGTTCAAGTCTTTATATGATAATCTCACTCAAGAAGATGTTGCAATAACTGTTAACTCTATTTTTAACTCTATTTGGAAGCTGAGATGTCCTCCCAAGATCAGTTTTTTTCTTTGGCTTATTGCTCATGACTGACTTGCTACTAGGGATTTTCTTATCAGAAAAGGTATGGAGGTTTCTGCTAGGTGTTTGTTTTGCTTAGAAAATGAGACCACTTCACATCTCTTTTTACACTGCACTTTTGCTAAAGCGAGCTGGGGCTGAATTTCTAAGTAAGCTTCCACTGGTTCTTTTCTATGCCTAATGATGTCACAAAGTGTTTCATTCTTGGCACTTAAGGCAAAGACAAGAAAGAGAGTATTATTCTCCCTGGAATATGATACCTAAAGCAATTCTTTGGAGTATATGGAAAGAAAGAAACGGGCGTGTTTTCCGACAAAGTGCATAATGTGCGGGCGGTTGTTAACAAGGCGAGTCTATTATATGTTCACTTGGGCTCACGTTTTTAAGGATTTTGAAAATGTTAATCAAACTAATGTAATCAAAGATTGGCACAATGTTTACTTTTTTTTCAAACTGAGCTTGGTAGTTTGTTACCAACTTAGTTTCTAGCTTTCCTGTACTTTTGCAAGGGTGGTATAATCCTGTTATACCCCCTCCTTTTTGATCAATCTATTTCTTTCTTTACCGATCAAAAAAAAAAAAAAAAACAGAAACTTGCATCCATGTTTCCCTGTAAAAGTTCAACATGAAACTAAACTCCGCAATCTCCGCAAGTCATGCAGAGCACATGAAGGTGATGTGATTCCTGCTCCTCTTAACGGTAGGGAGGAAGACTTCCTCATCCATGGTATTACAAAACCACTTGTTGAGGTAAGTCATTGTTCTGACGATACAAATGTTGTTGTTCATAGTATGCCCTGTCTCGATGTGGACTTACTAGATAAGGTTTTTCAAACTCAGTTTCATACTATTAGGCACATACCTATCAAGTGTAGGCTAAGCTTCTCTAAGGCTTTCAGACAAACAATGGACAATGTTATTCTTAATCCTAAAGATATTTCTTGCTGGATTAAATTATTGCTTTTTCCCATTTGTATTTCGAGGAATTACACTCCTAAATGTAAGGCTGAAGAGAGGTTGGCTATGCGTAAGAGGTTATAAATTGCTTCTATAAATCAGGCCTTATCTAAATGGTGTGATACTGATGGTTCTTCCTCCTTGATTTTGGATCTTTTGGCAGAGCATGATTCCTCTACTAAACATAGGGTTTTAACCCCCAAAGACAATCAGGTAGACATTAATCTTAAACTTTGTAAAAGGAAGTTAAGTCAGGGTTCTTATAATGTCCGCTATCGGGGATTCTTACTTCCAATGGTGTAACTCCCTTTTCTGATAGTATTTTGGCAAATTTACAGCTCAAACATCCTTGTGCACCGCCGCCTACTCTACCTACTGTTTCTAATGAGGTTGTCGCAGCACATGTTAGCGCAGACGTTGTTCTTAGCAGGATTAGAAGTTTTCCCAAGGGTACTTCATGTGGCAAAGATGGACTCCATGCTCAACATTTCCTTTCCTTGATGCGCTTAGTGGGTCTGCCGCAGCTGTTGCTGATGATCTTTTAGCTTCCGTTACTGCAACTGTTAATCTTCTTTTAGCTTGTAATTGCCCTCCGCAGCTTGGAATGTTCTTTGCCAGTGCCCCTCTTACCCCGTTGCTTAAACCTGGTGGTGGGATTAAGCCTATAACTGTTGGTACTATTTGGAGACGTTTAGTATCTAAGGTTCCGGCTTTATCTGTAAGTAAAGACATGGTTGTTTATTTAAGTGATTTTCAGTTCAGTGTTGGGGTACCATGCAGAGGGGAAGCTATTTTACATTCTGTCAATCGCATCTTGACTGAGAAAAGTAATCTGAATTCTATGTCCATGCTCTTAGTGGATTTTAGGAATGCTTTTAATCTAGTTGATCGAACAGCTATGTTATGCGTTGTAAGAAATAAGTGTCCTATCATAGCTAGATGTGTTGAATTCTGTTATGCTTCCCCTGCTAGGTTGTATTATGGCACTTCTATTTTGTCTTCTCTGCAGGGTGTACAGCACGGAGATCCGTTGGGTCCTCTCATTTTCTCTTTGACGTTGCATCCCATTGTTTTGAAAATCTCTTAGCAATGCAATCTTGACCTGCAGGCTTGGTACTTAGATGATGGTACCATCATAGGAGATACAATGATGATTTCTAAGGCCTTTCACATCATCAAGAGTGAAGGTGTTGTTGTAGGGCTTGACCTAAACATCCTGAAAACTGATATTTTTTTGCCTTCTTTTGATGTGAGGAGTACTCAAGTCGGTGTTTTCCCTTTGCTATAGGTAGGTCACAAGATGTGTTAAACTTCTCGGTGGTCGTGTGAGTTTGGACACTTCTTTTTGCAGTCAACTTGTTCTAGACAAAGTACACAAGACTACTCAGTTAATGGATGCAATTCGTAGATTAGGTGACCCTCAAACTGAATTACTTTTGCTTCAATATTGCGTAGGTATCTCTAAATTGTATTTTACCCTGCGTACAATTGCGCCTAACTATGTGAAAGCTGCACAACTTTCGATGCTTATCTTTCCACCTATATGAAGAATTTGGTGACTGGTGATGGACCAGGGTTTGGTTTGCTGCAGCAGAGGTTAGTTTCTTTGCCCATTAGAGATGGTGGACTGGGAATTTATTCTATGATGGATGCTCTGTAATATTGTTATTTGGTATCTTGTTCCCAGACTTTACAACAACAAGAGTCTATTCTACGATGTTCAGGTATTCAGGTTAAAGGCCAAGCTTATCACGATGCTTTTGATAGTTTTATCCAGGTTTGTGGTATTGATTTGTCTCAACTTTGTAATCTCATTACTGCCCCCACCCTATGCATGTATTGGCAGTTCAATATTTTGCAATTATGACTAAGGAAATGCCCCCCCCTTTATAACATATCCAAGCGAGATTTGTCTCTATGGCAATGTAATAGAACTCGACATGCACAGGATTAACTCCTTGCAATGCCTACTGATGGGCTTAGACAGAAGATTGGACCGCGACAGTATTGTGCAGTGCTTAGCTATAGACTTGGTATCCCATTATTTCTAGTGAATAGTTTTTGTTGTAATAGAGATATGGACGTATACGGTGACCATGATCTTCATTGTGCCAGTGAGATTGGTATTAAGTTTCCACATGTTCTTGTCAGAGACACGTTTGTGGATATTTGTTTCCGAGCTGGTGTGCAGTCCACGGTTGAAGCTTCCTTGGGGTTCCTTTCTCAAGATGGTGGTGATTCTCGGCCGGCAGACATTTTAGTCTTTAATTGGGAAGACGGCCGTGATACTTGCTTTGATGTGATTGGGGTTTCTCCGTTTGCCGGGGGCGGTGTGCAGGCCTTTACTCCTGGCCTTGCTTTGGCTAAGGCTGTTGAGCGTAAATGGATTAAGTACCTTGATGTTTGTAAAGCTAATGGTTTTAATTTTGGTACCCTAGCTTTTACTACTTTAGGCGAACATGGTTTTGAGTCTATTGAGTTTTTGCATAGATTGAAAAACTACATAGTTAGACATGATGCTAACATTCAACAAATAAATTTAGTAATTTTAAGCGGAAGTCAATGTTTAACCTATCAATGTAGGTCAACGTTAATTCTAAGTAACAACTCCCAAGTTGGACAAATGTTAGACCAAACATTAATATTGGACAAAATATAAATATCAAACGGCAATTAACCCTAAAATAAAAAATGTACGACTAATCTTTACCACCGGACCATTGGTACGAGCCCCGCTAATGTTGATGTCAACCTTTAAGAACCAAGCTTATACGAGTGATCATTCCATATTGAACATGATTCAGCCGAGGATGGTTGTGGTTTACACACGTCGAGGCTCAGGTGGACACCATTAAACGCGTCCACACTATCATGACTCACGAGACTATTTCTACACATTAAGGCTGGGTTTGGTAATGCTTTTATTTTTCCAAAAGAACTTTCAAAACCTATATATGTCAATAAATTTGAAACTAGTGTTTGGTAAAAAAAAATTAAAGTGCTTTTTATCCAAAGCACTTCCCAAATTCCTCAATTTTGAAAAGCTGGGGTGGAGGAGCTTTTAAACCTGGCGAGATTGGGGTATACTCAAACTAATTGGGGTATACCCAATAAGACAAAATCTGGTCATTATGAAGTAAAACCAAGCCACCCCTTAACCTTATTTTTTCTAAATGGCTAATATGCCCTTGGTTAATTAATACTAAAATTCTGATTAGGTTAATTAATTGAGTTTAGTTTAAAATTTTGAAATTTTGAATTCAGTAGATTAACCTTTTGATCCGTCTTATGAATTCGATTTCGATCCAAAAATTTTGGTTTTGAAAATGCATAAAGCCAAGAAGGTCGTGGTTTGAATAAGCTTCCACCATACATCCTAGGAATGTTAAACTTTGAATAAGTCAGCGATGTATCTTCGGCCTACAGGTCAACTTTGAATAAGTCACGACCATATAGCCGGAATGGTCCTCGGATGAAGAACATGCCGACTATCTTGGGCAGCAATCTTGCGGTCGGCATGTAAATATTTCCTACCCTTCCGGCTATATTAATCTCGGCATGAAAAACAAATACAACCTTGCCTAGTGACATAATATGGAAGATGTAATTTACTTTATTCATTCAATTTTGGTTACTACATTGATTGAAACATAAAACCTAATCCTTGTCGATTTAAAAAACTAATGCACTTAGCATGTGCATCAAGCCTTGAACCCCTAGGCGACCCTAGTGGACGATTTATAGTCTCGCGAGGGTTTACATAGAGGTCTACCCACAAAACCTACACTAAAACTTCTAAAGCCATCAATCTTCCTCATCCGAAGACGATACACCCTCCATCATCTCGGGGCATATTCCGGGATTTTGGATTCCATGAATTGATAGCTTGCATCGAATGCGAATGCTTCCCCTTTCCTCCAAGTAGCGCGCTTTGGCGACTTGGTGCTACAAAAACAAAACACAAACTTACTTTGTTAGTGCGGTTTTAAGTTGGAAGATCAAACAACATGGATCACGTAAAATAAACCAAAAAATACTTACAAATTGTTCAATGGACAAGTTAAAGTGGGGAGCGTTGAAAATTGGTTTTGGATAGCTAAATAAGCAAGTATCGCATTTTCAATGACTATGTGCCTATCATGCACTTGTTGAACACTTCTTGAGTTAGGATTCCCACACTCTTGGCTAAAAGTGTTGTGAACCCTAGCCCAAAAGGTTGTGGAATCCACCCTTACGCGAGGACTCGCCTTCGAACTATAGTCTCCGCATACCAAGTTGTGATTGCCAAATCTTCATTAGAATCAAATGAAGCCATTTATTGTGTGTGTAGAGAGCTATTGGGTGAGTTAGATGGAGTGTGTGATGATATGAGCTTTGGAGAGTATATGCAAATAGTTGTGTGTTGTTATGTGGAGATAAGTAGTGCATTTATAGGATGGTGCCCAAATTTGGCTGTTATAGTGTCCAAGTACAAGTGAATCAATGCAATTGTACTTGCAAAAATTTGAATTTTGAAACCGTCAAGCGGGTAAAAATTTGCTACAATGCGGGGGTCGCAAAACTACGGGAATGTATGGGTTCATTAGCATGCCGGCCAAAATACCGCCGACATTTTCTTGTTTTGTTTCCCTCCCGACCTTACATGATTTTAGGCATCGAAGAATGGTTTTTTTTCAAGATATGGCCATAGGTTTCTATTTTATTACCCTTCCTAAGCAACACGAACGCCGCTTGGTAGGAATCATATTACCTTGGCCTCGATAACTACACGCTTTTTGTTGACAGGGGCTAGATCGACATTTCACAAATTTGCCGGCCTCGGTAACTACACAATTTTTTGTTGACGGGTCGAGACAATTTGTCATTTCACAACCTTGCCGGCCCCGGGACAGCCGATAGGGTAGCTTAAAAAAGCAAGCCGGCAAATGTATTGACACTTTATATAGCTAAACAAACCATTCATTCAATCAACATTTTTTGTCCAAAATACGAAACATGTCCCATAAATCGTAAAAAAACATTTGTCCACACCATTAACTTAAACATTTGTCCACCACAACATAAAGAAATGAACTAGGAAAGAATTCATTGGCCACGACCACGACCACGACCACGGCCCCGTTTAGGAACACTACCTTCACCACCACGACCATCGCCGCTACCTTCACCACCACGACCACCGCCGATAAGTGCATATTTTGCATATATTTAGTATTGAATCCATGCTAGTAATTGCTTATATTCTTGCGAATTATTGTATATTATGTTTGTTTTTCTCTATTTGTGTTTTATTAGGTGAATCATCCAAAAGAAGAGAATCGGCACTTACGTGCAATAAAAGAAGCTAGCTACAAGTGGAGAAGGGCCAAAGACCAAGTGGAACTCGTTCAAGTACAAGATTTCTACTTTTCATCTTGAAGAGGACGAAAATATGAAGCCAACGGCGAAAGAATGAGGTAATTCCGAGTTCGTATGAAGAAGTTCGGGCGATTGAAGCAAAGCAAAGTTGCGAAATTGTTTACGCACAGAATTTATAAGGGGCGTCCATTCCGTTAAGGGGTTACCATGTACAAAGGAACTACTAAATACAGTCAGGTAGTTTTCAAAGGGGAAGCTCAAATTCAAATGGTGTTAAAGACAGGCGCTGGATGTACTCGGGGCTGCCATCTTCAAATCAAACACATGCACGTATTTCTTCTTCAGGACTGAGACTTCTGCATGGATATCTCGAGTTGCTGCTGATGATCACGGGAAGATGGATGAAGATGCAGATGATGGAAGACGAGACTAGGTGACAGTGCGGTGCTATTATGGAGTTACTGAATGAAGCTGATGTTGTTTCCGGTGACGCGAGATAGATTTGGTTGCTGCCAGTGAGAGTATCAAGTTGTTGCCAGCGATTAATGAAGCTTGGCATTTGCAGGGATGATTCGATGGAAATAATGGAGTCTAACGATGGTGGTTGGCCTGGTAGTGGGATTCTGTGCAGCCGAGAATGGAGTTGGTTGTTTCTGTTGATTGAGACAGAGCTTGAGATGGTGATGATCATGGCAGATGATTAGTGGTTCGCTGCTGCGATGGAAGAGAGCTGGACTGGAAGTGACGAGAAGAGGCTCGAATGGCAGTTAATGATAAACGATGATGGCTGGAGGGAGCTCGACAACGAATGATGCTACTGATGATCGAGTTATAGGCTGTAATGCAGACGAGCTTGGCATGACATGCAGAGAGGATGGATTGAGAACTATCGAGTTTACATGGAAGCCGAGATGGATAAAGGTTGAACTCGACAGAGAGGTTGCTATGGAAGTTGGCAGTGGTGATGCAGATAATTAAGAACAGAGAAGGAGAAGAATTGCAAGCTCGAGATGAGCAATGGAGCTGTGATTGTTGGCAGCGATGGAGAATGAATTTGGCTGAGCTGCTGCACATGATACAGCGAGATGAAAACTGATGAGAGTGGTGGTTCTTTCCAGTAATGGTGAAGATGGCTGCCAGCGATAACTCGAGTTGGTTTGGCCTTGGAGGAGGTGTGCTTTGGCAGAGTACGTTGGAGTTGGGTTCGCTGTGGCTATCACGAGTTCAGAGCTGGAGTTTGAGAAGAAGACCTCAAGCCTGGCAGTGAACATTGCTGCCATCGGTTTGGTGGTTAGTAAAATGCTGGGATTGTAAGACTTTCGAGTCCTAGTTTGATTGGAAGACAGGAAAGAGGAGAGATCGAGCTGGGCAAGGAACAGATGAACACGGATTTGAGAAGTTTGACGTGCTGTTGAACTCGATAACTTGAGCAAGAAAGAATTGATGTGCTGCCGTTGATGAAAGAGATGAATGGAGAGGATTAAGCGCTGTTTTTGGAGCTTGGATAAACTATGAATGATTTCTACGCGTTTGTGGAGATTGTGTAATCTTTGGAAGCTAAAACTTGACCGAGAATTCAGATTATGGATGAGCATTAAGTCGGCAAAACAGTCACCAGGCTACCCCTTTGCCGTTGAATTTCAAGATGAAGGGTGAGGATTCAAGACAATTTTAGGGTTTGAGTCGGCTAAGGAATGGTTGTAATTATCAGATTCGAAATTTTAGGAATAAAAGCCTATAAATAGAGGCTCGAATCATCACATAAAGACATCTCCTCACCCTCACTTTCACGCCTGCAACCTGTTCGAGAAAAGTCCTGAAAGAATTTCCAGAAGCTTAAGGAGTTTAATTCATGCACAAATAGCACGAGTTCGTGGCGACTTCGGGAGACATAGCTCAAGCTTATTTTCGTTTGTAGTTTGAACTCTACTTTCTCTCTAATTTGTTTATGATAAAACTCCATTATGTCTAGCTAATTTATTATTTGATTGAGGATGAATTCTAAGTACTAAATATGATTCGATTTAGTATATGATTCTATTTTGATTTCTTCATATGATTATCGTTTGTGTTTATTATTAAGGATTAATATGATTGATTGATAGATTGTTTAGGTGGCCAACTGAATATATTTGTTAACTCAATCTAATGCTAGTAAGGATTAGGATATCCGTAATTGTTGAGTAATTCCTTACACAAGTAGAAAACGTGAGACCTTGCGGAGGGATTCCGTAAAGCAATCGCGTGTAAACACAACACTAGCAAGTAGACCGAGCGTACTGAGTCTAACTACTAGGATTAAACCTAAATCCACAGACCATAAAACATTCGACTGAATTACATCTTGTAAGCGTACCTCAAGGTGGTTCGTACGAATAGACTCCGGCAACTAAGCGTACTTGTTGTCCAGTGGCTTAAGGGATTTTGGAGATAGCTAAGCATACCTGATATCTTACGGTTGGTGATAATTAATGATGAATGGATGAATATACTACTTTGATGAATATTTAGTTACGAAGAAGGATTCCTCGATCATCTCTCTTCATATTGTTTACAACTTAATCCTTTATACTTTGTTTATTTATCTTTTAAATCGAAAACAAAACCCCCATTGTGACACTTTTGACAACTAAATCTCCCTCGCTCTTCGTGGGAACGATCCTTACTTCCATTATATTACCAGTTAATTGTGTGGAAATAAGTAATTTAATTTGAGCATCTACGACACGCATCAAATTTTGAGCGCCGAAGATTCTGGGGAGCGATGTAGCTTTAGTTGTTATTTCTTTTTGTTTTATTTTTGTTTTTAGTCTTATTTTTAGTTTTTGATTTATTTTTTTGAGAATTTTGTTTAGGTATTAATCTCTCGGCATCAAAGGATTGGGATTACCCAAGGTGCGGATTCAAACTCGAAAGGGAACGGTAGTAAAAGCACGTCCAAAGTTACAACAAGAACTTTCTACAGTAAAGATGGTTAATACAGACGATGAGATAGATCCTCCACCTCCAGAGAGGAAGCTAAGAGAGTTGACATCTCCATGCTTAGATTCACAACCACTGTTCATTGCAATCACTAACCCAGTGGGAGTCGAAATCGAATCTACTTCATCATATACCAAAGTTCAAGGGACATCCGTGTGAAAATCGAAATCGACACCTTCAACAGTTCCAGAACACGATGACAAGTCGAGGCATGTAACCGCGAGGCAGAGATATGGCTATGCTACAAGCCTTCCGTTCTCATTGAATGACTTAGCGGAAGAATGGTTGTATTGTCTTCCTCCAGGGAGTGTTACAACATGGACCGAGATGAAAAAGCTATTTCTCGGAGAAATATTTTCCTGCTTCCAAAGCGGCATCCGTTCGTAAGGAGATTAGTGGCATTCTACGGATGTCCGTGGAGTCTCTATATGAATATTGGGAGAGGTATAAGAAGTTGTTGGCAAGCTGCCCACACCATAATATATCCTCAATACTTATCATTCAATACTTCTACGAAGGATTACTTCGAAGCAGAGGAATTTAATTGATGCGGCTGCTTAGGTGGTTCACTTGCGAGAAGACAATCTCGCAGGCAAACTGATTTGATTGAGAGTATGGCTTCCAATGCTCAACAATTCTATTCCGAAACGACTCTAATGTCGGAAGAGTTAACGAGATGGGAGAGTCCGTGACAGTCGAGCAACGGATGAACAACATAGAGAAGGTAGTACAACGAATGGCGCGGTGATTATTCCTACTTATGAAGAAGAGTACGACCGGTGAATCTTTGTGTTCCCTAATCAGAGGCCAAAGTATGATCCCTACTCTAATACTTATAATCCAGGTTGGAAAGATCATCCGAATTTGATTATGCAAATCGGCAAAGGCTGTGACTCCTAATCCTTATAGGCGACAGAGTGGTTTTCAACAACCACAGTTCCGACCACAACCTCCACCTCAGGCTCAACAACAGAATCAGAGTTCCAGTTTAGAGGAGATGATGAAAATGATGATGCAAAAGCAAGATGCCAATGCTCAGCGTCAAGATACCATTCTGCAGAAACAAGATATGGCTATAAAGGACTTGCAAACTCAAATTGGACAGTTGGCCACAGACATGAATGAACTAAAAGCACAGAATTCAGCAAAGTTGCCATCACAACCTTTCGTGAATCCAAGAGCTAACGTTAATGCTGTAACTCTAAGAAGTAGGAAGCATACTGAAGAGCCAAAACAACAAGAAAAGGTTAGTCACGACTTGGAAGAGGAAGTAGAGGTAGAAACCGTTCCAAAGGAAAAGCCAACCTCAACTGGCCAACCTAAGGGCACAGTTCCTACTTTTACCACACCACCTCCTTTTCCTAGTCGTTTTGCCAAGTCAAAGAAGCAAGCTCTAGACAAGGAGATTATGGATATTTTAGCAAGGTGCATATCAACATTCCATTTATTGAGGCCATCGTAACGGTACCCGGGTATGCCAAAGTTAGAAGGATTTGTGTACAAGGAAGGAGGGGTTGATTGCTAACGAGATCACTCCCGAGGTGGGAGAAAGTGCTTGACTATGTTGCTAAAGAAGATGCCTGCAAAGTGTAAAGATCCTGGTGGTTTTACGGTGCGATTACTATTGGTGAAAAACGGTTCGAGCGTGCTTTGCTTGATTTGGGAGCTTCCATAAGTGTGATGTCAGCCGATGTTTATGATTCATTGAATCTCGGACCTTTAAAGGAGACGGGGATTATCATTCAATTAGCTAATAAGTCTAACATATATCCTAAGGGACTCGTGGAAGACGTGTTAGTGCAAGTTAATGAACTAATCTTTCAGGTTGATTTCTTTGTTGTGGATATGCAGGATGGGGACAATTGTTCGTCTACTTCATTACTTCTTGGGAGACCATTTATGAAGACTGCTAAGACGAAGATTGATTGTGATCTTGGGACACTCACTATGGAGTTTGACAAAGAGGTTATACGCTTCAATATTTTTGAAGCCATGCGTTATCCAAGTGATATCCATTCGCATTTTCTATTGATGTTATTGGTTCGTTGGCACAACGGATGTTTGATTTGATCAACGAAGATGAGCTTGAATCGTGCTACAAAATAGCATTAATTTGGACATCCATGGCATGCCTAACTTGGACGTTGATATTTCCAAGGAGTTTGTTGAGACATGTGGTGCTTTAACAAAGCATCACAAGAAGTTAGAAGAGGTAATATTTCATATATCTCTTTTTCAGAATCGATGAAGTTCCTTTACCTTACATTGTGCGGGCACCTAAATTAGAGTTGAAACCTCTACCTGATCACTTAAAGTATGCTTACTTGGGTGATGGGGAAGAGCTTCCCGTCATTATTGCAAAGAATCTCACAGCAATACAGGAAGAACGCCTCCTTAGGGTTCTGAAAGAGCACAAAACGGCTATTGGTTGGACAATTAGCGACATCAAAGGCATTAGTCCATCCATGTGCATGCATAGAATCCTTATGGAAGATGATATCAAGCCGATGCGTGATGCTCAGCGTAGGCTTAACCCCCAATGATGGAGGTCGTGAAGAAAGAGATCCTCAAATTGCTAAGTGTGGGGGTGATTTACCCAATTTCTGACAAATGGGTTAGTCCGGTGCAAGTGGTGCCTAAGAAATCAGGTGTCACTGTTGTTAGAAATCAAGATAATGAACTCGTTCCTACAAGAGTTCAAACAGGATGGCGAGTGTGCATAGACTACAGAAAGCTCAATTCGGCAACCTGCAAGGATCACTTTCCTTTGCCTTTCATTGATCGGATGTTAGAGAGGTTAGCGGGACATTCATATTATTGCTTTTTGGATGGTTATTCGGGCTACAATCAAATTGTTATTGCAGGAGGATCAAGAGAAGACTACTTTCACTTGTCCTTTGAGTACATTCGCATATAGAAGAATGCCATTTGGTCTTTGCAATGCTCCGCCACTTTTCGAGGAGATGTATGGTTAGTATATTTTACGATTACGTGGAAAACATCATTGAGGTATTTATGGACGACTTCGGTGTTTATGGTGATTCATTTGATATTTGCTTAAATAATCTTGAACTTGTGCTTAAAAGATGCATAGACACTAATCTTGTTTTAAAGCGGGAGAAATGCCACTTTATGGTAGACCATGGAATTGTACTTGGCACATCGTGTCCTCTCAAGGGCTCGAGGTAGACAAGGCAAAGATAGACTTGATTAGGAACTTACAATACCCCACTTCGGTGAGGGAAATTCGTTCGTTTCTTGGTCATGCGAGGTTTTTATAGGAGGTTTATCAAAGATTTCTCCAAAATCTCAATGCCGATGTGCAAATTGTTGCAAAAGGAGGTTGCCTTTAACTTCGACCAGGAGTGCAAGGATGCCTTTAATAAATTGAAGGAATTGTTGACTACTGCACCAATTATTAAGTCACCTGACTGGAGTTTGCCGTTCGAGTTAATGTGTGATGCAAGTGATTATGCGATCGGAGTCTGTTTTGGGTCAAAAAGTAGACAAGAGGTCACATGTGATTTATTATGCATCAAGGACCCTAAACGATGCTCAAATCAACTATTCTACTCTTTTGAGAAAGAGTTGTTGGCTATAGTATTTGCATTAGAAAAATTTAGAGCTTATTTGGTGGGTACCAATGTGATTGTATATTCGATCATGCAAAGACTACGGTACCTATTGAAAAAGAAGGAGGCTAAGCCAAGACTCATACGTTGGATTCTTTTGCTACAAGAATTCAATATGGAAATTAGAGATAAGAAAGGTGTTGAGAATACAGATTCTTGATCATCTTAGTAGACTTGTTGTTTTAGAAGAAGAACTCCCATTACAGGATCGTTTTCCCGGACGAACAACTTTTCTCGATTGAAGAATCAACACCTTGGTATCTTTGATATAGTGAACTATTTGGTTACAAGGCAAGTACCTAGTACAATGTCTACTTTTCAAAAGCTAAAGCTTAAGAAAATAGCCAAGCAGTATGTGTGGGATGAGCCCTACTTGTGGAAATATGGTGTTGATCGGGATTATCATGGTGCGTACCAAACTCGAATTTGATCAATTCTATCTTTTGTCATTCTTATGCTTGTGGTGGTCACTTTGGTGCAAAACGTCACCGCTCTCAAAGTCCTTGAGAGTGGCTTTTATTGGCCTACCCTATTTGAGGATGCATATGCTTTTTGCAAATCTTGTGATAGATGTCAACGAGCGGGCAATCTAGGTGCTCGAAATCAAATGCCACTCAATCCTATTCTCACCGTCGAGATTTTTGATGTGTGGGGCATTGATTTTATGGGTCCTTTTGTTAATTCGAATGGAAAATTTTATATACTTCTTTTGTGGATTATGTTTCTAAATGGGTGGAAGCTAAAGCCACCCCTACTAATGATTCTCAAGTTGTTTGTGAGTTTGTGAAGGAATACATTTTCTCTAGACATGGTACACCAAGAGTGGTTATCAGTGATGGAGGCTCGCACTTCAAGAAATCCTTCCATGCTCTCCTCAAGAAGTACAACATTACACACAAGATTGGTACGCCATATCACCCACAAACTAGTGGGCAAGCTGAAATTTCAAATCGTGAGATTAAGTCCATCCTTGAGAAAACCGTTAGCACTACACGGAAGGATTGGAGTTATAGACTCAACGATGCACTTTGGGCGTATAGAACTGACATATAAGACACCGATTGGTATGTCTCCATATCGATTGGTTTATGGAAAAGCTTGTCATCTCCCAGTTGAACTTGAGCATAAGGCATTATGGGCAGTAAAGATGTGCAACATGGAGTATGACAAAGCGGGGGAAACAAAGGCAACTACAAATCAATGAGCTAGAGGAGATACGTAACGATGCTTACGAGAGTGCCCGTATATACAAGGAAAAGACTAAAATTTTCCATGACAAGATGATTTCTCGAAAGAGTTTTGTTGTGGGACAAAAGTTCTTTTATTTAATTCTCGTCTTCGTTTATTTCTGGTAAGCTAAGGTCCCGATGGATTGGACCTTTTGTTGTTACTAATGTTTTTTTCCTCATGGTGCGATTGAGATTACTAGTAGTAAAACCGGGATAACATCCAAGGTCAACGGCCATAGACTGAAACCATATTATGAAAACTTCTCTACTGAGAAGGTGGACGCTATTAGACTTCAAGATTTACTCCCTCGGAGGAGTAATAAGGAGAATGCCAAGTCGGGTGACGACTTTAAACCAAGCGCTAAATGGGAGGCAACCCATAGGTTTTGTATCTTAAACCCTTCTATTTTTGTTTTTATTGTTTTCATATCATATTTACATCCCCATGTTTAATTTCATTGAGTCCGGAATCTATTTTAGAAGAAAATTATGATGAATACCTTTTCGTCAGAAAAATTCAGACTGCGCGTAGTTCAGTCCAGAGACCATAACTGTCAGACCGTTTATCGAAACACTGTGCCCTTTTGACACTGTGTAGAAAACACGTAGATGAACAACTTTCGTGAAATGGAGTTTTTCCAAATTCCTTACCAATTTGCACAGTTTTTGCGTTTTATCTGCTTTGTTACGTCAGGAATTCAGAACTGACGGTTTTACACATTGAGGACAATGTGAAGTTTAAGTGTGGGGGAGCATTTATATGTTTGTATAGTTTGTTTTAGTTTGTTTTAGTCTGTTTTATGCTTTTAAAAAAAAAAAAAAAAAAAAACAGAAAAATCAGAAAAAATTTGTGCTTTTTGAACTCCGAAATCTAGGAACTTGTGCCTTTAGGATGACACCATTAGTGGATTGAACCATTTTGAATGCGGGAGTTGAGGAACCAATTAACTAAAAGGGACGAACACATAGCTCGAAATCACAAATAACATGATAGTTGTTACCATATCTCGGAATATCACCATATCACATTCTATTTTTATTTTTCCATATTTATCTATTGTTCTCTAAGTGCTTTGGTGGTCACTAAACATCGACGTGTTATTACTGCTAGGATGAAATAGAGTGATTGAGTTACTAGGAAAAGAAAAAAAAAAGAAAAAAAAAAGAGAAAAAAAAAAGAGACCGACCAATTAGACCAAACGGAATAAGAATGACACTTGGGAATAGCGGTATGTGTGAAACGTAGTCCCTGTCTCCGTCGCCTAAACAAGCGTGGAATGCAGGATCCAAGGCAACTATCATATACGTGTTGACAAGGAAGCATGCGCTTGGATCCAAAAGATCTAATCATGCGAGTCTAATAAAAAAGAAAAAAGAGAAATTGGATCAGTTTGATCCAATCATATAAAAAAAAAAAAAAAAAGAGAAGAAATTATTATTGTGTTGAATAAAGTCACTCTTGGTTCCCTTGTATATGCCAATTGATTTGATGTAGCATTCAACACCAAGTAGCTCAATCCAATAGGATTAGGTTCATCTTACTTGAGTGACCTTGAGACGAGATATGGGAAACATCGAACACATGTGAATATTCGCCAACATCTACATCTTTATCCATCTTCTTTATCTTTTCATTGTGATTGTGGTTTGTTAGTTTCGAGTATTGTGGCTTGTTCAACTATCTAATTAGAGTTTATTTACTAATATATGAATTGAATTTGCAAGGTACCTCCTCCTGTAGTCAATTTGGATTCGTTCATTGATTTGTCACAAATAGACGGAGTTTGAAATATAGGTTTTGTAGGTAGACCTCTTGTAAACCTTCACGAGACTATAACTCGTCCACTAGGGACACCTAGGGGTTTAAAGGCCTTTTATTCATGCTAAGAGTAACTTAGTATCCTCGGCGACATGGAGTTGTTGTATTTTAGATAGTTTGCTCGAGGACGAAGCAAAAAAGACAAGTGTGGGGGAATTTGATAAGTGCATATTTTGCATATATTTAGTATTGAATCCATGCTAGTAATTGCTTATATTCTTGCGAATTATTGTATATTATGTTTGTTTTTCTCTATTTGTGTTTTATTAGGTGAATCATCCAAAAAGAAGAGAATCGGCACTTACGTGCAATAAAAGAAGCTAGCTACAAGTGGAGAAGGGCCAAAGACCAAGTGGAACTCGTTCAAGTACAAGATTTCTACTTTTCATCTTGAAGAGGACGAAAATATGAAGCCAACGGCGAAAGAATGAGGTAATTCCGAGTTCGTATGAAGAAGTTACGGGCGATTGAAGCAAAGCAAAGTTGCGAAATTGTTTATACACGAGAATTTATAAGGGCGTCCATTAGTTAAGGGGTTACCATGTACAAAGGAACTACTAAATACGGTCGAGTAGTTTTCAAAGGGGAAGCTCAAATTCAAATGGTGTTAAAGACAGTATTTGGATGTACTGGGGCTGCCATCTTCAAATCAAACACATGCACGTATTTCTTCTTGATCGAGACTTCGCATGGATATCTCGAGTTCTGCGATGATCACGGGAAGATGGATGAAGATGCGAGATGATGGAAGACGAGACTAGGTGACGGTGCGGTGCTATTATGGAGTTACTTGAATGAAGCCGATGTTGTTTTCCGGTGACGCGAGATAGATTTAGTTCTTTGCCCGGTGAGAGTATCAAGTTGTTGCCAGCGATTAATGAAGCTTGGCATTTGCGAGGGGATGATTCGATGGAAATAATGGAGTCTAACGATGGTGGTTGGCACGGTAGTGGGATTACGTGCAGCCGTAGAATGGAGTTGGTTGTTTTGTTGATTGAGACGAGCTTGAGATGGTGATGATCATGGCGGATGATTAGTGGTTATTTGCTGCGATGGAAGAGAGCTAATTTTGGAAGTGACGAGAAGAGGCTCGAATGGCGGTTAATGATAAACGATGATGGGCTGGAGGGAGCTCGACAACGAATGATGCTGCGATGATCGAGTTATAGGCTGTAATGCGGACGAGCTTGGCATGACATGCGAGAGAGGATGGATTGAGAACTATCGAGTTTACATGGAAGCCGAGATGGATAAAGGTTGAACTCGACAGAGAGGTTGCTATGGAAGTTGGCGGTGGTGATGCGAGATAATTAAGAACGAGAGAAGGAGAAGAATTGCAAGCTCGAGATGAGCAATGGAGCTGTGATTGTTGGCGCGATGGAGAATGAATTTGGCTGAGTCACGCACATGATACAACGAGATGAAAAGCGGTGAGAGTGGTGGTTCTTTCCAAGAATGGTGAAGATGGCTGCCCAGCGATAACTCGAGTTGGTTTGGCCTTGGAGGAGGTGTGCTTTGGCAGAGTACGTTGGAGTTGGGTTCATTTGTGGCTATCACGAGTTCAGAGCTGGAGTTTGAGAAGAAGACCTCAAGCCTGGCGGTGAACATTCTTGCCATCGGTTTGGTGGTTAGTAAAATCTTTGGGATTGTAAGACTTTCGAGTCCTAGTTTGATTGGAAGACAGGAAAGAGGAGAGATCGATTTGGGCAAGGAACAGATGAACACGGATTTGAGAAGTTTGACGTCTTTGTTGAACTCGATAACTTGAGCAAGAAAGAACTGATGTCTTTGCCGTTGATGAAAGAGATGAATGGAGAGGATTAAGCGTTGTTTTTGGAGCTTGGATAAACTATGAATGATTTCTACGCGTTTGTGGAGATTGTGTAATCTATGGAAGCTAAAACTTGACCGAGAATTCAGATTATGGATGAGCATTAAGTCGGCAAAACAAGTCACCGGAGCTACCCCTTTGCCGTTGAATTTCAAGATGAAGGGTGAGGATTCAAGACAATTTTAGGGTTTGAGTCGGCTAAGGAATGGTTGTAATTATCAGATTCGAAATTTTAGGAATAAAAGCCTATAAATAGAGGCTCGAATCATCACATAAAGACATCTCCTCACCCTCACTTTCACGCCGCAACTGTTCGAGAAAAGTCCTGAAAGAATTTCCGAAGCTTAAGGAGTTTAATTCATGCACAAATAGCACGAGTTCGTGGCATTTTCCCGGGAGACATAGCTCAAGCTTATTTTCGTTTGTAGTTTGAACTCTACTTTCTCTCTAATTTGTTTATGATAAAACTCCATTATGTCTAGCTAATTTATTATTTGATTGAGGATGAATTCTAAGTACTAAATATGATTCGATTTAGTATATGATTCTATTTTGATTTCTTCATATGATTATCGTTTGTGTTTATTATTAAGGATTAATATGATTGATTGATAGATTGTTTAGGTGGCCAACTGAATATATTTGTTAACTCAATCTAATGCTAGTAAGGATTAGGATATCCGTAATTGTTGAGTAATTCCTTACACAAGTAGAAAACGTGAGACCTTGCGGAGGGATTCCGTAAAGCAATCGCGTGTAAACACAACACTAGCAAGTAGACCGAGCGTACTGAGTCTAACTACTAGGATTAAACCTAAATCCACAGACCATAAAACATTCGACCGAATTACATCTTGTAAGCGTACTCAAGGTGGTTCGATTTTAATAGACTCGCAACTAAGCGTATTTTGTTGTCCAGTGGCTTAAGGGATTTTGGAGATAGCTAAGCGTATTTGGATATCTTACGGTTGGTGATAATTAATGATGAATGGATGAATATACTACTTTGATGAATATTTAGTTACGAAGAAGGATTCTCGATCATCTCTCTTCATATTGTTTACAACTTAATCCTTTATACTTTGTTTATTTATCTTTTAAATCTAAAACAAAACCCCCCCATTGTGACACTTTTGACAACTAAATCTCCCTGCTCTTCGTGGGAACGATCCTTACTTCCATTATATTACCAGTTAATTGTGTGGAAATAAGTAATTTAATTTGAGCATCTACGACACGCATCAACTGCTGCTACCTTCACCACCGGGAGCACTACGAGTCCTCTTTTTATCAGCCTTTGTCTTGGCTTGTGCATCCTTAATAGCTTTTTCTTCCGCCTTTACTTGAGCTTGAAGTTGCTTGAACAATAGATGGGCATCCTCATTGTCAACATTGCAAGCATAGTCAATGTGCTTGCTTTGCACAGGTTCTCCTCTATCTTTCGCGCAACATAACACCCTCACAAAGGTCTTCAACTGATCCTTCTATATTCAATTAAACAATAAAAAATTAATAGAATGATTCGGTAATGCAATCAATCTTAAAATAGTAAGAGCAACTCTAAAATACTTACAAATATCTTAAGCATTATTGTTGGGTCTTTCGATTCCATCTTCTTCTTATGAGCCAGTTCTTGGTAGTCATTGGCCTAATCACGGTGGGACGAGCCCAACCCAAGTACCACGCCATGTATTTCTCGGTAGCTTCATGACCGGTGGTCACCTCGTCCAAAAGACTCACATCGATGTTACGGCCCCGTCTATTGTCCCAATGTTCTTGAGTTGGCGCTGGATCGTAAGAGACGTTAATAGTTTTTTGGGAGGTGGTGCAGTCATCCCGGTTCATGGTAATGAACGGTTCTTCATCGAAATGAGGTTCTTCATGGACGTAACCCAATTGGCGCATTACCCGATGTGGATCGTACATTGAAAATCCTTCAAACACAAGTCATCAAGGGTCCATAGTATAATGCAACAACTTTCATTTCTCCTTGGGATTAAACCTTGATTTCTATCCTCCGATACGGATCAAATATCACCTCTTCCGCAGTCAACTGTCGATGGCGGCTCGAGTTTCATAAGATTTTGCGGCATATCCTTATCCCGAGTACCCTTAAAGCGTACCTTTGAGCTCTTGGCAAGTGAACCGGAACACTGTTATCCACTTTGACGTAAGAGTTGTCTTTGAACAAAGAAGGAAAGCGTTCATATATCCAAACCTATGCAAAAAGAAAAAAAAGTTTAGTAAGAACCCTTATCTTACGAGATTTGCAAATATAAATGTTTTAAACAATAAAATTACCTGGAAGAGACATGTGTTTTAGTTAACTTGCTTAGTGAGTGCCCTAGAAGATTTTGTCAACTCATTGTTCAAGAAGGCAACCACCGCAGTACCCAAGAATACCCACGCATCTCATGTAAGGGATCCAATAGTTGCAAGTAACTCGGCATCGACTTGGTTTCTGAATCGTCGGGGAAGATACATCTCATTTGGGGTGTATAGCAAATAAGCGGCCGCGGTAGCATTGATTCGCACCGGGTGCACCATTCCTTCCCTATCAAGGATTTCCTGAGTCATCCATAGTTTGTCCCTCAAGTTCTTCACATTAAACTTCTTAATTAGTCGACCATCCTTCTTGTCAAGAACATCACCCGTCTCGAACATGACTCCAACCGAACAATTTCTTGCTCAATTCGTAAATCTTCTCGAAAGAAATGGCATTATCGAATCCTTCGGTGACTGCTTTTCCATCAACCTCGAGGCCTAGAATTTGTTGAGCATCATCGGGAGTTATCGCCATCTCACCGAATGGGAATAATAGAGTATCGGTCTCTCCATAGAACCGCTCACAGAATGCGAGAGATGGTAACTTTATCATGATTAATATTCGAACTCTCCACCGTGAGCAACAACCGGAGTTCTCACAATCACTTTCACCTCCTCACATTCCAAGTCAAGATTCCAAGTATGCATCACTGAACACGAAGCTTGGCGGCTCATGAGACGGATGGCATGCTTGTGATCCTAAATACAAAAAAAAAAAGAAAATGAAAAGAAATACAAACACTTGATGCAAATTTAATTAAGATAGTTACACACTTGAATAAATAACAAAGACGGATTAAGATTACTTACGATAGTATTATGGACCGCACATGCCCAAGAGTGTTTGTATCCAAAAAGAACAGCTCCACCATCTCTTTGGGGTCCCTTTTGGAGGATCACCTTCTTTCGGTGCAACCATCAAGTGTTTGGGAGGCATGTGAGAATCAGCAGGTTTAGTGATCACCCTCTTCTTCGTTCGGTTGAAGTTGAAGCCGAAGCTTCGGTGGCTTGAACAACAGCTAGAGTTTGTTCTCCTTCTCCATCTCCATCTCCTTCTACTTCTTCTTCTTCTTGTTCCTCTTCCTCTTCAACAATTTCATCTTCGATGATATTCTTACCTTTATCTCCATTACCATCATCATCATCACAATCATCATTACCTCCTCCAGCCTCATGCATGTCTTGATCACCACCATCATCATCATCATCATCATTGTTACCTCCTCCAGCAGCCGGATTGGTTTCATCAACATCATCATCATCACCTCTTCTCAGATGGAATTGATTGGTCTTCATCGGAGTCTCGTCGAATCATTGGGTTCGGATAGTGGTTCTAAGACCTTTGTCGTTAGGGCACAACATATACCCCTCGATGTTTTGAAGACAATAGTTTATCACCAACACGAGGAGGGTTTGAAGGAGGACTAAGAGCTGCTTTCGAGATGCTTTCTTCTTTGCCATTCTTGTCCCGAACAAGAACAATTCAGAAAAAAAACATTACAGCCGGCGGGTTAGATATATTCAACATATCCGGCGGAACAATATCCCAGAAGGTTGACCAAAAGATGAGTGCTTGGGCTAAACAACGCCGGCATTGTATCATCAAAATAGCCTTAGGCGCACAAAAAAAAACAAGAAATTTTCACTATACAGGTCGGCAAGGTCCATTACACATACATTTCCTAGGCTGACAAACCGCTTAGGCATGGTTTTATATAACTACCCTTAGGGTTTAAAAACTCTAGGCATCGGAAACATTCAACGAAGTAGCTAGGAAGGGTAAAAAAACAAAAACTTAAGGCTTCATTAAAAGATAACAGACGTCAGGCAATGTATACGGTTGAATAACCTGTAGGCCGCAAAGTAGCGATTCACGAGAAACTATACAGTAGGCAAGTTCTTCAACCTTATACCCTTCGGGCCAAACCCTAACTATGAAATCCGAAAAGGTCGATAACCAAAAACCCCGCTACGTGTAGTAATTACCAATTCACAAATTCGATTTTTCGACCTAATTTGACATGCAAACATGAAATTGAAGTACTAGAGTGAGTTTAAGTGTTCCCTTACTTTCTTAAGCGCACCATTTCACGTGTTTCAACGGGTTCAATTCCTTCTTCTTCAACCGTTTTTCTCTTCACTTTCTTAGCAACCAAATTTGCAATTCCGGGGTTATATTCATTGGGTTTTCGATTAGATTGTTTCATACGAGTTGCCTCCTTAGTGGTGGATCCATTGATGAAGATTAATTGGAGTTTTCGAATCGGCGATTTTAACGAATTGATCGACGAGTTTTGGTGGTGGTGGGGTGATGGAGCAGGTAAGGTAAGGTTGTGGAGGAGAAGAAGAAGAGAAGAAGATGTAATGAAGAAAGAAAACGATTTTGGTAGTAATTAGAGTTATAATGAGAAAGGGTAATTTGTAACTTTACCCATTGACCTCCCCTTTGCCCTTAAAAAAGAGTCCCTATAAAATTGGGTATACCCCAATTAGTTTGAGTATACCCCAATCTCGCCAGGCTTTTAAAAGCTACAAAAACATAAGCTTTGGTCCCACCTAAATTTAATACTTGATTTATCTTTTTTATCCCTATTTTATTTTATAAATGACAAAAATTATCCTTAAATTTATATATAATCAATTTTTTATTTCTTGTAGTATTCTTTAAGTAATATTATTTTTTATTTTCACACTATTTTATATACTATTTCATTTAATTTGTCAATAATAAAAATTAAATAATTACTTAATTTTAGTTTGATTTTTGTTTAAAAATTATATATATATATTAAAAAGTGGTTAAGTAAATAGTTTTTTCTTCTTAACAATCATAATAATAATGAAAATTAGTAAATTTAATATTATATATGTATTTAATAGTATAATAATAATAATTATTATTATTATTATTATACAAAGCTGTTGGTTGGTAACCTAGCAACAAGCTGGGCACCAACTCCCCTTTTATCATAATAATAGTATAAAAATTAATTATTTTGAAACCCAATAAAATTAAATAAAACTATTTTCAGGGATATGTCTGTTTTTGTCATTTGCTACAATAACAACGGGTGCATATGATGTTTTACCAAACACACTTTGATTTTTTTCTAATCAGCTTTAACTTTAATTAATATTTTACCAAACGTCTAACTGCTTTTTTCTCACATCACGGCACAACAACGCACAGCAGAAAAGTACTTTTATAAAAGCTGAAGCAATACCAAACTAAGCCTAAATCTCATATTCTCAATGCACTACCACACACCAAAAGGGCAAACCCCAAATGTGCGAAACCCTAACATACATTTCTCTATCCCACTCTTTGCGAAACTAGTGCCTGAATCTGAAGAGAAGAAGGAGAAGCATCACCGGTGTCCAGGGTTCCGGAAGAGATCTACAAGAATTGATACTCCCTAGTTTTCTTTAAGATCTTGTTATCAACATCACTGTTGATTCCATTAGCTTTCACATCTGCTGAGATTTGAGATCGATTGATTAATCATAGTATTTGAAAATAATAAAATATCAAAATTATGAGTAGTTATTCTCGGAAAAAAATTGGGGGCCACAAAAAATAATCGGGGGCCTTATCAGTTGGTCTCCCAATAGTATTTTGGGGCTACCCCTTATCCGAATTTTTCGAAATGGCTAAACTACCCCCAAACCATTAGTGTTAATTTAGTTGATTAGTTAAGTTAGATTAGTTGTTAATTAGTTTAGATAATAGAAAATTTGTGTTTTTTGTGTTGGATAGAGAGGAAGAAAGTGAGTTTTGGGGGGGAATTTAGGTTAAAATGGTTGCAAATGAAGATCATTTTGCTCAAAATGATGGAACCAATACTCAAAATGAAGAACCCGAAGCTCTAAACAATCAGGTAAACTTCCTATACTCTTCAAATCGCATGAATGGTGCTCCAAGTTATCGATTCATGGTCACTATAAAAGATCATCTCAAAGTGTGAGAGTCGTTAGGTCGGGAGTATACTAATAGGACGACCCTTAAGAGTCGTTAGTAATTAGTCAAGGAAAGAAACGACTCTAATCTGCAGTTATGAAAAATCGTCATTCAAGTTTGAACAAACTGACCACTCCAACCTGCAGTTATTAAAAATCGTCAAACATTTTTGAAAATATTGACGACTCCATTTGTAGGTCATTTAGAGTCGTTCACTAAATATATTTATAACTCAACGACTCAAAAACCTTTTACTCACTGTCACTAACACTCCAAGGGTCGTTAGGGTCATTTAAAATTTGAACAAGAGTCGTTAGCCTTGTAAGATTCGTTAGCCTAACAAAGCTTTGTTATATGAAAAAATCGTTAATGTGTTACAAAGCTTTGTTAGGGTCATCATTTAAAATTTGAAAAAGGGTCGTTACATTAACTTTGTTGGTCGTTAGCTTTCTTTTCATTTTACATGTAACAAGGGTCGTTAGCTTTCTTTTCATTTTCTTTTCATATTAGCATGCACATGAAAAATAGTTAACCAAACATGAAAAATCGTTAACCAAAGGCCAACATGGAAATCAAAAATCGTTAACAAAACATGAAAAATCGTTAACCAAGGATGAAAAATCGTTAGACATTCAAACTTCGTGGTTAAAGACTACCATTCTGAGAAACATATTTTTTCGATTCAAACCCTATATTTCTTCGTTCGTGCCATGTTTGTAAAAGAATTTAATCGTCGATTAAAGTTTTCGTATCGACAATGAATCGGATGAAAAAAAAATTCTCCACGATCGTTAATGGAGGATGATGAACGGACAGAGGGAGGGGAGAGGAGGAGAAGAATGGTTTTGGGGAAGAAATGAAATGGGAAGGGTAAAATTGAACTTTCACCCTCATTTTGGAAGCCCCCTATAATTTTTGGTGTGGACATAAATTTTGTGAGGCCCCCAATTACTTTTCCGGGCCCCCAATTAATTCTTGTTATTCTCTTGATGGTGGTGAAAGTAGTTTTTCTTTTTGGGTTTTTAAGGATTCTTTTAATTTCTGGAAGATGAAAAACAGATGATTTGGATATTCGGTACGAGCGGAATCGGAAATGGATACCGGGAATATTTCTTCTTATCGACTCTTTAGAGAAAAAAGAAGCATGGTTTCTTTTTTATCGTCAGCATCTTTTTCTCTGGTGTGTCCGAATCAAGAAATTGGAGAAGGGAAAGCAAGAGTGGCTAGCCTTCAATCTGGTAAGGGCTTTTCTGACCCTGGTGTTTTGGTAAAATGCACCCTAATCTTACTATCCATGAAACCAAATTTAGCCTCATGGAATCCTTGAATACTTACGATCCTCTATCGTTGTCATGAATTTCATTTGAACGATGGTATTCAGTTCATGGGCTCTTGTAATGGTTTGATTTGTATTTGGAATCAACAGAAAGAATTCTTTGGTCTTAAAATATTTCTCACATGCTTTTGGTTACAACTTACAATTAAAATTCTGGTGATTACATGATGTGCTTGTCGTATGCTTTTGGTTACAATTACAATTCTTGTTATTACGTGATATGCTTGTAATACAATGAAGATGGTTCTTTAGTTGATACTATATGATGGTACCAAATTCATGGAAAAACACTCAAGGCATCCATTACGAGAAGTATATGCAGGAAGAGTGTTGAAGGACTGACAGTTTCTCTGATGTTATAATCTCTTTCGATATCAGCAATGGTTGTGTTGATCTGGACAAATTCATAAGGAGTAAAACAAATTGCCAAATAAACTCGTGGATCGAAAATATTTCTTCATATGCTTTTGGTTATTACAATTATAATATGACGATGGTACTTTAGTTGATTCTATATGATGGTACCAAATTCATGGAAAAATGCTAGTCATACCTTATGAGATGTATATTCCAGAAGAGTGCCGAAGGATTGACAGTTCCTCTGATGTTATAATCTCTTTGGATGCCATCAGTCATCAGTGAGATATTTAAAGAATTGTAGCCTGCCGAAGAACAAGTGTTCAAGCCTGAGAAGAAAAACATGAGAAAGCTTATTAGTCCTTATTATATACATTGCTTATTATTCCTTGCAAGAATAATTGAATGAGGTAAATAGTTACCTACTCGCAAATTTACTTTTCATGTCTTTCAATTTTTACAAAACCTTATTGTAAACACGAAATTGGAGTGAAAGTTTTTATTTTTATATCCAGTATTTACTCTAAAGCATCTGAGCAATATGTACTCCCATCCATTTAGTATTCTGAAGTTATCTACCATTAGTAAAAATCATGTTATGAAATGCTTTTATAGTTTTTTCATGTTGCAATATTTCTGTACACTCTGCTATAGTTGTTGACTAGCAATAAGGAGAGTCTAAGATTCAATCAGAAACACTAACTTTCTTCACTCTTTTCAACTTAAGTGGTTTGTTTGTTAGATGGTATTCTATCTTCATGTATCTGTTTGTAGTTTTGGACCTCCTGTAGTTGCATAAGAAGATATCTTGCCTTGTTGCATACTCGATCCAAGTAACTTGTGCCATATCTGTTAGTTATATATTGGTCCCTAGACAGCTGTTTTTTAATCATCATTAGGGAGACTGCTTAAATCTGTACAATTAGTCTTAGTCACGGTCCTTTTCTCTTAAATAGATCAATCCTGTTGTTCATATCTAATTTATTACTAAATTCGAAAAAATAATTGAGTTTTAATATTATATTGTTAGATTTCGAGTTGGTCGACTATTCCATTGAAGAAGAAGCAGTAAAGGAAGAAGATCATTTGTCTGTTGTTCTGTAGCATGTGGTGGTTCCATCTAGTTCCCCGGTCTCGTTGGTCTCGTAATTTGACTTGGTCATTTTTGAAGTGCTGATACTTAAGCAATTACAGGTTTGTTCATGTTCCAAGTGTAATCTCTTTCTCTAATTATGTATGTCAGGTTAATTCATTTCTGTTCATGATAAAATATGACTGGACACCCTCTAAAATTTTACAACACGGTGTCACTTTGAATCATCAGAATGGAACCTTATTAACAGGAAAAGATTTCTTAACTGTTGATACGTGAATCGCGCTCATTTAGTTCTCTTTGCTGGATTGCTTTTGTGTGTGATTGCAGAGCTGAGAGCAGAATCATGTTTAGATTTGTTCCAGCACTGCTGTACAACTTGTTACCATGTCATGTTTAGCTCAATAAGTTCAACTTTCTATAAACTAGAGGACAAGAGAGAAAGTGAGGCAATATCAACTGAAATGTAAAAGAATATGTTGTTTCCTTCTGTTGAATAATGTAAATTATACTCTTATCATATTTGTTGTCCATCCTCTATCATAAATAAGAAAAGTTAATTTGTTGCAGGTTGATGGGAGTTTAATCTTGTATAACCAGGAGATTGTTATGGGGTTAGCCTAGTTTCATCAAACTACAGAATGAAGAACCAATAAGAGGAAACCAATGAGAATATGAGCAAAAGCCTGAGAAGAAAACTTGAAGAGGTAAAACTTCTTATGCACTTCATTACCTTTATCGTGCTGATGTAGGTCTCCAATTTTCAGTGAAAAGAAGAACAATGAGAAATTTAAAAAGCACAAAATGATAAAAGTTCTTCGGTTTTAGTAATGCTGGACTTTAAGAACATCATAGTTGTTTCTATCTGTCACCTTCATATTCTTAATACAGTTCAGTTAACTTTCATAGTTTCATAGTCTTTTTTTAATGTATGCTGGCTTTCCTGTTCTGCACTTATATGGGTAGTAAAAGTGATAATCCAGGCCAAGCACCGACTGAGTTTAATCAGCTCTACTTTTATATTTGATCACTATTGTGGCAATGTAAACCTGTAGTAAAGTAAAGTATTATAAACTTCTTTAATCACAACTATCGTAGTCTAAGTCCTTGTGCTACCCGGGATCAAGGACTTAGAGCTTAGGACTTTGACCCCTATGATTTATTAGTATAGTTAGTATCTGGATTATTTAGCTATTTTTTTACTGTTTATTTTATATTTCTGCATCTGGTTTTTGGTAACTTCGACATGGGTTTCATTTCTAGCCTACCGTAACTTGTTTGAGACTAAAAGCTTGGTTGTTGTATTGTAATCATTAGAAAGTCTTCTTGGGAACTCATCAACTGAGAAATGTGGTAGTTTTCTGAACAACTGCTAAGCCAAACATATGTTTCATTCAATGTGATTCTCCCTTCTCAGTTTCTTATTGTTAGTCATATCTACGTGTTCAGTCAGTATTTTGCTCGCCATGTCAGTCCTTTCATGCAACACTGTCCTGCAGTCTGTAGTATTTGAACTATGTTATAGGGTCAACCGCATTTATGTTACTTTTAGTTGAGCCAGAGATTTACATTTATTTCTGTTTCCATGTTTAATTTCATTTTCCAAAAATGGTTGTTCTTGCAATATATATCCATGTGCTTTGTCTGTGTGCCTACATGTATGTCTGTCATGCTTACATCTGATTTGTTTTGATTTTGCAGTATAATAGAGGTATTTTTCCGCTGATTTGGTGTTCGGTGAAGTTTTGTCGAGACATGTTGATTTGTTGAAGTGATTTGAACTCTCAAGGAGTTCCATGTTCCCAGCTTCAGCACAACATCCTTGCATTAGTCCCTACCAGAAAATTGGGAAATTGGATGGACATATTTTTGGAGAACCATTGCTCAAAATAGAAGGTAGATAAAACTGATATTCTCATCAGACGAAGTCTCCAACTTGAAATAATTGGCGGTGGCTGTCTGTATGTCAACATTGTTCTTTGTTAAAATGCACCATAATCTTACTGTCCAAAAATCCCACTTTAGTCTCATGATAGCCAAGTTCAATACTAGTGGGCAGCTCAATGCAATCCGTTTAGTAAGCTATGGTCCTTTATCGTTATCGTCGAATTTATTGTTTGGAAATCGATAAGCCATTGTGATTTTAAATTTTGATTATCAATTTATGGGTTCTTGTAACGGTTTGGTCTGAATTTGGAGTCAACCATCTGGCTACCACCTTCAGATTGTATTATGCTACACGGATGGCCAGGGGAGGTATATGCTTTGGTCAAGAGTCAAGACTTGATAAGTCTATTATTGTTTACTCCCTCCGCCTAATATATAGGCGGAGAAGATGAAATCTCTTAGAATATGAAAATGCATTGTTTTTATAAATATTCATGTTTTTTCTTGTCTATACCCCTTATCTTATTCTCAAAACAGATTCTCATGCAACATAAATAAGGGTATATATGTCAAAAAGCATTTTGGAATTAGAATTCCGCCTATCTAGTGGGACTAGAAAAATCTTATATTCCGCCTATATAATAGGGACGAGAAAAATCTTATATTCCGCCTATATAATAGGGACAGAGGGAGTACTTATTTCTGTGGAGTTCTAAGCCTAAATGCTGCTATTGGGAAATTCACTGCAATGAAAAGTTATGTTTTTATTAGGCCTAGCACTATGGTTGTCCTCATCCCTTCCCTATCCCTCATATGTAGGGAAAAATCCCAAAAACCATCCATTATGGTCTCCCATATCCCTATATGAGTAGGGATATCCTTCACTTTCCCTACATGGAGGATCACATCTGATCCGCCTTGTAGGGAAGGGAAATCATACGATCAGTAGCCGTATTTTTTCACATTTTACACGACAACTAAGTAGCCGTTTCTGGTTTTTAAAATAGGGTATACCCAAACTAATTGGGGTATACCCAATGAGACAAAATAGGGTCATTTTGAAGTAAAGCCAAGCCACCCCTTAACCTTGCATTTTCAAAATGGCTAAAATGCCCTTTATAATTAACACTAAAAACCGATTAGGCTAATTAATTGAGTTTAGATAAAAATTTTGAAAATGAAAATTGATGTAGATTAAACCTTTAATCCGTCTTGTGAGTTCGATTAAGATCAAAAAATTTGGTTTTCAAAAATGTCAAAGGTCGGCAAGGTAGAGGTTTGAAGAAGGTGTCGGCTATATATGGCTGGCATGGTCTTTGTTTGAATAAAATGCCGACCAATTTTATCCGGCAAGGTATTTAAATGAAGAACATGCCGACTTTATTTTTTTTTTTAACACAGGAGATGGCTATTGAAAAATATTAGTCGGCAAGGTCTACAAAAAAAAAACCCGCCGGCTGGTGAAAAATACCCCGTCGGCGGTTGAAAAACCCCGCCGGCGGTATAAGTTGACAAGGTATTTAAATGAAGAACATGCCGACTTTATTTTTTTTTGACACACAGGAGAGGGCTATTGAAAAATATTAGTCGGCAAGGTCTACAAAAAAACCCCGCCGGCGGTATAAGCCGGCAAGGTCTTTAAAAAATACCCTATCGGCTGTGTATTAGCCGGCATGGTCTTCATAAAATACCCTGCCGGCTGTTTAAAAATTACAGTCGCCATGACTATTATGAAAAGTCACCTTGCCGGTTGTATTGGCCGGCAAGGTCTTCAAAAAATACCCTGCCGGCTGTTGAAAATTTTTACAGTCGCCATGACTATTATGAAAAGTCGGCAAGATATGCATGTAACGACCTTGCTTGGCCGAAGACACGAAATCATAAATTTTGATTTCTAACTTAATATAGGTATCTGAGATTGGGTATTATTTTGTACCCAATCTCAAATCGAGTATGTATATACTCAGTTTGAGATTGGGTACAACATAATACCCAATTTCAAAACCCGTATGATTCATTTTTTTTTTTCTGTTTTTTTTTAAATCATCATGTATGATTAGAGTGAATAGAGTTTTTGAGAAAACAATTTGAAATTTTTTTAGGAATGATTCAGCCGGCAAGGTTTGGGGGGGGGGGGCAATTTGGTCTTTCAATATCATTTAGACACCTCTTAGCACACTAGGTTGGATGGCTTTAAATTTGGTATACCCCAATTAGTTTGGGTATACCCCAATCAAGCCAGGTTTTTAAAGTTTTACCTTAAAACTTTCTTTTTTTCACTCTTTTTTTTTTAACTAAAACTCCATTTTTTACCTATTATATCTCCTTTTTACCTATTATTTATCTTTTTTTACTCTAAAATATCTTTTTTACCTAGACAAATATATTCCCATTGAAAAAAAAAATTGGAAAAAAAAACGGCTACTGAGTAGCCGTTTGGCACTATTCATAAGGCTACTCAGTAGCCATATTGTGTAGGGAAGGGAAAGAAGGGCACCATAATGAGACTGGCTTCCTTGTGCTTTCCCTTCACTATATATGAGGGATAGGGAAGGGATAACACCCACCGTATAGTGCTTGGCCTTATAACTGAAAATCCCTATAGATGGAGGTTTCTTTTGGGCCAATTTCTCCCAAATGTTATACAGTTGAACCATGTTTTAGGGCATACTATATAATGACAAAAACAGGTTATTAGATAGTAATCATAAAAACCCCTTATCCATATATTTTGGTTAATCCAAAACTGCCCTTATTTACATTTTTAATTTTTATTATTTTCTTAAAATCTTTAAAAATATTAAATATTTTTAAAATAAAAAAATTGAATTTTTTAAAATAATTTTTGTTTCAATTTTTTTAAAATCCGTTTTTTTGTCATTTAAAATTCATTTTTTTCCATTTAAAATTCAATTTCCATTAGTGGAAACAAAAAAAAAAAATCTTTAAAAAAATACGGAAAATAAAATAAAATAAAATAAAATAAATTTAAAATTTTAAAAAACATAAAAAATAAAAAAAATAAATAAATAAATTTAAATGACAAAAATATATAGGAGCCTAGCTTGTAGCACGGCTACCTACACCTTCCACTGATGTTGTAATTTAAACATATTTCTAGAAATAAAACAAAATCATAATAATGACAAAATCATAAACAAGAACGGCCCCCTAGCTCAGCTGGTCATCCCGTTCCCCAAAGTTTAATGCGTTCCAGGAGGTCCCAGGTTCGAGTCCCCAATGGCGTAATATTGCAGAAATTAACATGGAAGGTAGTGTTAGCTTGCCCCCCTTGTGACACAATCTCTGCCCCCTCCCGCCGTTTCGTCTCTCTTGTCTAGGTTACCCATGAGGCTCGCTGGTAGGTTAGCACATCAACCTGTTCAATTAATGTAGTAGTATGTCGTTGGAGCTTAGCTTGTTAGGCTTCCAACTAGTTCCATGTAAAAATATTTATCCAATAATATGACAAAATAAATAATAAATAAGTAAATTAATGAATTCATTAAGGGTAACTAAGTAATTTACCTATCTTTGAATACCCCTTATCACCGCACCCTTGTTAGGGTAATCATTTTGTATGCCCTAAAAATTTCATGTATGCCCTAAAACATGGTTCTACAGAAATTTTAAATCTCAAAAAGGTTGGTTCAAAAGGTTTACCATCTATAAGCCCAGAAAGTTTGAATCTCAAAAGCGTGTACCATCTATTAGCCCACGGCGGTTAGGAAAAGAAAGAAAGAAAGAAAAAATACCCCCATTATGGTAGCGACTAGCCAGTTTCAAACTACATTGGTAGCGAGTTTCAAACTCAAGACACTATTATCATCACCAAACTACATTGGTAGCGACTTTACCACTTCTGCAATGATATACACTCCAATAATTTAAAAATTAATTATGAAAAAAAAGAGTGCATAGCAGCAAAATACTTTACCACTTCTGCAGTGATATACACTCCAATAATTTAAAAATTAATTATGAAAAAAAAAAGAAGAGTGCATAGCAGCAAAATAGATAAGTACGGGAAAAATAAAATAAAAAAGGTTTTAGCTAAGCTAGTTATATCTTATTGCACTAGTGCCACATATTTCCCTTGCTTGATTGATCAAGGTTACTTGACTAAACTGCCTCGTATGTATTGTTTGATAGCTAGAAGTTTTCATTCGTCTCCTCTGTGACCTTTTCCATTCGTTCATTTGTGTGAATTTCTTCACTTTTGGTGATCATATTCATGCACTTTTCCACTCTACACCTGATTTTTCTCTTTTAAGAAAGGCTATGATTTTTCAATTAGTTTCGACCTTCAACATCTCAAAAAGGAGATCATTCACAGTATCCATAGGGCCAGGCAAACACCAATGAACACAATCATTGAACTTGTCAACCTCTTCTTTCTTGTGCCAATAACTACTTGGATGTCCATCTGGTCTCAACCACAATAGTCGACTTATATCGAGCAATCTTAAATTGTTGGAGAGACCTGAATTCTTCTTCGGGCGTTCCTCTCTCTCTGCAACCTTAAACTCCTCCAATTGAGTCGTATACATCATGAGATCTTGACCGTGTAATTGCGTCTCATTGCTCATATATGGCTTTGTCTTTATGCAATTCCCACCTTCATTCCATGGTCCACCTTCAAAATGCGAAGGTGAGAATGTTCTTAAGATTGTTATACCCTTGAAATTTTCTAAGCTGTTAATAGCTCTAAATGAGGTTGCAAAAGCTCTTCCATAACCATATGTGGGATCAAAATGTTTGATGTTATCATCATCACAGTATAAGCATCCAACAATTTGACCACTTTCGTAGAACATCACGTTACGAAAGAACCAGTGTCCAGCAGAGATGATTATGTAATCATAATTTTCAATGTGGGAAGTCCATCCAACGTCAAATTCGTCGAGGAAGATATTCAGTGGTTTACCACTATCACTTGGACCATTTTCTTCAGTTTTCACAAGATATGGTGACCAAAACAAGGACAAGGTGAAGTTGTAGTTTTTGTAGATTAGCCGTCTAGTTCGAACCTCCGGCAAGTAGGAATGATCTTCTGGATAACCCACCTGGAATTACAAGAAAAACCAAAATACATATAAGAGATTGAATAATAGAGTTGCGCAACACTTTCTAAAACCAATATTTTTAAGATAGATCATTTTTCCTTCACAAACTTCTGAATCATTGGTGAATGCATGGAATACACGTGTTCATAAATTAAGCTTAATTATAGATGTCGACAGTGGTAAAGTCACGGAGTTATGACACTAAGTACCTGAATCAGACACTCGCCAGGAAAAAAAGGAAATAAAACGAAAAGATTAAGCTTTTGTCTACTGTTAGCAAAGATGATTTCTGTATTGGGCTGTTTTATAAGTGAAAAATTTTCCCAAACCTATTTTTTCGGTTTTTTCCACTCTACAATAGTTCTATTTTAAAGGCCGGTGGAATTTTGAAGGGGCTCCAAAAAGAAACAAAACAAGGACATTTGGTCATAATTCGAATCACTGTTGTATCCAAATACTCCCTCCGTACCACATATATAGGCGGAGTAGACAAGATCTCTTAGATTAAAAAACTTTTTTGATGTTACAAATTTCTATGTTTTTTCCTATTTACCCTTAATTATATTCCCAATGTTAGAGATACATTCAATTGTGATGATTCCCAAGCAAATAAATAGGGTAGTAGAAGTAAAAACTCGTTTTGAAATTTGGACCCCGCCTATATAATGGTACAAAGAAAAATGAAAATTCCGCCTATATAATAGGTACGGAGGCCAGAGGGAGAATTATTTATTGGGTTTTGTCAAATGAGATTCTGTTATCTTGTGCATCCATGCGCAAAATAACACCCGATCATTATTGTGGAAAGTAGTAAATAATAATAAAAAGGTCGTAGAATTCAGCGAAAGTTGGAGAGTATATAATAATGCCCAAGCCAATTTACTGTTTCCCCCATTTATTAATGAGGAGGATCCATGGACACTCTTAGATGGACAAGGTCAGACAAGATTTGCTCCATTTTCTACTCAAAACCCAAACGACAATGAATTTAAGTGTAATATTTTGATGATATGTTCCTCTTATAAGACTCTACAAAAAATGAAACAATTCGAGATGTATAAAACGACTAGCTACCCCTTTCAATTTCAGACGTTCAAATTTAACAGTTGAAATTAAGATTGGTAGATGGTGAGGTCAGACAAGATTTGCTCCATTTTCTCCGCAAAACCCAAACGACAATGAATTTAAGTGTAATATTTTGATCATATGTTCCTCTTATAAAACTCTACAAAAAATAAAACAATTTGAGATGTATAAAACGACAATGCTCCATTTAATAGTTTAAATTAAGATTGGTAGATGGTGAGGTTTGCTATCTCGAATTGCGTTAATTTTTTTTTGTAGGAATGTAAAGGCTTGTAAAAAACATATCATAAAAATATTACACTTAAAATCATAGAAAATGACATAAATCTTGTCCGACCTTGTTCATTTAAGAGTGTGCATAGATCCTGTCTCTTTATTAATAACGCTCTCTCTAATTCATTAATTTAATTGCTTGACTATTTTTTCCATCCTATGCCCCTTGTGACTTTGGCTTGACTCGTACTTGGTACTCACAATTCATTCAACAACTTTTAGGCTGCGTTTTGCATGGAAGGAGTTTGAATTCTAGGGAGTTCCAACTGCCTAGAATTGCAAGTACCTAGAATTCAAACTACATCCTTCCAAATTGATATGTTTGGCATGGTTATGAAAAAATTGATAATTATATTATTTTAATATTTTAACATTTATTTACTTCAATAATAATAAATTCAGTTGTTTTAAAAATTACTTAAATATTGTATATTTAATATTAAAAAATTGAAAAAGTTATTTATTAAAAAATTTATATCTATTATAATATAAATATAATACTAAAAAATAAATAATATAAGTAAATTATTAATAAATAATAATATTTTAATAAAAACAAATAAATTATTATTTTATATAAATAAATTTCAATTAAAATCAATTTTTGAAAATCTATAAAAATAATATTTTAAAATAAAAATAAATCTTTTACCAACAATACTAATGTATTTTAATAATAAAAATATTATTTTATTTTTAAACTTGAGAAAAATTAATTTTTATATAATATTATATTTACTAAAAAAACTTTATACACATATATAAATATAATACTATAAATTAACAAATATAATATTAATAATTAATATTTTTATCTAAGTATAATTTATTTAGATATTTTGAATTAAAACATAACAAAATATATATATATATGCATATTTTAAAAATAGATATATAACACAATATGAAAAATTACTACTAAAAACATTTAAATAATATTATTAAATTAATTTTAAAAACATTTATACACATATATAAATATAATACTAAAAACTAATAAATATAATATTAATAATTAATATTTTTATCTAAGTATAATTTATTTTGATATATTTTGAATTAAAAAATAATTAAAAATAATTAAATATATATTTTTAAAATAGATTTATAATACAATATGAAAATTTTCTACTAAAAATATTTAAAATAATATTATTAAATTAATTTTTAAAAAATAATTAAAAAAATCAATATAAAATTATAATTAATTATAATTATTAAAACTCAAATATTGTTTAAATAAGAAAATAAAGAAAATAAATTTGAAATGTCAACATGGTCAACCAGTGGAGTTGAAAGGATGGAGTTTCAAATTCCATGGGGGGAAGTGTCATTTGATTTTCCACTGAAGGATGGAGTATCAACTCCCTGGAGTTCCAATTCCACTTATGCCAAACATCCTTGGAATTCAACTCCACCCTTGACTCCTCCTGTTGACTGAACTCCATCCACAACTACCTCCGTGCCAAACTCACCCTTAATATTTTCTAAGAAAAAGTAAAAAAAAACAGGGGGAGAAGAGAGAGAATCAAAACCAGACCTCCGTTCTTCCCACCAAACTATAATTAATTGAGTATACGTATTGTACTTAACCTATAAAAAAAATACAAATGCAACTAATCTTAATTTGTATAAACTAATCTTAATATGTCGTAATCTTTTTGAGAGTCGTAAAAATTCTATAAGCTGACATGTGGTATGCTACCATAAATGTTCGTCGGCTAATGCACAACACATCACAACATAAAAACACTTTTATAAACCTCGTAGTATTACCAAACTAGCCTTAAATAACATGGAAGATTGAACCCCGACAAAAGCAAAAGGTTTCTTGGCCAACCTCATGGACCACTCGTCGATCTCAGGTCGTGCGATGTACATGATATTCAAAATACAGCCATATAAATTCCAGAATGATAAAATAAAACGCCATAGAAGTTTTATGGTAGCATACATATTGATTTTGCATATTAAGTATTGGATCTCGACCTTCTTCTATCTTTGTCTACTTTTTATTAAGGGTCATTATAACCATGTTAACGGATCTTTCTCCTTCTTCATATTAGGTATTTTACACAAGAATCTTTTTCAACATAGGCGTTTACCCACAATTTGAAAATACTAAACTGGTCTATTATTTTTGCATATATATTGGTTTTGCAATTTTCCGGAGTTGATTTTTTTTTAAGAAATTAGTCATACTAGGTTATTCATATGCAAGATGTTGGTCACAAAAAATAATTGTTTCTGCAACTTGTGGCTTAGGAATAGAAGAAGAAAAAAATGCAAGGCAAAGATATCTCACACGGTGTGTCAACAAATTCTAAGACAAAAATGGAATGTTAAATCATGTATCACACTTTACAGAATATGTATTACCTTGGCTAGGAGGCACACCAAGGAAGCAAATTGGTTTCTTGCAACAGAATCACCAACGAATGCCAAAGACTTTCCTCTTAGAAGCTCCAAGAATTCCACTGGATCGAAAATGGGCAGCTCACATTCGTTTGGTTTCCATCTCCATTTGGTATAATCCATGTTGGGTTTTCCGTATTTCATGCAGTTCATGTCCACATGTACTGCTGAACATGTTGCGTTAGTATAATATGGAGCATTATCTTCATCCCAAACCCATTTTCCCGTAAAAAGATCGCACTTCTGCCTGTTCTTACTACTTCGGGCCAAACTTATTCTCCCTTCTTGTTGGACTGCATTTCGTGAAGAAGAAGATGAAGAAATTGCATATGGAATCAGCACTAATGGTGATGAATGGTTATTTTCAGTACTGGGTTTTAGAATCACAAATGTGATGGTAATCGCGGTTACTAATAAGAAGGAAAAGAGATAACGAATAGCAGCAATGTTATGTTTACGTTGAATTTTACCATACTTCCCATCAAGAACATCCATGGGAAGTTCTTTTAAACTTGAGCGATGTTTTCCCATGGAGAGTGGAGACAAATGATTATAAGAGGAACAATTAAGCTAGAAGAAGTTGAGAAACATCGCCTCCTCATTAATTATTTTATAATTATCATCACCAACTTCATTAAAGAATCTGAATAAATCTATGCAAAAAAAAATCAAAATGTGATATGGTCTGGGAGTGGAGGCTTAACGAGGCGGCGACTAAGTAGGTGCATGTAGGTATACTAATAAAATATATATTATCCGGTTTACCTTATTTAGAATAAGGAGTATTATCTCTGCCATAACTATTGTATTCTCCAGAGATATTATTGATTTTGAAATATAAAACTGAATCCTGGAGAACTAAACTCTCCAAGGAAATTATCCTCAATCCAAGATGGTATCAGCCAACCATCGATTCCTCTTCTAAAAACCTTAAACAATGGCAGGAGACAAGAAATCTCTTCACCCGACTTTTGCCGTCACGAACATCAAAACCTTTATCCCTGTTATCCTTGATATCAAACAAGATGAATATTCGTCATGGGTTTTTCTCTTTGATCTTCATCTCCAAGCACACAGATTACTTTTTCTCATTGATGGTTCAACAAAACCTGCGGATATTGATGTCGTCACCGAAAAACAACTAGATGCTCTCTGTCGTCAATGGATGTTCGCCACCATGACCAAGGATTTGATGCTTACCATTTTCAAGAAAGGAAAAATTGCGAAGGAGATTTGGGATCACCTTAAGACTCTTTTTTCAAGACAACAAAGGCAGCCGTGCTGCACATCTTGAAAGTAAGATTGTCAATCTTAAATTTTCTGATTGTGCTAGTGTTGATGATTATTGTGACAAACTAAAATCACTGTCCGATCGTTTGAGTGATCTTGATTTTCCAATGAACGACAAACGACTTGTTATTCAATTGGTTAACGGTCTTCCGGAGGAGTACAACAATGTAGCCTTGTTTATGCAGCAGTCCATGCCTACCTTTGATGCTTTGCACGATCTCAACTTCGCATCAAGAAATCGAGACAAGCACAACATTCAACCGCACCTGCTCCAACTGCCCTCGCAGCTGCTGCTTATCCAATGGAACGTACCAACTCACGTTCTCATCATCAACACTCCGACAAACGTGGTCACAAATCCAAGTCTAGTGACAGACGTTCTGGATCCGGCCCAAATACGTCTTCAAATGTGAACCCGCCACTGCTGCCGACTCCAACTGGGATACGTCCATCCATGCCAGCTTACCCCCCGTACTGGCCTCCTTTTTGGACTGTTCCACCGTGCCCATATTCAATTCAGTCTCCCTGGCAGCCGTTTGAGCACCATCGCAGACCACCTAATACCAACTTCCGCAACAACCAACGTGGTCGTTCCCCGGGAAATGGTCGTGGCCAAGCATACATTGCTCATACAACTGAGTTATTGCAACCCACGGACATCGCTGAGGCGTATAGCTCAATGCACTTACAATAGCCTGATGATGCCTTCTACATGGACACCGGTTCTACTTCGGCAGACCATCACGATTCTGTACTTTACATAACGTTTTCAATTCTAGCAATTTACGATCTATCTTAGTTGGCAATGGCAATAGCATTCCGATTCTCGCTAGTGGTACCAAGCTTATAACCCTTCCTTCTCGCACTCTTCAACTCAAAAATACTCTTGTTGTTCCCGGCATCATTAAAAACTTAGTTTCCGTCGTAAGTTCACCACCGATAATCGTGTATCTCGTTGAGTTTGATCCTTCTGGTTTTTCTGTGAAGGATCTGAGTTCAAGGAAGATTATCCTTCGATGTGATAGTTCTGGGGAGCTCTACCCTATCACCAACTCTGCCGTGCCACCTACAAAATCGTCCCAGTTTTACCCCATTTCTCTTGCTGTTTTTTCGCCAGATATTTGGCATAGCCTCCTCGGCCACCCTGGCAAGGCCATTTTAGATGTCTTACGCACAAATAAATCTATTCATTGTAATAAGAATAATTCTTCTAAACTTTGTCATTCATGTCAAGTTACCAAACATGTTCGATTGCCATTTTGTGAATCTAATTCCATTACTTTTGCACCTTTTGATATCATTCATAGCGATTTATGGACCTCTCAATTACATATCGATACCGGTTTTCGCTATTATCTTATATTGCTTGATGATTTCACCAACTATCTATGGGTCTACCCTTTAAAATTCAAGTCCCAAGTTTATAGCAAATTTTTGGAATTTCGTTCTCTCGTTCAAACTCACTTTGAACGTAAAATAAAATGTTTTCAATGTGACATGGGCCGTGAATTTGACAACTCTTCCTTCCATACCTTTGCTCGTGACAATGGTCTTGTTTTTCGTTTCTCTTGCCCCCAAATTTCCTCCCAAAATGGCAAGGCCGAACGCATGATACGCCGTGTCAATGATATCACCCGTACCCTTATGTCTCACGCTTCCGCTCCCCCAAAATATTGGGTCTACTCTCTTCTTATGGTAGTCTATCTACATAATCTTCTACCCACCAAAGTCCTTAAGTTTCACTCACCAGTGTCTATTATTTATCAACGACAACCAACGTATGAACATCTCCGTAATTTTGGTTGCCTTTGCTATCCAAACCTCTTGTTTTTCATTTCTCTTGCCACGGAAGCTCTAATTACTGGTCGACACCAACTCCAAGCTCAGTGCTACTTCTGTTCCTGCGATTAAGGATCCCACTCTACACAGAAGCCTAGCTGGAGCTTTACAGTACCTTACCTTCACCCGGCCGGATATTTAATATGCAGTTCAACAGGTATGTTTATTCATGCACGATACACGAGAGCCTCACATGCAGGCCCTTAAGTGAATCATTCGCTATCTTCAGGGAACAATCAATCACGGTTTGTTTATCTCGGTCTCCACTACTTATGGATTAACGGCATACTGTGATGCTGACTGGGCGGGATGTCCTGATTCTCGTCGATCGACTTCGGGTTACTGTGTCTTTCTTGGTGACAACCTCATCTCCTGGTCTTCCAAACATCAGGCAACAGTTTCTCGGTCCAGGTCTTGAACTCGAACACGGGGGAGCAAATGTCATTATCGAAACTACATGGCTTCGCAACCTCCTTCTAGAGCTTCATCTTCCTCTACGACGTGCTACTATTGTATATTGTGATAATGTGAGTGCAATTTATATGTCCGGAGACCTTGTTCAACATCAGCGCACCAAGCATGTGGAAATTGATATACACATTGTACGTGAACGCGTTCGTATTGGTGACATTCAGGTTCTACACGTCCCCTCTGAAAACCAGTATGCTGACATCTTCACCAAGGGACTACCTCGTCAGCTATTTGTTCGTTTTCGGTCTAGTATTAGCGTTTGCTCCTCTCCCGCTCAGACTAAGGGGGTGTAATAAAATATACATTATCCTGTTTACCTTATTTAGAATAAGGAGTATTATCTCCGCCATAACTATTGTATTCTCCAGAGATATTATTGATTTTGAAATATAAAACTGAATCTTGGAGAACTAAACTCTCCAAGGAAATTATCCTCAATCCAAGATATACAACTTTAAATAACTGTATACATTCAGTGAGATAATTAACTCGAATTAGTTAGTTAAAACCGTATACTAATAATATATATTATCCTGTTTACCTTATTTAGAATAAGGAGTATTATCTCCGCCATAACTATTGTATTTGTAGTTGCAGGAAATCCTACACTACACCCCTCATAATATTTTGTAGATCTAAATCTTATTAATCACCTAAATTTCAAATATAAGTGCTAGAAATATAAATTGACACAAGGATTTTTTACATGGTTCGATCAATGTGATCTACCTCCATGGTTCTTCACTATGATTTTTGAGATTACATAAGAATTACATTTAGAATCTCCATTAATGGATAATTTGTAGAGGTCTAGATCTAATTTAATGGGAAGAAGATGATAAAGAAGATAAATCTCTCTCTAAAAATATCTCTCTCTTACCAAAATTATTCCCCCCTTTTCTCTCTCCTGCTCTCCTCTTTATATAGGATATTACATAGTGGATGACAGCTCACATACACCTAATATTTCCCTTAATTTGATTTACCTTGCGACATCCTCGCGAGAGTATAAATGTTAAATCTCGCAGACACTCTAGTTTTCGCAAGATCTTCGCACTTTCTTCAAGTTTACGTTATCTTCATTTGTCATGTTATTTCGAAATCACTTTGCGACGGTTTCGCGACGTTGTTAATGAAGATTCTCGCAAGTGTGTTGTTGTTGCGATATTTGGATCCTACATCTTGCCTCTTTTTTCTTGAATATTGCTTGAAGAGCGATCTTTAAGAAAAAATCTGTTGTTGTAGTAGTCTTTGATCTTTGTTGATGAAGGAACGAGCGAAAGAATATTTGGACTTGAAAAGTACGTACTTTTCTCTATTCTTTTGCAAAGTTACGAAGCTTTGAGAAGTAATTTAGAAGTATCATCCCGAAGTATACGAAGTATGAAGTACCCTTTGAGAAGTATAAGAAGTATCTGTCCTTGATTGCGAATAAGAAGTATTGCGAAATTATTACTCCATGCTCTCTCGCCTCATGTAATGCTCTATTCTTTCGCGAAATACCGAAGCTTTGCGAAGTGAATAAGAAGTATTAATCCTTGAAGTATAAGAAGTATTGCCTCTGTTCATGGAAGTTATTATTCCATTTTTGGTGAGGATTCTTGTTGTTCATTGGTGAATATCTTCTTTGGAAGTGATTCTTGCTGAGAAGATAAAGAACATAAAATGTTTTCTTGGTTATCCATAGCTGCCCCTCGTTTCTTTATCTATGAGGGTAGAATCCTTGAGAAAGTGTTGATTGAGCGAATTGTTTTTGCATTCTTATTTTGCCTCTGTCTCATATCTTGTACTCATGCGATAGTATAATCTCTTCAAGTTGCTTATAATTATGTGAAATAATTGTGCGAAATAATCACATCTTGTGAAATAATCACATCCTGCGAAATTCGACTCATTCTCACGAAATTAAGAATACTTCTGAAATTATGAATACCTCTGCGAAATTCCAGAATAATACCTTGAGAGATTCTAAATAATATTCTTTGAGAAATTTCGAATAACACTCTTGAGAGATTATAAATATTACTGATGAAAGATTAAGAATAACACTCCCGAGAGATTCTAAATAGTTATCTTTGAGAGATTCCGAATAATTTCGCGAAATCTGTAAAATATTTGTGCGAGTATAATGCTTATGTAATGATTTTGTTATGCAATGTTTATGTCATGAAATGCTTATGCGATGCTTTCATGATGCGAGTATGATGTTTGTATGATGAGAATGCTTATCTACTGCAATGTATAGCTAATGTTTGTGTTACTTATCTCATTCTCGCCGCTTTAAAATTGATGTAGCTTAAATCGCTTCAATTCTTCATTTCTCTGATTTTGTCTCTAGTATATGCATTCCTCTTTGCGTATTTGTTGTTCCTCGCGAGTTCTTTTGCTTGTGCTTCATTTTTTTTCTTATTCCTGCACTATTAGTATCGCATAATAATATGATCATAATATCAAGTATGTGGCATTTGCATTGCCTCAGTCTCATTATTATGTACATGTTCGCAAGTTTATCATTTAATCATTTCATCAAGCTCGCAAGCTTATCATGTAATCTTTTTGCAATGAAAGATCTCTCGTTACTTACATTCAAAATGTTTATGTTGAATTTTGTCATTGCGACAAGATCGCAGGACGTCTTTACATTTTCATGTAATGACCCATTGGTCTTGCCTTATCGATTTTCTTGTGTGGTCTTATTTCGCCTTCCTAGTTAAAGGTCTTATTTTGCCACCCCTCGTTTTTGCGACAATATGACAGGCCTAAATATTCTTGCGAACACAAAGCCCCATGACATTAAATCGTCTTTGCGACAAAATCGCCAGGACGTCGTTACACTTTCATGTAAAGACCCATTGATCTTGTCTTATCATTTCTTTATTATTTTTGCCCTCTGCAGGATGTTTTTCTTGTGACAATATGACAGTCTAGAAATTCTCGCGAATTTGAAGTCCCATGACATTGTTGTCTTGCGACGAAATCGCGGGGACGTCTTTACACTTGCATGTAAAGACCCATTGATCTCGTCTTACCCTCATTAGTATTATTGCCTCTTCAGATCATCGCACAAATATGACAAGCCTAAATTTTCTTGCGAAAATAGAGCCTCATGACATTTGCGTCTTTTGACACTCTCCCTAATGGAGGGTGTCGCCCTTATCATCTCCCTGGTTGCCCCTTCAAGGAGGCGTACATCGGCCATACAAGACTAACTCCTCCTATCCGGTCTTAACAAAGAAGTTGTTTTCGCAGCCTCTTATCCCTTATACCTATAGGGCTTATGGTTACGAGACCGCACCCTAAGTGGAGTTTTCTTGGGCCGAGTGCGGCATGTGCCAAGACTTGTCAAGAGTGGTAAGGAAGTTCCATGCTCCCGCACTCTTGACTCAACCGTGTACCTCGGCGCCTTGGTCATACGCTGACTCCTTGGAAGAGACCTCGGTCGTCCAACCAGGGTATAACCTTATATAGTTGGAAATCCAAGGTATCTCTCCAGGATGGATATTATTATCCCCAATCTCCATGACTCAGTTCCAGGAGGGTGTAACCTTTTCCCTAAGCCGAGTTAAGAGATACCCCTTATATAACGCACTTTAGGTCTTACATTTGCCTCTTACGAAATATCATTCGCGAACTAGGGTGTACGCCATAAAGGTTCGTCCCATTCACTCACTCATTCATTTTTGTCTCAATCATTCATTTATGATTATCTCTTCTCATTATCTTTGCGAAATTATCGCATTTCCATTATCTCTGCGAAATTATCGCATGTCTTCATTCTTTCATTCATCCTTTCATTCATTCCTTCATTTCTGTCATTTTCTTTCATTTATTCTCATAATATCATATCATTTGAAGTAAAGTAAATATTCAAGAGAAATATATAAATTAACCGCGAGATTTTTCTCGAATCTTTGAAATCTTGAAATCTTTGTAATTTTGAAATATTTTTTTTTTTTTTTTTTTTTTTTTTTTTTTTGAAATCTAGAAATTTTTGTAATTTTGAAGTCTTTATAATCTTGAAATCTTAGTAATATTTGTAATCTTGCGATTGAATCGCTTTTTTTGTAATCAAATCAAAAATCTTTTATTTTCTGTAGAAGTTAAATGTTCAAGGAAAGTGGTACTTAGCTTTTGTGGTTTGCTGCTGTTGTTGTCTCTTGCGAAGTATATGATTTGCTTGCGAGGCTAGCATCCTTGAAATGTATAAACATCGCACAAAATATAATTATCTCGCAGCAAAAAAAAAGTGTGAGAAATGAGATTTGAACCCTTGACTTGCCTCTTGCATATTCTCGCAGTATACCAACTGTTCTAACCCTCTCTTGCAAAATTAATTTGCGAGATAGTCATCAACTTTCTTCTTTGAGAAATAGGCAAAGTCCTTGCGAAATTTCGCATAACAAAAATAAATATGCGAGAAGCAAGAGTTGATCCCGCGACCTTCTCGCTTGCATTCATGCCTCCTAACCAATCGTGCCCAGCCTTGCCTCTGCGAAGTGTTTCGCGAAATAATAACCTACTTTCTTCTTGCGAGATACCCTTGCGAGATTATCAAAGACTGTATGCGAAGTAAACATTTGCATGAAGCAAACGAACATCTGCGAAGTGTTCGTCTTGCGAATGTTCGCAAGGTAAACATTTGCGTTGCGAAGTGCAAAAACTCTTTGCGAATGGGGAGATTCGAACTCTAGACATCAAACTCCTTCTCTTCACCGCTGACCATCTGGGCTATTTGTCGCTTGCGAAAGAAACATACAATACTATAACTTTAGTCCATTTCTTCGCTCTTATAAGTTCAAAAATATGCGAAGGTGGGATTCGAACCCGCGACCTTAAGCTCCTCATGTTCGCTCGTGACCAATTGTGCTATCCCTCTTGTGCGAAAGGATCGTAGAATGCTAATACATGACTTATATTCACCCTTTGATACTCAAGGAAAAAATTGAAAAAAATTCTATGCGAAGGGGAAGACTCGAACCCGCGACCTTATGTTTATACTCTTCGCCAGTGACCAATTGTGCTAGCTCTTTGTTTGTGAAAGAAACACATAATGTTCTATTTGAGTTCATCCACCCTTTACCGTTCGGAAAAAATATATGGGAAATATGAGTGATGTGAGGGTTGAACTCGCGACATCCACCTAGTATACCTCGCGCACAACCATCTCTGCCGGCTTGCTGTTTTGCGATAGAAGACCATATTGCCACTCTATTATTCTTCCTTTCTTTTCAGCAGTTCCAAAAAAGTGTGAAAAATATTGTGCTTTGCGAGAATTGATCACGCGAGCTCTAACCCATACTCCTAATCCCTGACCATCTGTGCCAGTTTCTATTTGCGAAGATTCGCATGTAACCACCTCTTATTCTTTCCCCTCTCTAGACTGTAGAAAAAATGTGAAAAAATATGACTGTGGCGAGATTTGATCTTGCGACATCAAGCTTCTTCGCTCCAACTCAAACCATCTCAGGCGCGTTTCATTTGTGATAAAAATCACAACGTTTTGTTCTTATCCTTTTCTTCATTCTTCCTTTATTTCCTTCAACAATTTGCCTTTTTCTTTTTCTCCTGAATATGAAATCTTCCATTAAAAAATTAGCTTTCTTCCTTGAATTTCATCACAACAACCTATATATATATATATATATATATATATATATATATATATATATTTTCATGTCTTTGAATTGTTGACGGTGTTTTCTCCTTAAAGTTTATAGATCCAATTGAATTCGTCACCAACAGTAGTCAATTTTTCTAAACTTTCTTGAACCAACAAGATTAGGTCCCTGTTTCTAGCGCATATGTAGTTGCAGGAAATCCTACACTACACTCCTCATAATATTTTGTAGATCTAAATCTTATTAATCACCTAAATTTCAAATATAAGTGCTAGAAATATAAATTGACACAAGGATTTTTTACATGGTTCGATCAATGTAATCTACCTCCATGGTTCTTCACTATGATTTTTGAGATTACATAAGAATTACATTTAGAATCTCCATTAATGAATAATTTGTAGAGCTCTAGATCTAATTTAATGGGAAGAAGATGATAAAGAAGATAAATCTCTCTCTAAAAATATCTCTCTCCAAATTATTTCTCTCTCTTACCAAAATTATTCTCCCCTTTTCTCTCTCCTGATTTTCTCTTTATATAGGATATTACATAGTGGATGACAGCTCACATACACCTAATATTTCCCTTAATTTCGGATTTACCTTGCGACATCCTCGCGAGAGTATAAATGTTAAATCGCGGACACTCTAGTTTTCGCAAGATCTTCGCACTTTCTTCAAGTTTACGTTATCTTCATTTGTCATGTTATTTGAAATCACTTTGCGACGGTTTTAGCGACGTTGTTAATCAAGATTCTGCAAGTGTGTTGTTGTTGCGATATTTGGATCCTACAGTATTCGTAGGGAGATTTGTGAAGGGAAAGACATTTTCATCAAAGGTTACATGACGAGAGATAATAATCTTGTTTGTGGCAAGATCAAGGCAGCGGTATCCACGATGATTGGGAGGAAAACCAAGAAAGACACACCTAGTGGAACGAGGGGAAAGTTTGTGAGGAGTTGTGGATGAGAGATTTGGAGAATTTAGTTCTCCAGGATTAGTTTTTATATTTCAAAATCAATAATATCTCTGGAGAATACAATAGTTATGGCGGAGATAATACTCCTTATTCTAAATAAGGTAAACAGGATAATATATATTCTATTAAATATATATTCTATTATATACATTCAGTGAGATAGTCACCTAGATGTGGCATTGCATCGCTCGGTCGATCGTTTCAGAAAGAATGTCCATGGAATGGTCTGCCTTCTGTTCAAACGGGAGCATGTCATGATTCGCAAACCCCGAGTGATAGACGAATCCTTATGAGCCGAGTCATTGTACGTTACTAAATCACCATTCACTTTGAAAATAGCAGGAGTGAATGCGTCATTTCCTCTATAAAGACGCGGTGGTGAAGTTGGGGTATAAGTTGGAGATGATTTTTTTTTTGGTCGGCAAAGAAGAAATTTATTAGAATGGAAATACCCAACTCAAGGGAGGGACCAACAACGAAGATAAGAAGGAAACAGATGCCCACATGGCCCAAAGGACTAGAGTACACTAACTAAAGAAGCTTACGGAGGGTCGAAGAACTTCGCCTTCCAATTACAAATGATATCGTCAATAGAGATGTTAGATAAACTAGCAACAGAACTAGACCAAGAATTTTTTTTGTGTTTAACCTCCAATATGATAGCTGGTAGGCCTGGAAAGGGGTTTATTTTATGCCTACAAATTATACCGCAAGTGCACGGTGTCTTTAATGTAGTACAAGGCAAATGCGGGTCGAACCACAGAGACTTGTGGTGCCGAGAGTTGATCAATGGCTTACTAAACTGAATTCAAGATGATATTGTGACACAAATATTGGTTTTGTAACCGATACGGCTGAGTGTTTTGTGACTCTAAGCTAAGGCAGAAAGATTATAATACCAGGGTGATGAATCCACCACCTGACCTTATGCTAAGGCAGTTCCTAGTCTAATTATAGTCTTGATTCATTGCAGGGAAGAATACCATGGGTGATGTATTGGCTAATTTCACACTCCCCCTAGTATAGAGTGTCTTCTTACAAGACACTCTATCACAGGTCATCTTCTCAAATAACTAATTCAATCAAACAATGAAGCATACAAGAACAATAAAAGAAAGTGAATAACTTAGCACATTATCGGGGTTTCAACACACCCTAGCAAGTAAATTAGAACATAAGAAAAGAACAATTAACACAAATAATCCTAATTGGTGCTCTCTAGCCCATGAGGCATGAACCCTAAAACATCTTCTTCATCTTCTATTTATACATGAAAACATTCAAACCCTAATTCTTTTAAAAATAGAAATTAAACAAAAAATCTCTCACCCATACTCTCTGCATCGGTTGTTGGCTCTACTCGATCGTCTCTGAGCTTTCCTTGCTTCGATTTTCCTCTCACTGTGTCGAAACCCTAACCCTAACCTAACCCTTTCTATCTCTCACTTAGCTCATAGGGAAGAAGCTAAGACAAAGCTAGAGAGTAGTTGGGAGGGGATGGCGAAGGCTATTGCGGTGGTTGTTGTGTGTCGGAGGTGATGGAGTGGTGGTGATGGCTCTGTAAAGGGGAAGAAGGAGGTGAAGGTATGGGTTTTGCAGAGGGGTTTCTCGAGAGAAGAAGAAAGAGAAGATGGAGAAGAGAATGGGTTTGGTCGGATGGTGTAGGGGTATGGGTGCTATGGTGTTGAGCAGGCACATCAAGGTTTGATGAGGAAGCCGGAGCGAGCATTGGATTTAGCGGGTGAAGATCTTAACGGCTCAGGGCGTTGTGCGGCGATTTGGTGTTGAGCGGGAGCGCGAGAACCCGATGGGTCGTCGGAGCGACCGTTGGATGAAGATGGGTGAAATCAATGGCTCGGGATGAGCGGGTTCGGATCCGGGTCATGGGTAGCTCCAGCCCATGTCTTCCTTGTTGGGTTGCAACTGATTCGCGCGCGGGCTTTGGCTTTCTGCTCCATAGACGCTTGTCTCCAATTTTCTGCTCTTTTGGATCCTCAGATTCTCCGAACTTTATTTCTTACCTAAAAACACAAAATTAATTAATACAAATATTTATTCTTGAAAACAAAGAAAACACAGAATCTGGGATAATATCTGATTCTTGAGCACAAAAGATGAGTTAAATGCCAATAAAAAGATGTATAAATATGCAATATTTGGCACTCATAAAATACCCCCAAACCTGAATTTTACTTGTCCTCAAGTGAAACAAATTAAGAAATCCTAACTATACCCCCGTCGCAGTCTCTCGAATGCATTTAGCGTATGCACTAAGCCTTTTAAACCCTAGGTGTCCCTAGTGGACGAGTTGTAGTCTCATGAGGGTTTACCGAGGTGTACCCACAAAACCTTCTCCAACTTCGAGTGTAAAAGAGTCTCAAGCCTCCAAGAAGCTATGAGGACATAGAGTTTCGCATGCTAAGAATGAAGTTAGAACTACCAAAAGAACGCACTCTCATCCTTAAGTCCGAGCGAGAAGTAACCATACCATATGAAAGAATTCGGATTCGATTGTGATCATAAGCCTCGACTCTGCCTCACCATTAGGGTTTTATGATAATTGCACTCAAAAAGATCGCTTTTTAGTCTCTCATGTGTGCGAGCGGGAATAAAGAGAGAAATCATGCACACGTTGTAGGTAAGAAGGATAACCTTCCGAAATAAAATCTGGAGACTCCACAGAGGTGTGGACAAAAAGAATCTTTTTCTGATGATCTCTAAGAAAGGAAATCAACCATTAGCAAGGAGTGGGAGTACTCACTCACTTCTCACCCGATCGGCAATTAATATCACTCTCTCATAGGAACCTTAGAAACGTCTTCAATCTTCGGTCTTCACTTGTTGATAACGAACTTCTAAACTTCACAAAACTTGACAATTTTTTTTAACTTTTCTACTCAAATTCCTTGTTGTTTGGATTTTTTCTTTTTCAATTCATCTTTACCATGGTGGTATCACTAAGAAAATAAACTACAATATTTTTTTTTTTTTTTAATTTACAATAAGTGAAAATAAAAATACAATGAAACAACTAACTCCATGGACAAAGGACTTTATCACTCAATTTTTCCACAACTTGTATTGTCTTGATTTTATTAATTTTATTAATTCTCATCCTATTTTCTTTTCTTTTTCTTTGTTACGTAAACCTTGGACTATATCAATTTTTCTTTCAATATTCGATGATGCTCCGCTTCTTTGACGATGATGTGTTTCTATGGGTACGTTGATTGAGAGAGAGAGAGTGATGCTAACTGCAAATCGATATTTAGAAGGAGTTTTCATCTTTAGACGTCACCCTCATGATTGACAAAAACTAGCACTCAAGAGATCAAAAGTAGTCTTTGAAATTGGTGCGAAGTTGGGTAGCTCACCATTCCTACCCGAATTGACCTACGGTGACACACACTCTAACAACTTTTCTAGAAAGTTGCAAAAAATTGAAGGTTGGTGCCTCACTTGATGTAAAATGGGTAGTCTCCACTATGGGTGATCACAATTCTACTACCGAATATCCGAACAAAGACCTAATTCGCTCTCCGTATGGTTAAATCCAACTTTAACGCTCTAATCAACTAAGAAACCCGATTGCGTTTTCCGGTACTTCTAACTTCTGTTATTTCGGTCGATTCTCTATGTAAACATAGCTAGAAGCATGCTAGTGACTCTAAAATCTCTAAAAGTTGGAGGTTTTTACAAAAGAGTTTTTTTTTTTTTTTTTTTTTTTTTAATAAAAGATTAAAAAGACTAAAAACTCTATATGCAAATGCAAATGCACCCCAAAACCTAAATCAAACATTGTCCTCAATGTGTCGACGAGATAGAAAAAAATTTAAACAAGTCACATACCAAGAGAACTATGCTGATAAGAGAAAAGGGAAGAGATTACCGGATGTCGGCGGGAGCAAGGTTGGAGCTTCATTAATCAAGGCTAGAATCCAACATTCTCAGCGGAGATCATATCGGATTAGCACAATATATGCACAAGAAGACTCAACCGATGCAAGAAAAGAAAATTTAACAAGTCCTCTTGGATTATATACAATGAAAATTTACCATACACTAACAATCTAAAGAGTTGAGGATCAACCCAATAGAAAATATGTACAAACATCAACAGCCTTACACAAATATAATATGAGAGTGCAAGTAAGACTGTGTATGTGAATGAGTTTCCCCCAAACCTAAAATTGTGAACAAGTGTGTTTGTGAGAACAAAATCTTGCAATTTTAAAGGTATATCATGCAAAAGGTCTAACTCAAAATGAGTTTTGCTAATAACAGGCAGACATACACATTCCAACTGTGGCTCCTTAAGAGTGTTATACTTTGATGCAAAGTAATCCAAGAGGACTTGGGAAGCACAAAGTTCTAGGCCTAAATTAGGCATTTTCAGAAAAGTTGGTTTTGCAATTTTGTTACAAACTACACCTAGGTTTGGTGGAGGAGTTTCAATCTGTGACTTAGGAGAGAGGTTAGGTACATCTAAGTTGTTTTCATGTATAAAATCATTTGCACCATCACACACTTTCCTAAAGTCAAAAGAGGGTAAATCATGTTCACCTGCATAGAACAATTCATCAAACTCTATGTCATAATCATCATCATTCAAAAGTTCATTCTCATGTATGACATAATCAGAAGAAACAGGTGATATAGCATGCTCACTTTCACAGGACAATTGCACAGGTTCCACATCAACATCACATGTATGAATATCAGAAGAAACATCATTCATAGGGTTCACAGAAGAGACACTTAATGTCTCTGAACCTAAAGATTCTACTACATTTTCAAAATACACATGCTCTTCATATTCATCATCATCATCATAGCAAAAATTCATCTCTCCATTCAAAATTGTAGTATTTTTAGTGTACTCATCTACCTCTAGATTAGGTTCATATTCAGTGTTAGTTGCATGAGTAAGACTAGAAACACTATTTTAATTATCGGGAATAATGAGACATCCTATCATTTTGTAACTCAATCGAGTTCCTTTGAAGAATCATAGTGAGTTGTTCTATTGAAGGAGAGTCTTTACTAGTGGGTATGCATTCCTCATATGGATATTCACTGTATGGTTGTGCATGAGGTTCGCTAGAGAAGGGAAATTCAGACATGTTGCTATGTGGATGGTCATGCATTGCATTCATTTCAAGCCTAGCATTTTGCTCCATGAGTGTTTCCATTATTGATTGCAAACTAGGAGTTGGGGGAGTATAAAATTGTTCATCCCCCCACTATGGTGAATGATGCATGTGTGCAGGTTGATTATGGTCCCAATGATTGCCAGCATAGTCACTTCTAGACAATTCGTACATTAGATTATCTTTGCTTTCCATAGACTGCCTAAAATCATGCAAAATATAGCAGTTCTCAGCAGGGTGGTCTAAGCTACCACATAAGGTACACGCATAAATTTCATATTGCCTAGGGGAATTAGATTCGACAGATCGCTCATGTAATTTCCTTTCTAAAGCAGATAATCGAGCTTCTAATTGATCTAAAAGTGATGACTGGGTGTGAGAAAAGTTTTCATTTTCAACCTGTGGTGGATGATGCATGTGCTCATAATGATTAGGGTATGTGAGGTCAGGGCCCTGAGAAGGCTCATAAAATTCCCTAAAATCAATATGGTATGTGGGGAGTTCATACTATGAAGCATGCCCGTAAGCAAGCTCTCTAATGGATTTGTTTCCATCCCCAGATGCAGACCAAAATCCTGACATGATTTAACAACTCAAATTGAACTCAAAGCCCAGTTGTAGTGGACTCAGTTTGGTTTATTGGGTTTCATTTGGTTTATTGGGTCTCATTTGGTTTGTGTGGGATTTGGTTTGTTTGGGCTGGTTTGGTTTTGTTGGGATTGATTTGGTTTTTGTGGGCTTATTTGGTTTTGTTGGGAATGTACGTGATGGAACCTGTGGGCTCTGTTTGGTTTAAGCCCAGGTTGTTTAGTCTAAGTTCAAATGCAGCCCGGGGTTTATATGCAAGCCCAGTGAGATACAACCCACAAAAGAAAATGGCACCCGATTCTAAGTGTAAGCCCAAAAGGTTGCTTTGTGGTATGTGGGCTTGATTTGTGCAAAGAACAAGCTTATAAGAAGCCCAGCAGCTCAACTCAAGTTGGGTTCAGATGCAAAGCAAGGCCTAGTGGTTGTGGGCTTCAGGTTTGTGCAAAGCCCAGTGTGGCTTATGGGCTTGGTTGTGTGTAGAACCCGATTCTTTTATTTAGTTTGGCAATTAGTAGCCAGTGTGACAGTTTGGTTTATTGCAGAGTTGAAGTGAGTTACAATTCACACAAAATACCAATTTCGGTATACTTGGAGAGGTTGCTCAAAATGTTAGCAAAACAACAATTCAGCCAAAGAATTATAAAGGGCAATCAATTCCGGAGAATAATAATGCTCATGCAATTCAACGCAGGGGGCTTGGAGACCAAAAATAACTTCACAAGGCTAGCACATCGAAACAATGAGTTCATCTAACTGATATTTCACTCAAGTGCCACAGATTGAAACACAAAAATACCACGGAAACTAGTTGAGACAAGCGCTAATGGCAATCGGCCAAGGCAGAGCAACAATCAATATGTTATGGCTCGGACAACCAAGCACTTCACACTTACAAGGGAGCAAGGACTTTTTATTGCATTCAAAGAGTGATGGATGATGTTTAGCATGTGATATGCAACGATCAACAATAACTCGGATACAAAGTCTCGCATTTTCAAAACAAACTTGACAAGCAAAGAGGGTCAACAACATTTTCCACGAGTAATGCTCGGTTGCACACAAGCACTGAGCTTCAATGGATGCAACAGTTATAGCTTCTCGGTTAGCGAGAGGTTCAAGGCCTTGCAAGGTTCAAGTTATCATGCAGGAGGCTAATGCTGGCAGGGTATCGATAGGCCATGCACAAGTGAGTATGATGACAAACTTGGTTAACCAAGTTGCGGCTCGATCTCACGGCTTCGGAAGGGAGCCGAGCACAAAATTTGTCGAGGCTTAGGGTTTAAAGCACATGCCCTGTAGATGGGTTGTGCTCGGTCAATACAATTCTTCACGGATGTTGTTACCACGGATGCCCGGATCGCAATCACTCAATCATCATGATCAGGTGATGTCAACTATCTCGATTGACTTCAACTCGGATTTTTCACAAGCTAGTTTAGGGGGGCTAGCAAGGGAGTTTCACGAGCAACTTAGCTCAACCGAGTAATGGTTGAGTGGGAAGAGTATGCTCGGTAGAATAACTAGCTTATCAGGTGAAGCAGACTCTGATTGTGACAGAGATTGGCTAGCCTTAGGGTTCGAGCATGCATAGAGGTGCGGGGTTGACAGTGCCTCACGAGTCACACGGGGAGTAGTTGTTCACAAACAAGGATGCTCAGTCTGATTTTCAGTCAAGCATAGATTAAAGCAGGAGGTTGGTTTTCCAAGGGGTAGCTCTAAACTTGCAGCTTCAGGGGGCTATCAAAGGGAGCGGGGTTTGTGCACATGAACAATACTGGAGATCAGCACATGAGACATGGCGGAGCCACTCACTGAAGTGCGGGGGTTGCTGGGGCTTTGCACCTTTTTATCCCACTCCTTGGGCTTGCTCGGTGGCCAAGACAAGCACAAGAGGTACTGCTAGCTCAACAAGGAATTTTAGTTCCCAAAATGTAAAAGATGCAGAAAAAGCCAAACTTCAGTTGATTTATACTAATGCAGGGTTAAGTTACAATAATTAAAGGCTAAAATGCAATGATATACTAAAATGCAATGATATACTAAGTTACAATAATTAAAGGCTAATATGCTACTTGATTAAGAGAAAGAAACTATGATTAGGACTAATGGCTATATGCTAAAACAATGAAGATGCAACAAAAGAGAGCGGCTATGTTATACTAAGACAGGGCTACAAGCAAAAATAAACAAGTGATTATGTACGGGGTGAGCTGGTTTCGAGTGAAGCAAGAACAAAATCAACAGGGCACACGCCAAGTCCCGGCAGTGGCGTAAAAAACTTGGTAGGCCGGAAAGGGGTTTATTTTATGCCTACAAATTATACCGCAAGTGCAGTGTCTTTAATGTAGTACAAGGCAAATGCGGGTCGAACCACGAGACTTGTGGTGCCGAGAGTTGATCAATGGCTTACTAAATTGAATTCAAGATGATATTGTGACACAAATATTGGTTTTGTAGCCGATCGGCTGAGTGTTTTGTGACTCTAAGCTAAAGGCGAGAAAGATTATAATACCGGGGTGATGAATCCACCAATCCGACCTTATGCTAAGGCAGTTCCTAGTCTAATTATAGTCTTGATTCATTCCAGGGAAGAATACCATGGGTGATGTATTGGCTAATTTCACACACTCCCCCCTAGTATAGAGTGTCTTCTTACAGTACACTCTATCACAAGGTCATCTGCTCAAATAACTAATTCAATCAAACAATGAAGCATACAAGAACAATAAAAGAAAGTGAATAACTTAGCACATTATCAGGGGTTTCAACACACCCTAGCAAGTAAATTAGAACATAAGAAAAGAACAATTAACACAAATAATCCTAATTGGTGCTCTGGCTAGCCCAGGCATGAACCCTAAAACATCTTCTTCATCTTCTATTTATACATGAAAACATTCAAACCCTAATTCTTTTAAAAATAGAAATTAAACAAAAATCTCTCACCCATACTCTCTGCATCGGTTGTTGGCTCTACTCGATCGTCTCTGAGCTTTCCTTGCTTCGATTTTCCTCTCACCGTGTCGAAACCCTAACCCTAACCTAACCCTTTCTATCTCTCACTTAGCTCCTAGGGAAGAAGCTAAGACGTAGCTAGAGAGTAGTTGGGAGGATGGCGGCGGAACATTGCGGTGGTTGTTGTGTGTCGGGAGGTGATGGAGTGGTGGTGATGGCTCTGTAAAGGTGAAGAAGGAGATGAAGGTATGGGTTTTGTAGAGGGGTTGCTCGAGAGAAGAAGAAAGAGAAGATGGAGAAGAGAATGGGTTTGGTCGGATGGTGTAGGGGTATGGGTACTATGGTGTTGAGCAGGCACATCAAGGTTTGATGAGGAAGCCGGAGCGAGCATTGGATTTAGCGGGTGAAGATCTTAACTAGCTCGGGCGTTGTGCGGCGATTTGGTGTTGAGCGGGAGCAACGTAGAGGCGATGGGTCAACGGAGCGACCGTTGGATGAAGATGGGTGAAATCGAGCGGCTCGGGATGAGCGGAGTTCGGATCCGGGTCATGGGTAGCTCCAGCCCATGTCTTCCTTGTTGGGTTGCAAGCGATTCGCTTGCGGCTTTGGCTTTACTTGCTCCATAGACGCTTGTCTCCAATTTTTCTGCTCTTTTGGCTCCTCAAATTCTCAGAACTTTATTTCTTACCTAAAAACACAAAATTAATTAATACAAATATTTATTCTTGAAAACAAAGAAAACACGAATGGGATAATATCGATTCTTGAGCACAAAAGATGAGTTAAATGCCAATAAAAAGATGTATAAATATGCAATATTTGGCACTCATCAATAGCTGCAACTGTAGTTGCAGGAAATCCTACAATACATCCCTCACAAGATTTCATAATAATCAACCTATCTTTAAGATCAACAATCACACCTTTTATTAATTGAGTTAAAAACACTACACCAAATCAACGGTTTTGAGACATTTATATCCGTTGTTTTGAATTTAAGAGACACATATAAGTGTCTCAAATCGTGTGTCCGGAATCGTTTGAGACACCTAAAGCGACACTTATAAGTGTCTCTTAATTATTCTAAGCGACACTTACAAATGTCTCTTAATTAATTTTTAAGCGACACCTATATTTAATTTAAGAGACACTTTAATACGTCTCAAAATTGAATTAGCTTTAAAAAAAATCATAATTTTCCGGTAGGGGCATTCCCAAAATCAAAATTATTTCCGGCACCTGCATATTTTAATTTTCTGCACATACAAGTCACAATTCCATTCTCAAACAAATATTAACACTAACAACATAAATGAAGTCCAACATTTAATATCTTCAAAAGAAAAAATAAAAAACGAAGACTCAAGTGACTTGTTAGGAATAAAAGATGTTGATTGAACATAATCGATAACAGAAAACTTAAATGCCGAAGACTTGATAATCGTCTAGTTTGGAACCTTGGTAGAATGGGATATCCAGAATGATACACTGACTTCCTTGTTATCTCACAAATAATAGTACAAGTAACGAGCTCTCGTACAGAAAAGAAAAAAACAACGGGGTTACGTAAGAAACATTGAAAATTATGATTTATGGGCAAATGGCAACTGTCAAGAATCAACTGAAAAGAAATGAAGGGCGCTCGCGCCTTCTTAGGTGAGTTTGACAAGATTTTAGGAGACACTCACACAAACAATATCCTGATCCCTGAAGCCTAAAAATCTATGTTGAGATTCCTTGCAAGTTCATAGACCAAGAAAAAGCTGTGAAGATTCCTAGCAATTTGAAGATACTAAAGGTAGAGGCGGTCTTTGATTCATTAGCTTTATTTCGTATAATTTTAGTTTTGTGTGCTTTTTTATTATACCAATTCCTTTAATCAATGTGAGGCAACACTTTTGAGCTCCCAACAAGGCACAAAAAGATAAGCCAGATACCCTAGAACTTAACGCAAATTGAGTACCAAAATAATCTACATGAACATTAGAGCAACGAACAGTACAACACTAAAATACTCCATATAATAACATAACAAAAGGTAACTGAAAGTATTCCTAGAAATTTCAAAGCTAAATAATTACTAAGTACGTAACAGTACTATATTATGGTAAAAAAAAAACGAGAAGACTAACTAAATCTATATACACAGTTCCTGAACTACAAATAGTAAAGCCATATGCTATTATGCAGTAAAGATGAGCACAAAGCAACAAAAAGCTCAGGTCAATATTTGAGCAATGATGATTAAGATAAAATATGTCTAGAAGCAGAGTTTAAAAATACATGAAAAGGACTTCGAGGTTTTGAATCACCACCTAGATTACAGAAATTACAAGTTCACTATATTATTCTCATTGTTACGATAGAGATGATATAACAATTTCTGAATATGGATGATTTAATCTCACTAATCATATCAATCCCTAGAATTGGTTGTCTATTTATGGCACAACCAATCACACACCAGCTGTAATTTGGTGAAACTAATCCGCTTATAATTTGGTGAGAACTGCAGAAGCTCTTAAGCCGAACCAGTGTCATTCATAAAAATCTTAAAGGAGGTGCATACAATTTTCATGAACAGAGGAACCACTAGATCTTCTACTGATTATAGTATAGTATGTATTAATAGTGAAAACCTATGATCTGCATATGTTAGTCAGGGAAGGCATACACTACCTTGTAACTCCACATCAATTCATAACTTTTCACATTCAAGCTCTTTATTACTAGGCACCTGCAACTAGATGCAGTTCATCATTAAAATTGAGAAGCACCAGGATTTGACGGTCAAAATGAGCAGAAACATATCCGAAAGTACAACCGAGTTTCACTTTCATTAGTTTAAATATGATTAAACATGAATACACTTACGAAAGGAATTCCAAGGCAGAAATCCTGAATCTTTGGTGCCTTTATGGGCTCCTTGATATCTTTCACTTGTAATTTCACTGATAACTTTCCATCTACAGGCACTTCATTACTAGGACGTGATCTAACTGATCCCCCTGCGCGCAACTTTGAATCACCAGCTAGAGAAGTCATTCGGGTTTTCATATCCAAACTACGGTAATGGACCAATCACCTTTAGTAGCAGAAGTGTGAATGTTTTAATTGTCTACATAAAAGAGACATGAATGTATTGTAGATTACGTTTCCTAATACTATGTTGACATTGGGAATATCCTTCTCCAGAGGTCTTCGGAGTCGGCTGTATTTAGCGGCTTGATTTTCAGGATCTTGATGGCAACATATGCTCCCATAGCTGAGCATATGAAGCGAACACAAGGAGCCAATAATGAAAATTTTAAAAACCTCAAAAGAAATTGAATCGATATTGGTCTAAAATAAATAATCTGTAAATAACGAGTCTTCAAGTTGGAGGCGGATTATGCGTTTTATTGATACAAGATCCAAAACTAATAAGGAAGCACTACCTAGGTAGATGCATTTAACTTCTAACTATGATAAAAGAGTACACATTTCAATATTCAAGCAGTATAATACCTCTAAGTAAAAGTTTTACGAGCTAGTCTTGCACAAGATCTCCTGGTTCCCAAACATACATGAACGACCCTCTTGAATCCAGGAATAGGTCCTACAGATCATTAGGGTATCAACCTTTCAGTAAGGTGGATAAAGAAATGCTAAAACAAACTAACTCTTGTGACCAGATGCTCACCTTTATGATACAAGTATTTATTAAGATGTTTTAAAACCCAATAGGATCAACTAAAAACTGATAACACAACTTAAGATATATACCTACAATCATCGAGACAATACTATGAATTCCAAATCCCCATCCAAAGAGGGTCAAATTTACCTCACAAAATATGTGTTGATGGAAGACAAAAGAACTGGACATTCGAGGCAATTGCAGTGGCAGGCTGCAAGAAAGTAATCTCAATAGACTGGCAGTTATAAAAATACAAAAACAATAAATAAACCAAAAGACAAGTAAAACAAAGTAAAACATTTCAAGAAGTCTGCAAAATTAATTAGGGTGTATTGAGGGTCCATTTATAAGGACTGCCGACAGTTGAACCTTTTATGCAACAGTTAGGCTGCTTATCACATGATATGTTCAATCAGTGGGTATGTGACTACTTACAAGTGAATGCATTGCACCGACCTTCTTGGGGTGTTGGAAGCCTGGACATTTTTTGTGAGAAACGTAAACTAACCACAATAGCTCATTACCTTCATCAGATACATAGCTAAAAACTTTGACGACTGGGTAGTCAACTGCAATAATGGAAAACCAAGTGATTCGTCAACACTCTTAGCATGTCAATAGAGATGGAGTACATGAATAGTATTACATAGAGATTATACTTGGTGCCTTGAGGAAAAATTAGAAAGGCTTATACTCATAATTGAAAAAACCATTTCTCCTAAGGAAAAATTGTAAAGTACGAGCGCTTGTAAAATATATTAACAAAATACACAATTGAAAAATCTACGGAAAAAACATACCATATAAAAAAAAAATATTCACAGCAGAACAAGGTCAAATCAAGAATGAAACTAAAAACATGATATAGAGTTAGTGTTTATACTTGATTAAAATCTCAATCGTGTACATCAATATTCCAGGTTTTGGACTCGAATCTTTCAGGCATTGTTTTGGAATCTTCTGCAAATTCGAAATCAAAGTTAAAAATCAATTTCAAGGGTTTACAAAATCAGAATATACAAGATCTATAAAATGGGTCTTCATACCTGAGAAGATGCAACTGAAACTCGGTAAAATGGGTACTGATTTCTGGTAATAAGGGTATGATTGATTTCTGGTAGATTTAGGGTTTATTTCTGGAAGGAAAAATAGATCTGATTCTCTAGCAGACTTTTAACGGCTTTGTATTCTAGTTTTAATTTATGAATGCATTTGTGAAATGATTGTTTTCTAGTTTTGATTTATGGTATGTTAGGGTTCATACCTTAAACTCTGTGAAGGAAAAAGATGAACAAGTTCTAAAGAGATTTAGAAATCAGAGATACTTTAGATACCGATTGAGAGGGGTTTTTCATGATACCGATTTGTTTACATAAGACTGAAAAGATTGGGGTTTTTGTGAGGAAAGAGAGGCGCGGCTGAAAGTAGAAGATGAGGGTTTTCGCAGTGAAGGAGATAAATAAAATCTTTTTGTTTCTATAAAGAGAAAAAAAAGAGAGAGAGAATTTTAGTGTTTGGTGAGAATGAAATTTAATAATTCTGAAAATGAAAACTAAAACTACAAATAAAATTAGGAATTAAAGAAACACATTTTCCGATTTGAGACCTTTATTTGCGTTTCATCATTATCCACTTATAAAATGGTTGTTTGTACCATAAGTAAAAATACCACTTAATGGGCCAAATTGATACTTGAATCATGTTTTGGTCCTCATCCAAGCCCACAAACCAAGTCAACCAAGGCGGCCCACCGATGCCTTGCAGACGTGTCGATGGTCAAAGTCGATCAACTATCAAAGTCAACTTCCGGTCAAGGTCGATGGTCAAAGTCGGTCAACTATCAAAGTTAACTTCCGGTCAAGGTCATGGTCAACGGTCGGTCAACGATCCAAGGTCAACCGTTGGTCAACTATCGAAGTCGTCGCACCCCTAGCCAATTTTCGTCTTGTATAAGCAAAGCCGCAAACCAATTCCCAAAAACTCTTCCACGTGATCAACCAGATCTCCAACCATGTCACAACCAACAGTTCACCAACCATGCCCGGCGGCCTCTCCATTCACGCTGCCACCCATCATGTCTCATCAACCATCAAGCCAGTCCTTGCCCATGCGATCACTTATTCACCAAAGCAAGTGTCCACCAATACTGTCAGCCATCATTTATGCAGAATTGAATTCCAACAGTTTCATCCATTGAATTCCATGCAGTACTAATTGCAGCAGTTTCAGCCATGCAATACTAAAGGCGACGATTTCCGTCATGCGATACTAAAGGCGCGATTTCGGTCATGCGGTACTAAAGGCGTAGATTTCATACATGCGAAATTAACTCCAATTTGTTTCATACCCAAATTGATGGTGGTGGCTTGAATGAGAAAGATTAATGTAATTTATGTTATATTTAGATATGAAACTGTATAAATAGTGGAGGGCAGAAATCAGGAAGGGGAGGCCAAGGGGAGAGGAGAGAAAAACATATGTTGTAATAGCAAAATTAATAAAACATTTCTCCCCAAGGGGATTCATCCGTGGACGTAGGAAAGCCATGCCGAACCACGTAAAACCTGCGTTCATCTTTGTCTCTTTATTTGCTTTCCAATCCGACTCCAAACCCCAATACTCACCAAAACTATCCATTCATCGTGTTTCGTGCCCAAAAGTAATTTTTGGTACAAACATTGGCGCCGACTAAGGGGATATACGAAAAGAAATCGTGCTTTCCATTGAGAAAAGTTGTAGGAAATGCTTCAAAATCGTGTCCGTGAAAAAGCGATCGAGCATTTTGGAAAATCATCATTGCAGATCCAGGTTGATCGCAATCATTGCAGACTAGTTTGGTCATAACGATCGCTGATCCAGCTGATCGCATTCTAATCGACCGTATAATCGCACATACTACAGTCCGGTTGATCGCAACGCTGCAACCAAGATTCGCCGTTTGATTTGTTGAAGCTATTAGCTACGGATACGTGAAAATCGCATCACTACAAAATCGATGATAGTGTTGCCGAACGCTCGTTTCCGGCAAAAGATGTAGTGAAAAACCATCAAAAGCTGTTGTAGGATATTCGATCCACAACATGGCAGATCCGATTTCGATTTCTATCACTGCTGGTCGGTGATCGCATGAATTGCTTTGAGATCGATTAATCACAATTACTATAGCCCAAAGATCGCGATCGGAAGCCACCCAAGGCCGACTTCATCGCGAAAATCACCAAGGTTGTTGTCAAAGGATGTTCGATCCATGAGCATGATTCAAGTCCCAAGTCCGAAAAAATAGCTTCTCAAATAACGCATTATCCACCGTTCAAGTTTGTTGTATGACAAAATCGATCATCGCCATGGTCGCAAAGTTGTCCAAGTTGTTCTACATCTCAAGGTGCTTAAATACCCAAGGAAAACCTCCCGAAAAGCATCTCGAAAATTTTAAAGGGCCACAAAAGTGCAGCAAAACCATGGTGAAAGGTCCGTGAGAAACAAGCAGAACAGATCCCAGGAACCGTTACAAAGGAAATGAAGAAAACAGAAAACTGTTACAAAAGTTCAAAAGCAATGGCAACAGTCCAGCAGAAACCGTTGCGAAAAGTTCTCATCAAAAAAAATAAAAAAAAAAAAAATAAAATCAGTGAAGCCGGCGGCCAACACGAGCCCCATGCGTCATTTGCAGCAGCTTGTGCGGCGAAATCAATGGCGCGGGCAACCTCAGATCTGTTCACCCTCTTGTGGTTTCGTTTCACCTACCTTTGTTTTCACTCACCCACGTCAAGGTGTCAGTCACCCACGTCAGTGTTCTTCGATGCTTCGAGTTACATCAAAGTTCGATGCGAAGCAAATGACCGCCGTTGATGCTCCCAGGTACATCAAAGTTCGATGCTCCAAGATACATCAAAATTCCAATTTGAGCAATGTTTCGATGCAATGGTGGTACATCAACCTTCGATGCGCTTTGAACACACGAGACCATTGATGCTCCCCGGTACATCTATTTTCGATGCTCTCTAAAACATCGAAATCAAATTTTTTTCTTTTAAAAAAAAAAAAAAAATAGAAAAATAATAAAAAAATTTCTTTGTAAAGCGGCCATCATGATGGCGGCGTGGCAGCTGACCTGAGAAGCGGCAGCGTGAAACGACATTGAACGGCGGCGCAGGCGCCATGGCGGCAATGACAGCAGCAGCAGCGGCGATCGGAGGCGGCGGCGGCAGACTAGGCCGGCGGTTGTGCCGAGCGGCCATCGCCGATTAATCGGCTGCTAAACAAAATCGGCGATTAGTGGGGGGTATGATTCAGTGCTGCGCGATACAACTTAATTCCGTAGACCTGTTCCAATGGAACGCGGCGCAATTTAATCCCGTAGCCCTCGGATTATTCCGCTTGATTTCTCTTACCTTGCGGATATCTACACCCCACTAGGGCTTGGTCTAAAAATTTGTTTCGTTGATATCTTCTTCGTCTCACGTCCGAATTAGATGATTTTTGGATCATTGCGATCGCATTTCAAAATCCTACGACATGAAGGAAAAATTTTGCAATTGGAGAATAATATTTTTGGGTACAAACACGTCATCAACATGTTAGAGCAAGGCGACCGACCAACCAATTTTGTTTCTCGATAACTTCTTCTTCGTACATCCAAACCGAGTGATTGACGGCCCGATGAGATCGTATGTCAATTACCAAGGTCGTGAAGGCAACATTCCAATTTTCGGAGAAGGTTAAAAATTTTAGAAATGTGAAATGACAAAGACACGAAACGGTCATATTCAATCACTACCGAAAATAAAATCACTGCTGTGGTCGATTGATCGAATCTGCAAATTCTTTTCCACATAACCATTACGTCAGTTGATCGAACTATTGTAATCCGAGTTTCAAAAAGAACGACTATTGGCGTTGATCGAATGATCCTTGATCCTTTTAAATTCCTACAGTCGAGGGTCGAATCTTTGTAGACCGATCTTCCGAAAAACTGTTTAATACAGTTTCCTCTCAACCGATTTGATCCGGTTTTTGCATAAGCATTAAAGTGCATCCGATCTGTTCTTTGAAATACGATTCCGTGGCAACATCTTCGATCCGACTTGGACTTAATTGGTGCACTCGATCCATGCAGACAAATCAATTACTAAGTCGAGACGAGACGCTAAGGCAACTATACTAATCATCGTCGCTTAAAAGCACCGAAATAGCCAGTGGGCATCCTAATCACTTAGAAAGCGAAGTCGCAGCAACATTTTCAATAAGGTAAGTATACAATTTACATATTTTTGCACCTTTTCATATATTCACGCATACTTTTGGTAAGACACCTTTAATGTGGCAAGCATCTTCTCAACGAGGGGATGCACACATTCCAACCGCGCATCCGGAATAGTGGGATTGGCCCCCACGCGAATTCCGGATAGCGGATATATTCAAAATCCCATGCGCGAGCAAAATGCAGCAAGGCAAGTGCACCCTTGTGCAAGCATTGAGCGACATGACAATTACTATCTTCCGGGCGAGTTGCATATCACTTCAATATGATGACCATCACTTGGGGCGAGATATGTAACACCTCGTGGTCTAAAATTACTCTTTTGGGGCAAAGTCGTGTAACACTTCATACGCTTGGGGGCAAGTTACATAGCACCTAATTGCAATTAAGCTCCCGAAAATCGAAACTCGTGTAACCCAAACTTCTTAGTCCTACAACGAGTTGTAGGATTAAGAGGGGGCGAGCATACACCTTAATATTTTTACGCAATTTTTCAATCAAGTAATGTTAAATCCTGTTATAATTATGTTGATTGAATTATTGTACTTGATTCAAAGCAATCGCCGACTTTCAGTTGGACGAATCGATGCTGATCTAGTTTTGCTTTACGAGATTCTCGATTGGACGAATCGATGCACGTCCGGGTTTCGGTTGGGACTTAGTAGTGCTGTCTAGTTTTATTAAATCTGTTACACCTATGTTTATCGAGCATTTTAAACCAAGTCCCTCGGCATATCTTCATGATCCAGCTAATCGCTGCTACTCAGCGTAACTTTCGTTGCTACTGCATTTCAGCTGATCACGCTGATGCGATCCCGGCTATGCTTGCGATTCCTGCAGTCAGATCATCGCATTTCTTTCCCAATGTAGCTTTTCCGTTCTTCTTGCATCGGTGATCACGGCTAATGCGATCGACTACTTTCGCGATTCCTGCCCGATCCGGTGATAAACTCTTTATGGTACAACCGTTCGTTGTTCTTTGCATTCGGTGATCACCGGCTGATGCGGTCGGCTATGCTCCGCGATTACTGCTGATCCGGTGATCGCATTCTTTGCGATGTTGATCTTCTTTGCCGAGAACCCGGTGATCAGAAGGCTGCTGCCCGATCGGCTACGTCATTACTCACTCACTCCCAAATCAACGAACGCATTTCTTTGTAGTCTTGATCTTGCTCGTCTCGGTCTCCCTGATCAGCTGATGAAAGCCCCTGCAATGTTCGATCTTTGCTAGAACGGTGATCGGCTATTGCTGCGGTCCCACTCTGTTCGCAACACACCCGGTCAGTGATCGCTTGTTCCGGGCGATCTTGATTTGCTAAATCGCTCTGATCCAGTGACGCATTCTTTGCAATGCTCGATACTCTATGACCAACCTGATTCGAAGTTCTTGCCGATCGGCTCTATTCACAATTCCTGCTGATCCGGCTAATCACGAGTGCTGCGACCGACTTCACTCAATGTTGTTACCGCTCATTTCCAACATCACCTGCTCCATTATCAAGCTTCGTTGCATCACCTCGGTCTTGTTTTGCAAAGACTTTGGGGGCGACTTGATTACGATCTCCACAAATCAACGAAGGCGTTTCTATTTACGCTTCAGCAACATAAATTTACTCTTGGGGCGTCTTGATTTCCGCAAACAACAAGGGAAGTTCGCCAATCACCTCAATATCAATAATCCACACTTGGGGGCGAGTTTTATCATTGACTAAGGAACACGAAATTTTTTCTTAACCCCAACAAGTTGGAGGTTAAGAGGGGGCGATGTTTGTACCATAAGTAAAAATACCACTTAATGGGTCAAATTGATACTTGAATCATGTTTTGGTCCTCATCCAAGCCCACTAACTTGATCAACCAAAGTGACCCACTTTGATCGCACTTGCAGATGTGTCGATGGTCAAAGTCGGTCAACTATCAAAGTCAACTTCCGGTCAAGGTCGATGGTCAAAGTCGGTCAACTATCAAAGTTAACTTCGGTCAAGGTCATGGTCAACGGTCGGTCAACAGTCAAGGTCAACCGTTGGTCAACTATCGAAGTCATCGCACCCCTAGCCAATTTTCGGTCTTGTAGCGTGAGAAGTCATGAACCAATTCCCGACCAAAAACTCTTCCACGCGATCAACCGGTCTCCAACCATGTCACAACCGATCACCAACCATGTCGCCGACCCGGCCTCCATTCACGCCCGACCATCATGTCTCATCAACTATCAAGCCAGTCCCTACCCATGCAGTCAGCTGTTCAGCCAGCAAGTGTCCACCAATACTGCCAGCCATCATTTATGCAGAATTGAATTCCAACAGTTTCATCCATTGAATTCCATGCAGTACTAATTGCAGCAGTTTCAGCCATGCAATACTAAAGGCAGCAGTTTCAGTCATGCAGTACTAAAGGCAGCAGTTTCATACATGCAGAATTAACTCCAGCTGTTTCATACAGAATTGATGGTGGTGGCTTGAATGAGCGATTAATGTAATTTATGTTATATTTAGATATGAAACGTATAAATAGTGCAAAGGAGTAAATCGGGAAGGGGAGGCCAAGGGGAGAGGAGAGAAAACATATGTTGTAATAGAAAAATCAATAAAACATTTCTCCCCAAGGGGATTCATCCGTGGACGTAGGCAAGCCATGCCGAACCACGTCAAACCTGCGTTCATCATTGTCTCTTTATTTGCTTTCCAATCCGACTCCAAACCCCAATACTCACCAAAACTATCCATTCATCGTGTTTCGTGCCCAAAAGTAATTTTGGGTACAAACAATGGTGTAGTGAGAATTTTACAAAGAAGAAATGAAATCAAGAATACAACTATTGCTCTAGACTTTCTCTCTCCTCAAAACTTTCCCTCCACTCTCAAAAGATCTCTCTCTTCTCTTAAGCCTGCTCGGCTCTTTATATAGGATATTACATAATGGGTGACAAACTAAGTCATCCTTTATTTTAGGATCGACTTGCGATATTCTCACAAGTATACAAGTGTTAGATTTGACAACACTCCTAAATCTCGCTCGGTCTCCACATCTTTCTCGTGTTTTGGTTGTCGTCATCTGTTGCGTCATTTCTGTAACCAGTCTGTGATATCTTCGCAGTGTGTCGTATAAATATTTCGCAAAGGTATTGATGTTGCGATATGATGATCCTACATCTTGCCTCTTCTCATGTCTTCTCTGCGAAGGAGAGAATGTCATGAGAATTAATGTTTCATGATGCCGCAACCGTTCATTTTTCCATATTCTTTTGTATTGACATGATTTTGTACTTTTACGCAGAATTTATTACACGTATCTCTTCTTCCATCCATTTTTTGACACGTCCTTTTCAACCGTTATTTCTCAACTGTTCACGTCTACTCTTCGCATTAAATGTGCTTATCTTCTCGAGAATCCTTCTTGTAGGACCAGAATATCGCGACAGCAATATTTCGCGAGATTAATAAACGACTACGTCGCGAAGGAGTCGCATGGAAATAAATGACGTAATGGATGATGACAGTCAAAACATGAGGAAAGTGTGAAGACTTGGCGAGAATTAGGGGTGTCGCGAGGACAAGCACTTACACACTCGCGAGGATTCGCGAGTCGTTTCCGAAAATAAAGGACGGCTTTATTTGTCATCCGCTATGTAATACCCTATATAAAGGGTCGAGTAAGTCTGTTGAGGGAGAGGTCTTTTTGAATTGTGAAGCAAGTCATTAGGAGAGAGAAAATTAAGAGTGATTGAAATTTCTTTAGCTCTGTTCTACATTTCTTTGTAAACCTTTCAAGAAAACAATTAATAAAACAAATTATTATTCATCTCCAAATGGATTGATTAAGCAAATTCGAGTGAGGTGTGTAGTGTAGGATTTCCTGCTACTACATATGCGCTAGAAACATGAGGAGAATTTGGAGTAAGAGAAGAGAAATTTGATACAATTTTTAAGAATTTACCAAAAGAAAGAAATGGCTAGAAGGAGAAATGTACGAGAAGGACAAACAATCGTGAGAAGAAGCGGGAGACTTCTTTGGTGAAAGGAGAAATGAAAGGGGAGAATCATCAAGGATGAACATAAGAAATGATGAAGAAAATCAAATTCAATCGCCAATTCAACCGATTTGCCAAACACAACTATGGATTATGATAGAGTAAGTGTACACACATGGAGATCAGATTCTATGGAGTAAAGAGAGGAAGAACAACAACAGATAAATAATGGACGAGGAGATAGAAATCGAGAAGAAATGGGAGAAACAATTCGTGGAAATGAAGAGATCGCAGCATTAGAAACATTGAGACAAACAATGTATGAAGAAAGGCGGTTAGAAGCGAGAGGAACGTGCAAATTTAACAAGGCAAAATCATGAGTTGAGAATGGAAAACGAGATTGCAAAATAGAAGATCGAGAAGTAGTAAAAGATCAAGATCAAGTTCGGTCGAGAAGATAGGAGGAGAACATTACACCGTAGAAACTATTAATGAAGAAAATTTGGAAAGAGAACCAAATCTTGGTGAAGGATGTCGCGAGAGAAGAGAAATAGAAGGAGATCGTTATGTTCCACGACCGAGACTGTACAAAATGGCCAAAATGATGGAAATCAAGGAGATAGGCAACCTCAAGAGCGAATAATCCGACCGATGAAGAAAATCGGATAGAAGGAAGAAGAATATTGCATGGAAGAGAGGCACGAAGGAAACAAAAGGAGATCGAAAATGACATTTGAAAAACACTATGTTGAGCAAGCACGTCTAGCTTGCGAAAGGGAAAGATTGAGGGCGAGAAATAGAAGAACGTGAATTTGAAGAGGCAATTCGGCGAGAATAATCATGACAACAGAGAAAGAAGGCGCGAGCAAAATCGCAATAAGGAAAATATCAATGAAGAATATGAAAGAGTGCAAAGGAGAGTCGATAGACAACCGAGAAGAGAGATTGATAGATATAATGGTGTACAAATTCGCGAAAGAAATGAGGGAGAAAGCCGCGAGAGAAAGGAGAGAAGAAAGTGATGAGCCGGAAAATATAAGTAGACATGAGCGCGAGAAGAAGAGAGGTGGAATTAAAAAAGACCAATAGATTCAAATCCGAGGCAAATGAACAAATTTTGAGAGAATTGGCGGAGATGAGAGGGATATTGAACAGGTAGAAGAGAAGGAGGAAGAAGACAGGTTAGACGAAACCATCGCAGAAGCTGCGAAGAATCCCTTTACATTGGAGGTGCAGTTAGGAGGAATACCCCCAAAATGCAACTTACCAACGCTAACTAGCATTTTTGATGGGTCAACTTGTGCAGTACAACACATCAAGGCTTACGTGAGATGTATGCTACGGTGGGAAAACCATGACGCTATATTGTGCAAATACTTCGGCGTCGAGTTTAACGGGAGAAGCGTTGAAATGGTTTGAGGGTTTACCAAGGAATACAATCACATCATTCAATCATTTACAGGCTATATTCTTGGGGGCGTATATAAGTAACAACTCTTCGCGACTGGCATTGAAGATGTATTTGGGATAAAACAAAGAGTTGGTGAGAGCTTGAGACATCGACAAGTAAGATGGAAGACAATGTGTAGCGAAATGGCGGGACGGGTTGATGAAAGATATCTCATACTATCATTCATAAATGCTATGTTCGCAACCAACTTATTATATGTTCAAGTTTTGAGAGTCAAGAATACGATCACGATGACCGAATTGAGAGAATTGCAAGAGGAATATATTGCTTTGGAGGAAAGGCAAAATGAAGTAGAATCGTACCCGATTGCGAATACAAATTCAAGTCTTTGCGAATGCAAGTCTGTTACCTAGATTAATACAAACAATAAGTGAGCACCTCGCAAGGGCAACAAGAGAGAATGGTAGATGATAAACAGCCAAAATTGGTAGCTATGGGAAGTCGCGATCGGAAGAATTTGAAAGAGAAAGAAATTTCTACAACCGTGGCGGAAATAATAAAATTCAAAGGCTTGATCAACCGCAAGAAACCTATGGAGGTCAAAGGCATAATTCGCAAGAGACTTATGGAGTCCGGAGGCGGGTATCATAGAGGACAACGAAGTCACGAGTAGTGTGGGAGGAAATTAAAATGCCGCCATTGAATGCCGTGTGGAAAAAATATGGGAAGCAATACTTTTGATGGAAAACATACACGCACCATGGAACATGGGAAGTGAACCACCACCTGGAGATAGAAGTCACGAGTTACATTTCTTACCACCGCTTTCATGGGCACCTAACGAATGACTGCAGAAACATCAAGAGAATTATCCTAAGAATGATTGATCAAGGAAAGTTGAATCACTTTTTAAAAGAAGAAGAGAAAGTTCAACATTTACCACCACCAAGGCAAAGGGAAAAGAAACATTTGTTATAGAAGTTGGGGCAAAGGCTAAAAATTTGTTTTGCAACTCCATTGTACACTCATACCGCACTATTGAAGATTTTCATGACAAAGATTGTACTTAGTAGAGTTTTCGCGAGGGATGTCGATGATAAAGAAGTGATGAATGTTGCGAAGACATCGCAGATTAAAAGAGTGGCAATTGCAGATTATTTCTTTCTCGGTGAAGAAGTACCCAAAGGAAGAGAAACACATGATAGCCCATTAGTGGTAAAACCGGAAATCAATCCAAAATCAATTGATGGCGAAGATGATGAAGCGGAAAATTGTTGGGAAATTAATAGAATATTAATTGATACTTGTGATTGATCAACATTCTTTTCTACCATACTTACAAAACTATGGGAGGAAGAGATGAAGATTTGATCCTTCTACATACAAAATATATGGTTTCAATGGTACCGCGAACAAGCCCAAAGGAGAAGTGCATATGAGGATACCCTTGCAGGGGTTATCAACAGATATTTTGTTTTGTGTAGTTGATGTGGAATCTCCCTACAATGCATTGATTGGAAGACCATGGCTTCATGAAATGCAGGTGTAGCATCGACATACCATTAGTGCATAAAATTTCCACATCCTAAGCGGTGTCGGAATTATAAAAGGAGATTGGATAGAGGGGCAAAAATGTTATGAGGTGGATGTAGATAGTCACAAGAGAGAACAAACAAAAAGAAAGGTTGGAGGAAGAATGTAAAGGATGAACAAAGAAAAGAAAGACTAATGGTAGATACCATAGAAATAAAAGAAGAAGAGATGTCATAAGTGAATGCACAAAAACAATCTGAATATCATGATGCAAAGGAGACATTGAAATGTTGGACTGATGCGGAGGCAGAAGGAAGTAAGAATAAAAGGTGTAAAAAATGAATAATTGCGAGAAAAGATAACAATTTAGTGGTGAAAGCATGATAAGGATAAGAAGCAGAGATGATGGTTGCGGAAAAATTGTGCGAGAATCTCGCCATGAAGAATGTGTACAAATCTATTGAATAATTGAAATGAGATTGTGCGATAACATGAGACAAATGATTGAATAAATTGATAAAATGAATGAGTGAGTGAATGGGACAAACCTTTATGGCGTACACCTAGTTCGCGAATGATATTTCGCAAGAGGCAAATGTAAGACCTAAAGTACGTCATATAAGGGGGTATCTCTTAACATGGCTCAGGTGGAAGGTTACACCGCTCCTGAAACCTGGGTCATGGAGATTTGGGGCCCATGAAAGCCTATCCGGGGGAGATACCTTGGATTTCCAACTATATATATAGGGTTATACCCTGGTTGGGCCCGAGGGTCTCTTCCAAGGAGTCGGTGTATGACCAAGGCGCCGAGGTACACGGTTGAGTCAAGAGTGCGGGGGAGCATGGAACTTCCTTACCACTCTTGACAAGTCTCGGCACACATCGCACTCGGCACCAAGAAAACTCCACTTAGGGTGCGGACTCGTAACTATAAACCATATAGGTATAAGGTATAAGAGGATGCGAAAACAACTGGTTGTTGTTAAGATCGGATGGGAGGAGCTAGTCTTGTATGGCCGATGTACGCCTCCTTGAAGGGGCAACCAGGGAGAAGATAAGGGCGGCACCCTCCATTAGGGAGCTGATAAGTGTCAAAAGACGCAAATGTCACGAGGCTTTATTTTCGCAAGAGAATTTAGACTTGTCATATTTGTGCAATGATCCTGCAGAGGCAATAATACTAACGCAAGGGTAAGACGAGATCAAGGGGTTTTTACATGAAAGTGTAAGAACGTCCTGCGATTTCGTCGCAAAGACGACAATATCACGGGATTTTATGGTCGCAAGAACGTTTAAACCTGTCATATTGTCGCAAATATAATGTCCTGTAGAGGCAAAAATACTTAAGAAATGATAAGACAAGGTCAATGGGTCATTACATGAAAATGTAAAGACGTCCTGCGATCTTGTCGCCATGAGGGGTGGCAAAATAAGACCTTTACTTAGGAAGGCATAATAAGACCACACAAATAATGATAAGGCAAGATCAATAGATTTCTTAATCCATGAAGATATCTTGTGATCTTGTCGCATTGATAATGTGCAAAGTTAAAAAAAAAAAAAAAAAAAAAAAATGAATATATATATCTCATGAGAATAATCATATTTTATGTAACTCATAAAATTGATTATATTTTATGTAACTCATAAAGTAGATTATATCTTATGGATGAGGCAAGTGTGAAGTTATAATTACAAAGAAGGGTTGTTTGATTGATATATCCGAACAAAGGAAGCAAAAGTTGAAATTCACATTCAATAGTCAAAGATATATGTATACGAGATACTACAAGAAATGAAAGAAGAAAAAGAAGTTATTTCTTTTTTGGTTCTTCTTTTTCATCTGATTCTTTGGTTCCATCACTCTCATCGCCAGATTCTTCTTCTTCATTAGCTTCACTATCAGAAACATCTGAGACGGGTAAGTTCTCGGGAACTTCTTTAGCAAGAAAAGGATATGAATGAAGAGGAATGTTGTGATCATTACAAACTATTTCCATAGCTTGATTACGAAAACGAACAACATCATTATTAAAATTTGCCACCGTAGTTTGGAATTGTTGCTTCAATTTAGAATATTTATTCTCGCGAAGAGAGAGATCTTTTGCGAGTCGTTCTTTTTCGGTTTCAAGCTCTCCAATCCTTGCCTGAAATCTCTTTTCAGATTCTGAAAAGATGAGAAAATGAATTAATGATAATAGTACAAAAAGAAAAAGAACAGAAAAGTAAAAAAGTGTAATAAACAACCTTCTCTTTCAAAGATCATATCCTTGATCAAGGTAGTTTGCTCGGCGCGAAGACTAACATCGACACCTAAGTTATTTCTAGCATTATCTAGAACCTTCGCAGCCTGTGCAAATTCATCATCATTATTTATGATAAAAAGTGAACGAATTTGGTCTTCTCGCTCGCTAAGTATGGTATTCGACGAAGGAGTTCATCTCGCTCAACTTGCACATCAAGGAGAGATTTTTTGAAATTTTGCTAAAGCTTTGTGCACCTTTGTTAGTAATGCGATCTTTTCATCTATGAGATCGCTAATTTTCTTCCTTAAGGTTTTGGCTTTCTTCTTGGAATCAAGGTACATTCGCTTAAATTGATTGGCTAAATTCAAACTGGATCTATGTTCAATCTCTAAGAGGCGATGTTTGGTTTGAAGTTCATTTAATGGAAGGGAATCGATTTTATTTGATGAACTATTTAAGGATTCGTTGAGATAAGTAAGAAGAATATCATTATCCATAGGCTCGGGGAAACGAATGAAGAAGAATGGCTTCTTCGGAAAGATTATATATGTCTCATGCGAGAATAATAAATCAGGAGTAGAAAAAACAAATGGAAAAATGAAAACGATTTGAAGAGAAAGAATTCTATACCATATAGTTGTTGATTTGCACTTTGAAGAGTAGATACTTTAGTCTTCTGAGAATCAAGCTCGGTTTCCAATTTTTGAATTCTCTCATCTTTATCGCGAGAAGACGCAACTTCAATTTCTAATTCTCGGACTTTCTTGTTAAGTTGAAGGTTCTTCTTTTCAAGGTTATTGCGTCTCTTCTCAAGGTCTGAGGCAACAACAAAAGAAGCTCTCCCTGACTATAGAAGAAAATAAAGAAATAATTAAAACAAAACTCAAAAGTGAAATCACAAAGAAACAAAGGAATATGAACATACCAAAGCATTGAGAGCATTTAAAAAGACTAGGAGTCATTGTTCGGGAAATTCCGCGAAAAGACTCGGTGTCCTCCAATAGTGGGGCGTCGCAGATTTTGGCGAGAGCTTCGCAAGTAGCGGATAAATTATCATCTCCCAGTCCTTGCATAGGATCAGAAAAAATACCAGATAATAGCGACATAGCAGAAGTATCTGAATGAGTCCCCTTAGCGTGAATAGATATCGATCTCATTTTCATTTTTCGAGTCCTCGCTGACTTGGGAATTAGAATGGGAGGGAGATTGAACTTTTCGTCTTTTAGAAGATGGACCAGAAGATTTGTCCTTGCGAGAAATGGCCTTATTCTTGCCTTTAATTTTCGCAGCATTAGCTTCTTCATCATTAATCTTTACGGTTTCAACTTCTTCAACACCAATCTTCACACACGAATAAAGATAAGAAACAGAGGCAACAATATTGTTTAAAATAACAAAAGAAAATGTTTCTTACTTCATCCGTGAGCAATCGAAGTATCGCCAGGATATTTGGCTGTGGATTCTCTTTGTATTTCTTTCTCATTCTGGTGATCTAAAAATTTTCTAAAAGTTAATGAATGAAAGAAATGTAAGACATAGCAAAGCAAATTTAAAAAAAAAAAAAAAAAAAAAAAAAAAAATATACCTCTTTTGTCTTCTCAGGCCACTTAAACTCCCAAGGATAATAATTCGCGAGATTGGCTGGGAGTGCATGTGAGCCTGCGATATAAGGTCCACTCAGAAAAAGAGGTACAACCCACCACTTTTCATCTTTGGAGTGGCGAGGGTATTATTTTTACCCGAATGCGATCAATGTCCTGCATGAGCGGTTTGTCGGCATCAACGTTATCATTTTTCTTTAATCGAACACCCCAGCGAGATTTATCGTTTCTCATAGTTATGATGAATAATTTGCAAAGAAGTTGTCCACATATACTTCTCGGCAATTATTGGTAAATTCGCAAATTGAGGATCTCTAACATTATCGGGATATAAAGATCCTTTAAGGCGCCACGATAGGCGAATTCAAGCATCAGCGAATACAGTCGCCATTCAATTGATAAACATCCCGCGAGAATTTCTCGTGAGCAAGAATCTCATAAAACAATGGTATTTCGGGATTATATAAAGGAATGGGGAGCCCTGCGAGGAGTTGACCTAGCGAGACTATGATTTTCGATCATCACACCGATGATCGAGAAAATAATTTTGCGTAAAGCATAGATGAGGATTCTTGATTTGGAATGGTTGATAAAGTGAAACCTTTTTAGTTAATTTGGAAAACGTCATTGAAAAGTGGTGCGTATGTACGACCAAGTGAAGCCATTATCAGGGTATGGGAATGAAGGGAGAAGTGAAGAATCGAAAAGGAAGCAGTAGTAGATGCGCAATTTGCGGAAGAAAAAAGTTGAAGGAAAGTTGCAGAGAGAAAATAAAAGAGAAGAAGAGAAAGAGGAGAAAACTATATATAGAGAGAAAGATTTTGGGAAAGTAAGTGCATTTAATGCGAGATGGGACACGAATGGTCAGAAATAAGCGGTTGGATGAAACGTGTCAAGAAAGGAATGGAAGAAAGGACATCTGTTATAAATTCTATGTAAAAATTATGGGGTTAAAACAGATAAGCATGAGCTGCATTGCGGCATTTCAAGATATTGATTCTCATGATACTCTCTTCTTCGCAGAGAATACATGAGAAGAGGCAAGATGTAGGACCGGAATATCGCGGACACAATATTTGTGAGATTAATAAACGACTACGTCTCGAAGGAGTCGCATGGAAATAAATAAATGACGTAATGGATGATGACGGTCAAAACATGAGGAAAGTGTGAAGACTTGGCGAGAATTAGGGGTGTCGCGAGGACAAGCACTTACACACTCGCGAGGATTCGCGAGTCGTTTCGAAAATAAAAAGGATGACTTAGTTGTCATCCGCTATGTAATACCCTATATAAAGGGTCGAGTAAGTCTGTTGAGGGAGAGGTCTTTTTCGAATTGTGAAGCAAGTCATTAGGAGATAGAAAATTAAGAGTGATTGTAATTTCTTTAGCTCTGTTCTACATTTCTTCGTAAACCTTTCAAGAAAACAATTAATAAAACAAATTATTATTCATCTCCAAATGGATTGATTAAGCAAATTCGAGTGAGGTGTGTAGTGTAGGATTTCCTGCAACTACACTTCTCTATATATATTCTTCTTATTCTTTTCTTCTTCTTTTTTACTTTCATTCTTATCTTTTACGCAACTTTTCTTCTTGTTTCTCCGGAAATTCCGCTCCCGCTTCTTGTAAATTTTCTTGTTTCTACATCTTTTGATCTTTAATTTCTTCTTCATTCCCATACTAAAAATGGCTCAAAGTTTGGTAAGTAAATACGAAACTTCTCTTAAAGAGATTGAAAAATCTCGAAGGGTGAGGTTTTACATTAACCACCATTCCCAATCAAGACTCTAAATCCATTCTTTCTGCCAAATTGTTTTCCGATCATCATTGTGATGATAAGGAAATCATAGTTTCGCTTGGTCAGATTCTCGCTGGCCTTCCTATCCCTCTTTATGATCCAAATCTTCCCTTATTTTATGAAATTCTTGCTCATGCGAACTTCTCGCGAGCCATCTACAATTAAGTGGGACTCGCATTCGCTTAATACTTGAATTCGCCAACCGCGGTCTTTGGTAAAGGATATCTCTATCCAAAAGAAGTTAGGGATCCTAAATATGAGGATTTAGAAATACTCAATAGAAAAATACACCATGGAGAGTTTCTTTGAGAATTATGAAGTAATAAACATGAAAAATGACAAAACTTCATTGGGGTGCTCGCTTGAAGAGGAAAGAAAATGTTGCCAGCGATAGAATACTTATGCAGGACATTAATTGGCATTCTGGCAAGAATAATATTCCTCGTCACTCTAAAGACGACAGATGGTGCGTCTTTCCACTGGTTTTGAAGGGGCCTTACATTTGTGGTTCAAATGTGCTTCCTGCGAATCTCGCCACTTATCATCCTTGGGTATTTAATTGGTCCGAGAAAGCGAAAGAAGTATTTCTTCAAATCTTGCTCACTTTATAATCTTTCATTTGTTGTTACTTTCTTGTTCTGTAATTCTTGCGAAAATTTTAGATTAAAAAGCTGAGATCGAGCTATAATAGGACTGGGAAGGCTAGCACTTTATCTGCTCTACGCTCCATCACATATGAAGTAATTCACATTTTTTATACTTTTAAAAATATTGTTGCCTCTGTTTCTTATCTTCATTTGTGTTCGAAGGTTGGTGTTGTAGTTGTTGAAGAAGAAGAAGGATCTAAGGTTGCGAAGGCCAAAGGCAAAGGTAAAGGTTTTCTTCGCAAGGAGAAATCTGCTGCTCCATCTTTAAAGAAGCGAAAAGTTCACTCTCCCTCTCCTTCAAATATTCAATCTGGCGAAATCTCTGATTATGACGATAATAATGATGTTGATACATCTTTCGCGAGGGAAGATTTTTCACCCGAATCTTCTATGGCACAACTGTATAGCATCTTGTCTGACTCCATGCAAGGGATCGGAGATGATCATCTCACTGGAACATGCAGAGCTCTTGCGAACATCTGTGATGCCCCTTTATTATGGTGGTGATTCTCTTCATGGGGTCTCCAGATCAGTGACTCATAGTTTTCTGAATTCTCTTGGTATCTTGGTATGCCTTCATTTCTCTTTTTCTTCATAATTATAATTTAAAGTTATAATATATCTTGACAATTTCTTTATTTTCCTTTGCAGTCTGGGAAAGCTTCTTTCACTGTTTCCTCTGATTTGGAAAAGAGACGTGGTATTATCAAAAAGAAGAATCTTCAACTTCGTAAGAGAAGCGAAGAACTGGAAGCTGAAGTTGTTGATCTTCGCGAGAAGAACAAACAATTAGAAGCTGATTCTTCTTCTCAAAAGGACAAAATATCTAGTCTTCAGGATGCCAATAAGTAACTTTATGGTATGAAACTTTTCATTTGTCCTTTATTTTATTTTCTCATTATCCTCCCTCATCTAACTTATCATTTTCGCAGACGTTTATAATCTTTCTGATGAAGCCATTCTCCTTCACACATTCCCCAATTCTATGGATAATAATACCCTCCTTGAACACCTTAATAATTCCTTAAATAGTTTTTCAAATGACAAGATTGAATCTCTTCCCATAAATGAACTCAAATCCAAACTTCGCCTCTTAGAAATTGACCATAGATCCGGCTTGGGCTTAGCCAACCAATTTAAGCGTTTATATCTTAATTCTAAAGAGAAGATCACTACTTTAAGAACCAAAATAAGTGATCTCATAGATGATAAAGATCACATCGCTAGTCAAGGTGCTCAAGCGTTAGCGAAATTCCAAAAAAACTCTTCTTGAGGTTCAAATTGAACAAGATGATTCTAACCGCAGAAATGCTATACTTAGCGAAAGAGAGAATCATATTCGTTCCCTTCTTCTCATAAATAATGATGATGAGTTCACTTGGGATGCGAAAGTTCTAGATGATGCCAGAAATAATTTAGGTGTAAATGTTAGTCTTCAAGCTGAGCACACGTCCTTGGTTAGGGATATGATTTCTGACAGAGAAGGTTGTTAATTGTTCTTCTTTATTAATTGTTCGTCTTTCATAAATTGTCATCAAGTTCTTTGATTCATTGCTATATATTCGAGAAAAATTTGAAGGGAGGTTTCTCAAAAGAATTGAAGAACTTGAGTCTAAAAAGGAGCAACTCGCAAATGATCTTTCTTCTCACGATGATAAATGCTCTAGATTGAAGAGTCAGCTAAAGATTACTGTTGCGAACTTTAAGAATGACGCTATTCTTTTTCACAATCAGACTATTAAGACGGTTTGCGACGACAGTAACATCCCTCATTCTACATATCCTTGCCTCTTAGAAGAAATCCCCAAGAATACACCTCCTCCGGATATTTCGACGGTGATGCTAGTGAAGAAGAGGAATCTGATGGAGGTGAAGAAGAAGAAGGATTTGATGAAGATGATGAAGAAGAGGAGTCGAACAAGAAATAGTTTTGTTTCCTTCTTTCTCTTTTTGTAATATCTGCACATTCATTCTTTTAATCTCCAATCTTTGTAATCTTTTGCTGCGAATTTATTGAGTCTTCAAATGTAAGTTCCACATTATTTGTTCCTTTCTGCACATATTAAAAAAGCAATTCTTTTTTACAATATGGTTAATCAATATATCATCAGTATTTCATTTTATGCGTGCGTAAATCTATCACATGGAGACAAATAACATGTTCTTATTCTATTCATTCCCATACTTGCCTTTGTTATTTGTATTCGAATGAAAGATTAAGCAAGTTACTGTTGAATAGCAACATGCATTCATGCCTCAACCTCGTAGTCTATTTTTCTTTGTATTTTTCGCAATTAGATATTTCTTGGTTTCTTCCAAGATTTCATTTTTTCTTTTTCTCTTATGTGATCTTATTTTGCCTTCCTAGTTAAAGGTCTTATTTTGCCACCTCTTGTCATTGCGAAAAAAATCGCAAGACGTTTTTGCACTTGCATGCAAAAACCCCTTGATCTTTCCTTAACTTTTTTTCTCTTTTGATTTTTGTTGCGACAATATGACAGGCCTAAATATTCTTGCGAAAATAAAGCCCCATGACATTGCCGTCTTGCGATGAAATCGCAGGACGTCCTTACACTTTCATGTACTGACCCATTGATCTCGTCTTATCTTTTCTCTAGTATTATTGCCTCTGTGGATATTTTTCATGCGACAATATGACATTCCTAAATATTCTTGCGAACATGAAGTCCCATGACATTGCCGTCTTGAGACACTTATCAGCTCCCTAATGGATGGTGCCGCCCTTATCTTCCCCCTGGTTGCCCCTTCAAGGAGGCGTACCTCTACCATACAAGGTTGGCTCCTCCCATCCCGGTCTTAACAACAACCGATTGTTTTCGCACCTATTATCCCTTTTGCCTATATGGATTATGGTTACGAGAGTTCACCCTAAGTGGGGTTTTCTTCGGGCCGAGAAAAGATACGTCAAGACTTGCCAAGAATGGCGGGGGGTAGTTCCAGACGCCCGGGCACTCTTGGCTCAACCGTGTACCTCGGCGCCTTGATAAGATGCCGCACTCCTTAAAAGAGACCCTCGGTCGTCCAACCTAAGTCATTAGCTTAGGTTGAAAATCCAAGGTACCTCTCCCGAGATGGGCTTTATTGACCCCAAATCTCCATGACTCAGTTCCGGGCGGTGTAACCTTTTCATTTGAGCCATGCAATAGGTACCCCTTCTATGACACACTTTAGGTATTACATTTGCCTCTTTGAAATTTTGATTTCGCGAACTTGGGTGTACGCCATAGTAGGTTCGCCTCTTTCTGATTGTTTTGTTTCTTCTTCTCTATATCAGCTTTTTTGTAATTTCGCTGTCTCATCTTTGTCATTCATAAAATATATTCTTCCCATTCTCGCATATCAGCTCTTTTGTAATTTCGCAATCTCATCTTTGTTATTCATAATATATGTATACATATATATATATATATATATATATATATATATATATATATATATAGCGCCCTAGGCTTGCAAGACTTGCAACTAGGTCAACATGGCCGTACGTGCCATTGGCACATGCCAACACGTATCGCAGGCCATATTTCCAAGCCGCTATGCCTTTGACCCACGCCAAATATAGCGCCCTAAGCTTGCAAGACTTGCAACTAGGTCAACATGGCCGTACGTGCCATTGGCACATGCCAACACGTATCGCAGGCCATATTTCCAAGCCGCTATGCCTTTGGCCCACGCCAAATATAGCGCCCTAGGCTTGCAAGACTTGAAACTAGGTCAACATGGCCGTACATGCCATTGGCACATGCCAAACACACACTGTTTGGTAGCCTAACTTGCAAGCCGTGCAACCTACCACCAAGGCATTCCGCACATGCCATTGGCACATGCCAAACACACACGCTGGTAGACTAACTTGCAAACCGTGCAACCTACCACCAAGGCATTCCGCACATGCCATTGGCACATGCCAAACACACACGCCGGGTAGCCTAACTTGCAAACCGTGCAACCTACCACCAAGGCATTCCGCACATGCCATTGGCACATGCCAAACGCACACGCTGGTAGCCTAACTTGCAAACCGTGCAACCTACCACCAAGGCATTTCGCACATGCCACACACGCCACTAGCAGCTCTGGCATTACCACTTACGCTCGAGGTGCAACTCGCAACGAAGGCATTCTGCACATGCCATTGGCACATGCCACATGCGTCCCTAGTAGCACCACTTGCACGCAAGATGCAACCAACACACGAGACATCAACACAAACTGGGGGATGCTTTCTAGGGTTTTGGTTTGGCGGTCACTGACATGCGGCCGTACACTACGCTCACATTAAGAAAGCGTGAAAAGGAATAAAGCGGTCATATAAAAGAGGAAATAATGGTGAAAACTTTTCACCCATTAACACCATGCGGTTACCACCTCCTCCCATTATTTCACCCTTTACTCTCTTCCTTCATGAGGTCAGGGTACGTTTCAAATCTCGACTTGTATAAATAGGTCTTACCTATTTCCACCAGACGACAAGTCTCGGTCAGGAGAAAAATACTACACTCTCAGAAAGGCAACTTTGCAAGCTCTCCCAAAATCTTCCATCTCTTGCAAGCTTCCTAAGCTTTCACTTTCTCGATACAAGTCGAGATACTACTCTCCTCAACACCTTTCTTTGCTTTCCTCCCCAAATCAACCCTTCTCCTCCACTTTGTGACCGAAGCAAGTCCTGGAACGGCCATTTCTTGGTTTAGGTCGGACTTATGCAGATTGATCTCTCGAATCTATAAAGTGCTCACGTGCAGCACATTTGTTTAGGGTTTGAACCGGTTTCTCGATCACCTCGAATTTACCGAAATCTAGAAACGATTTTTACCCATAAACAATTGGCGACCACAGCGGGAGGATTGGTCTATCGGCTACAATGTCAGACTGTCGATCTCGTTCTTCGACCCAGATATCAAGATGGTAGGGGAAGGCGACTAAATCCGACTCAACTACCAGACAACCCGGTTATCAGTTGAAAAACTACACTTGAAAACTGGGGACTCGTTAAAGATGCTACCAGCAAATGGGGACTTGTGACTCAGTCCGACTCAACTGCCAGACAACCCGGTTATCAGTTGTTTAAAACTACACTGAAAGGCCGGAGACTCGTGAATACGCTACCAAGCAATTGGGGACTAAGCGCGATGCTACCAGCAAGGCCGCCTTTACACGGAGAGGGGGCGTGTTCACAAAACCTATGAAGTGAGTAAATTTAGACCGCACAAGATATACGATCTATTTTTAGGTCCTTAGTAAAACCGTCATACTACCGAGTCTTGTGCCTATTGCTAGCACACACTTTCATAAAAGCAATATTCCTTTCCCAAAACATAATCAGAGTCATATTATCAAAACCATTCATCCCAGAAATAATCCAATACCCTAAAAAGCTACCAAGCTGTCTATCAAAGGTCAAGTTTTGAACCAGACATCCAATATGTCTTTCAAAAAAAAAAAAACCTAAATGAAAGTTCAACGGAGAAACGTTCAAGGAAAATCATCCAACAGAAGTCTGCTCTTTTTGGAGAAAGTCAACTTCGCATCTTCAAGAGCCGCTCTCTTCATAGTCAACATCTTGGAAAGCTTTTCGAGTTCCATCTCCTGTCGTGCAATCTCCTCGGCGGAAAGGCTTTCGATTGCTGCATCTTTCAACTTTCGGATCTCGGCAAGGCCTTCGACAAACCACGAAGTGTTGAACTCCTTTTCTACGCACACGTCGCGATGGTGCTCCCAGTCGGCAATAACGTCTTCAGAAACGGTGTGACCAGTCACCTCACGCATGTCCTCAATGGAAGATAAAGCCTCTTCCACACGCTTAACCAACGCAAATCGACTAGTGACTTTCTTGGTTGTGGCCATATGTCCGTGCTTCTCCCAGATTCTGGTGTACAACGCCTTATGATTAGTCGGCACGCTGAAGCCGCCAACTAGCACATGACCTGGATAAGGAACCAAGTACGGGGATCAAAAATGGCGCCTGCACCTGGCCTCACTACTCGCAGAGGGTCTTCTTCCATGTCTACGACAGCAACCATCAGAGAATCATCCACCGTTTGAACCGCATCCGTGCCCGGCAATTGGCTAATGCTCATCTCCAAGTCACCAGCGGTGGTCACAAAGGCAAGTTTTCATGCGGCTCTACCCAGAATCATCCTCCGAACCGGATTCCTCCTGCGAACTTGAGTCGATATTTCCCAAAAGAGGAAACAAAAGAAGAAAGAAAAGAAGTGCGAAACTCACCGAACCACTTCCAGAAACAGAACCAGTGCTGCCGGAGGAATCACTCTCACTTGTTGAATCTTCTTCTCTCTATGACTCATCATCGCTATGAGAAGGCTCAATGCTGCTGGAGTTCTTTGAAGAAATTGCCGTCTCCTGGCAACGTGCAAGAGCAGCGAAAGCATTAACACTACCGAAGCCCCAAGGAAACAAGACACATATTCTCACCGAAATTCACGTGTTTTGAGACAAACCAATGAAGAGGCGACACATACAGTTATTGGAAGAATCGAAAGACACAAGGGTCGTGGGGAGGATCTTGTGAAACCGTCCGAACCCGCCAAAGACGATTCTTCATTCTCCGTTCCTTGGCACCGGGGCTTTCCGAATTGCTAGGCAACTTTCGCTTGGGATCTCTCAACATTGGATACTCCTTCGAAGCTGCCGGGGGAATGTTTGCAACGAACGTTTTCCTCCACTTTATTCACAAAATCTCGTATCATAGTAAACTCGTCGCACCAAAACTAATTATAGCCGAAGGTCGTCGAAGTTACTCTTCCCATTTGAAAGAAGGAAAGACGGATACCCGGCTTTAAGGGCATCAAGGCGTCAAGGGCGACACGCAATGAATCCTTAGGGATCACCGGCCGGTAAACAAGAGGCACCCCTTGATCGAAACCCATGTGACGAGCAGCACGGTCAATATTGTAAGCAGCTATCTGGAAAGACCCCACGAAGAAAGACGGCATATAACTGGGCAAGCAGCTTTGAATGAACAGTTTTTCACCAACGCTCAAAGCGTCATCAGAAGACAAAGACATGAGCGGAGCAGAAGCAAAAGTGTCAATTTGAGTCACTGACTTATGGACCGGCCCCCATGGACGAAAATTGATTTCATGCAACTTATCAAGAAAACTAATCAAGCTCACGCCAACTCTTGGACGCCTGTTCACCCATCGAAGAATTCGGGAGCCACCCCAACTCACGGGAAGCGAAGGCAGCGGTTTCGGAGCATACTTCTCAAAGTGCTCCCATAGCCAGACTTGCAGAAAAGCAACGTGCACATATGAATCCACTTTCATGAAACCATTCGAAACTTGCATGTTCGCAACTAGGTGATCCAGATGCACATACAGGGAACCAAGGAACAGCTTGCCAATGGGAAGAACTTCACCCTTTGCCAACTTCACAGCAATCGCTAACAACTCCGGTCTTATTCCTTTCTTGCGTAACCGTCATCAAAAATGTCTCTGGACAACCGAGAGCCAAAATGCGGCGACATGAAGATCACCGCTTTTGCCGTTGTGCTCCAACTCGTCCGGAAACCATTGAGATATCCACCAACCGTAAGGGCACCTTTCATCCTCTTTCCGAGCAGAATCCTTCGACTTCGCAATGGAGTCTTTTCGAGCAAAATCCCCCAACTTAGCGGCCAGGTCATCCCGCATCTTCACCTCACTTTCAGATAATTGGATTTTAAGATTCCCGGTTACCGGAAGATTCAGCAGAGAGCCACACTCTCCAAGGAGAAAGTTATCTCGCCCCATCTACATATGATTGTATGGGTGTCCGAACACCATCCGGAGATGAAAGCAACCAAGCCCGGGATATCCTTCCTAACTGGAGATTTCCTGAAGTCTTGACAGCATCAATGACTTGCGCTCGAGTCAAGTTGGTATTTATATGCTCCTTGCTCACCATGAACTCAACCCATCTATCAAAAGAACGCAATGGGCTTTGACACATCCACGAAGTCAATGTTGGAAGAAGAATACACCCCTTTATGAAGACAGAACCGAATGGTGCTCTCTGGGCAAACCGAACGTGTCTTCCTTTCATCCTCACCACCAGGTTAGCAAAATTGGCACGAAACACGGGGGTGATTCTTCCGAGCGGGGGCGAGGGCTCTAGTGAAGAATTCATCATCTCTGTGTTTGGTTTGGAATTATGAGCATCCTTCGACGTAAGTGAAATTTGATTCAGGTAACATCTTATCGAATTCCTTCATAACAATTTGGTAATAAGATATCACGCACAAAGCAAACGGAGAAAGACGAAGTTATCTCACGACACATAATCGTACCCAACAACAACAAAAAAAAAGAAAGGGGAAGGAGGACGCATTTTATTCGGGTTCAAGACTATATACGCAGTATTTTATTCGGGTTCAAGACTATACACGCAATATTTTCTTCGGGTTCGAGACTATATACGCGGCATTCTATACGGGTACAAGTGTGTCTACAGTATCTTTCTTCGGGTTCAGAATTATATACGGAGCATCCTCTACGGGTTCAAAATACACACGCGAGTATTTTCTTCGGTGGTTCAAATATTTCTTTCGGGACCAAAAATTCATATATGCAATATTTCCTACAGGTTCAAACAATATATGCAGTATTTCACTTGGTTGCATACATACAATATTTTCTACAAGAGGCACGCCAATAAATCATATGCAAGGATTGTGGGAGGGCCTACTCTTAAGGTTTACACCTACGTGAAAAAAAAAAAAAAAAAAAGAGAAAAGTACTAAGACATACACGAAGTGGTTTCTCTTTGCCGCTAGTATGAAAAAGAGGAAAGAATAAAGCGCAGGATGGGGAGAAAGGGGCTTTATATATATATACATATATAGGCGTGAAAGACTTTGAAATAGGGAAGGATTTCCCTTTCACCAAAATCACGCGTGTAAGAAACGGGCCCACAAAGGGTGCGACTTCCCAATGCCGCCCAAGTCACGCTTGCAAGCACGGTTTCTAAGCTGCACCCGGCCCGCCAATTGCGCCGACCTGCAAGCACGCACGGCTTCTACACTTTGCGCCGGTCCCACCAGCTAGCACACTCAGTTTCCCAACTCACGCCAACTTCCCAACGTCGCCCAAGCCGCACCAGCCCACCAATTGTGCCAGCCTCCCGATTTGTGCAAAACTACCAGAGGCAAGGATTCCAAATCCTATTTATAAAAGGTCAGACAAGCCTCCTTCAATTTTCTTTACCGTTTGCTGATTATAGTTTGTCACCATCTTATGCTTACCTCGCAACAAAGCCCCCTGCTCCGAGCTAAGCAGGGGACTTAATGTTGATGGTGGTTTTAGACAAGGGGTAAAATCGTAAAACCCCATGACCTAGTGTTACCCGCAACACATTAACTAAGAGCATTTAACTCAAGTGTAAACAATTAATAGGGGTATTTTTTCAAAATACCAGTTAGGGTTTTCAACACGGAACCCTAATTCCAAAACCAAGCCGCATCTTCGCGCACCATGGCAACAATGCCAAACCAAGCCGCATATCTGCGCACCATGGAAACAATGCCAAACCAAGCCGCACCCTGCGCACCATGGCAACAATGCCAAACCAAGCCGAATACTACGCACCATGGCAACAATGCCAAACCAAGCCGCACCCTGCGCACCATGGCAACAATGCCAAACCAAGCCGTATACTGCGCACCATGGCAACAATGCCAAACCAAGCCGCACCCTGCGCACCATGGCAACAATGCCAAACCAAGCCGCACCCTGCGCACCATGGCAACAATGCCAAACCAAGCCGCATACTACGCACAATGGCAACAATGCCAAACCAAGCCGCACCCTGCGCACCATGGCAACAAGGCCATATTTCCAAGCCGCTATGCCTTTGGCCCACGATGGTAGGCCTCGAGAAGTGTTATATTTTTATGCCTACATGTAATACCGCAAGTGCACGGCGTCTATCGGAGACGCGGCAAGTACGGGTCGATCCCACAAGGACTTGTGGTGCTCTTGTTTGTGATCTAAGGCTTGCTCTAGCTGAATTCAAGTGAAGTAACAATGTGTAACACAGGGGTTTTTGTCGAAGCGACTGAGATGTGATGAAATGACTCTGAACTAAGGAAAAGAAATAAAATGTGACAATGGGAAGTACCAGGGTGGTGAATCCACCACTAGACTCTTTGCTAAGGCAATTCAATTCATGTTATGTTCTTATACCTTCCTAAGGATGATTCTAAAGACTAATGTGTCACTAATCTTACTAATCCCCCCTAGTATAGAGTGTCTTATTACAGTACACTCTATCACAGGTTTCTTAGTCAATTACTAAGCATCACTCATACCTTATTAAGCACATAACACCTTCCTTGGTAGTTAATGGAGAGTTGATTCACTTTTCACTCCAATTCTCTCCTAGTATTGCATTTGTCTTCTTACGATCTGACCAATCACAAGAATTGGGTTAATTAGCTAACTACTTTCCTATTTCTATTAAGCACAATAAGAACAAACAACATCAAACTGATTTTCTCAACATAAAATCCAGGGTTTCAACAACATCCCAGCTGATGGAATTAAAACATACTAAGACTACAAATTAAACCCTAATTGATACACTGGCTAACCCAGGCATAACTATTACACACACCCCTGTCTTCAATTTATACATGCAACCATAAAGCTACCAAACCCTAATTCTTTAATTCAAAAATCGAAATAAATGAAAGATAAAATCAAACCCATACTCTCTGAATCTCGCCTCTGTCAATTCGTCTCAGAGCTCTTCTTGCTTGATTGAGTGAAACCCTAGCTTTAGTTATCTCTAAATTAGCCTCTAGGGTTATGAGAGAGGCTAAGAGAGAGGTAACTAATAGCTAGAGAGGAGGGAAGGTGGTTGCAGGTGAGGTTGGTGGCTGCGTGGTAGTCTGTGGTAGGAGAGGTTGGTGGTGGAAGATGATGGTGGTTCTGCGAGTTGGTCGGGGAGAGGAGATGGGTTTGCGAGCTCGCCGAGAGAAGAAAGAGAAGGATGGAGAGAAATGGTTTGGTTCGATTAGGGTATAGGGGTATGGGCATTTTTTACGTGAGGCGGGTGCAGCTACGGACGATGCGACAGGCCGAGCGAGCGTTGGATGAGGAGGCTACGATCTGAACGGCCGAGGGAGGTAAGCGGTTTTGGCGTGATAAGGTGTAGCACGGGAGCAGCGATCTTCGATGCACGTGGAAGCAGCGACCGTTGGATGAGGGAGAAAGAAATCTCAACGTCTCAGAAAAGACGGGCTCGGATCCGGGTCACGGGTCGGGTCTAGCTCAAGCCCATGTCTTGTAGATGAGTTGCTACTTGTTGGGTTGCAAGCTTTGCTTGCCTTTTGAGCTTCGGCTTTCTGCTCCTTGGGCACTTGACTCCAATTCTTCGCTCTTTTGGCTCCTCAGATTCTCCATGCTTTATTTATTGCCTAAAAACACAAAATTAATTAATACACATATTTATTCTTGAAAACAAAGAAAACACAGAATCTGGGATAATATCTGATTTCTAAGCGCAAAAGATGAGTAAAATGCCAATAAAACGGTGTATAAATATGCACTATTTGGCACTCATCAAATACCCCCAAACCTGAATTTTACTTGTCCTCAAGTGAAACAGAAAATAAGAAATCCTAACTATACCCCTCGTCGCGGAGTCTCTCGAATGCATTTAGCGTATGCACTAAGCCTTTAAACCCCTAGGTGTCCCTAGTGGACGAGTTGTAGTCTCGTGAGGGTTTGAGAGGTGTACCCACAAAACCTTCTCCAACTTCAGAATGTAAAAGAGTCTCAAGCCTCCAAGAAGCTATGAGGACATAGAGTTTCGCATGCTAGTAATGTGAAGTTAGAATTATCGAAGAACGCATTCTCATCCTTAAGTGTTGAGCGAGAAGTAACCATACCATATGAAAGAATTCGGATTCGATTGTGATCATAAGTCTCAACTTCGCCTCACCATTAGGTTTTTATGATAATTGCACTCAAAAAGACCGCTTTTTAGTCTCTCATGTGTGCGAGGCGGGAATAAAGAGAGAAATCCCGCACACGTTGTAGGTAAGAAGGATAACCTTCCGAAAATAAAATCTGGAGACTCCACAGAGGTGTGGACAAAAAGAATCTTTTTTGATGATCTCTAAGAAAGGAAATCAACCATTAACAAGGGGTGGGAGTACTCACTCACTTCTCACCCGATCGGCAATTAATATCACTCTCTCATAAGAATCATAGAAACGTCTTCAATCTTCGGTCTTCGGTCTTCAATTGTTGATGACGAACTTCTAAACTTCACAAAAACTTGACAATTTTTAACTTTTCTACTCAATTTCCTTGTTGTTTGGATTTTTCTTCTTGAACTCTCTTTACCATGGTGGTAGCAAAAATAAACTACAATATTTTTTTGATTTTTGATTGATTTTTGATTTTTGATTTTTTTTTTGATTTTTTTTTGATTTTTTTTTTTTTTTGTGTTTACGATAAGTGAAAATAAAAATACAAATAATGAAACAACTAACTCCATGGACAAAGGACTTTATCACTCAATTTTTCCACAACTTGTATTGTCTTGATTTTATAAATTTTATTAATTCTCATCCTATTTTCTTTTTCTTTGTTGCACATAAACCTTGGAGTATATCAATTTTTCTTTCAATATTCTGATGATGCTCCGTTTGTTGACGATGATGTGTTTCTATGGGTCTTCTTGATTGAGAGAGAGTGATGCTAACGACAAATCGGTATTTAGAAGGAGTTTTCATCTTTAGACGTCACCCTCATGATTGACAAAAACTAGCACTCAAGAGATCAAAAGTAGTGCTGAAAATGGTGCGAAGTTGGGTAGCTCACCATTCTTACCCGGAATTTACGTACGGTGACACACACTCTAACAGCTTTTCTAGAAAGTTGCAAAAAATTGAAGGTTGGTGCCTCACTTGATGTAAATTGGGTAGTCTCCACTATGTGTGATCACAATTCTACTACCGAATATCTAAACAGCACCTAATTCGCCCTCAGGTATGGTTAAATCCAACTTTAACGCTCTAATCAACTAAGGAACCCGATTGTGTTCTCCGGTACTTCTAACTTTCGTTATTTATTTCGAGAAAAAATTCTCTATGTAAACATAGCTAGAAGCATGCTAGTGACTCTAAAATCTCTAAAAGTTGGAGGTTTTTACAAAAAGAGTTTTAAATTTTTTTTTTTTTTTTTTTTTTTGTAAAATTAAAAGATAAAATAAAAGACTAAAAACTCTAAATAAAATAAAAGACTAAAAACTCTAAATGCAAATGCACCCCCAAACCTAAATCAAACATTGTCCTCAATGTGTCTACATATAGAAAAAATTTAAACAGTCACATACAGAGAGAACTATCTTTGATAAGAGAAAAGGGAAGAGATTTAGGATGTCGGCGGGAGCAAGGTTGAGCTTCTTTAGTCAAGGCTAGAATCCAACATTCTCAACGGAGATCATATCGGATTAGCATAATATATGCGCATGAAGACTCAACCGATTCAAGAAAGAAAAATTTAACAAGTCCTACTGGATTATATACAATGAAGATAATGTACAGAAACATCAACAGTCTTACAAAAATAACATAAAAATGGGCTTTGGTTTATGTGGAAATTTGGTTTATTGGGCTTTGGTTTGTTTGGGATATACAGCCCAGTTGATGTTAAACAGCCCAACAGTGTGGGTTCTAGCCCAGGTGATGTGGGCTCAGATGTGTGTTTAAACAGCCCAGCAGTGTGCTTATGTGGGCTGAAAGTTCAGAGAGCTAAGCCCAGTAAGTGGGCTTCAGCTTATGCAGCCCAGCTGCTCAGTTTGGTTTATTATGGGCTGGCTTGGGTACAGAGCCCAGTTGTTGTGGGAAGGATAACAGCCCAACTTGGGTTCAGTTAGCAGCCCAGGTGTGTGAACAACTTTGGATTGTGTGGGAATAATTTGGTTGAAAACAAGTTTGTAAGTAGCCCAAGTTTGTGCACAGCCCAGCAGTATGGGTTCAGTTAGGTTTCACAGCCCAGGTTGTATGAAAACAGCACAGGTTTGTGTAAACAGCCCAGCAGTATGGCTGAAGTTTGTGTACTGGCTAGGCCAGTCTCTGGTTATGTGGCACAAGTTGGTTTATGCTCAGGTTTGTGTCACAGCACAGGCAAGGAACAACACAGCTTGAACAATCAACAGAGAGTAATCAACAGAGAGTAGCAGCACAGCACAGCTCAGGTGCACAAGAACATCCAGGAAATTGTTATGAGGTGCTAAAGGTGCAGCAGGTGCAAGTCTTGTGCGTGGCATACAACAGATGAGGTGCTAAAGCACTTAGACACTCAACATTCTTTCCAATGCTACATGCTCACTCACAGATAATTGCATAGTAGTTCAGAGCATCACAAGTTCATAGTTCAACATAATAGATATGCAACCTTACAAACGTAGCAGTTATCCAAAGACAAACGAACAATACCTAAAGTTTCCACATGCTTAGGGTGTGTCAACTGGCTTGGTCGATTTCAAGTGGGGAATGCAGCCAACTTGGCTAACCAGTTGCAGCTCAGTCTCTACAGCTGCAGGGGATGGACTGAGTACACAGGGCAGGTGCTCACTAGGCACAGAACAATGCACGAGTGCACAAGGCAGATGATTATGCTCAGGTTACACACAAGATTGGCAGGGTAGATCATGCACAGGGGCTGTCACAGGTAAGTTCAGGGTATGCCAAATGGGTAATTGCACAGGGCACACACAATGTTTCAGCAAGTATATGTTCAATTGTTCACAGAGTCAACTGGATCAGTTGACCTCAACCAATCCAGTTGATTTCAAAAGGTGGAATGCCGCAAACTTGAATCCAGTTGGTTAACCAAGTTGCAACACAGCCTCACAGCTTCAGGGGGCTGGAGGGTTGCACGAGTCAGAGTTCAACTCTACAGCTACAGGGCTAATAGCTAACAAGCTTATAGCTAGAATGCAACTTAAGATTAGCAGCTACAGGGCACTGCAGGTAAGGATAGGGCAGATGGCTCAAGCATACTCAAAATGCACAGATGGTTTACATAGCCCAGGGATTTCAAACAAAGATGCTCAGGGCTGTAGGGGCTTGGAGTTGTCGGAGTCAAGCGGTCTTGCGACTAAGTTGGAGCCCTAACTCACAGCTGCGGGGAGTTTGGAGTGAGCAATTCGGGGCTTTGCAATGCTCCGGTTATCATGCATTCAGGGTCGTGCTCAGCAGGGTCTTACACAGGCACACAGGTGCGCAAATAAAGGCATACAACTCATACAACTTATGTAGATGGTTACCTCAGGGCAATACAATGTTTGGTATCCTTAAATTTTCAGCAACATGCATACAAATATCCAATCTCAGCAAGCATTCATTCAATTATAGTTCAGGGATTGAGAGAAGCAAACACTCTCACCTAAGCAACTAAGCACAGACTAAAGATTGTTAAAGACCTGATTTGGGCTACCTTCAACTCGAGATCATGCACGGTTTCCACAATTGCGGGGGTCGATGGTGCAGGTCAGCTCGGGGCGACGAGTAAGGTTTGCGATCGGCCAAGGCGAGAGCAAGGTATGCGGTGGTGTATGCTCGGGTGAGTTATGACTTAGGGTTGATGGCACTATGGTCACGAGAATCATACAAGCATATATTTCGGGTTTCAAACTTGCTCAAGTGTCACGAGATAGTGGAGTTGTTTCACGGGATATGCTCATAATGCACGAGATGGTTCACACAAATTCTCGGGTAGGGTCGGCACAAGTTTACTGGGGTCTCAACCAGATCATTAACATGTTTGGCTAAGCTCTTATTTCACAGCAACATGCACACGAGCATCACACAGACACAACAGAATTTGGGAGTGACCAACCTGCTTCAGCCGTAATGGCTATATTGTGCTGCTTCTTGTCTTTCCACAGGTTGGCTCGGCTTTAATGACTTGCTTTCAAAGACTGGCTAGCAAGGGCAAGACAAAGAAGCATGAGGTAGGTACTGTAGCTCAACAAAGATTTAGTTCCCGGAGCTTCACGATTAAAGCAAAGAGAGTAAACATTGGCATAAGCCGAGAATTGGTATCACAAGGGAATATTTTGGGTCATCACATGGAAAGAGTAAGGAATTGTGATGTTTATTTGACCGACAGGGGAAAGGGTGTGCACTGATATGCAGCTAAGGTAGTGAATGCAACCAGATGGGGTGTGCTAGATGAGTCAAGCTACAGATGAGTTAAAGCACAAGAAAGAGAAATAACAAATCTCAATGTAGCAATGCACTAAGAGAATGCAGGAAAAGATGCAGAACTAGAGAATTTAACTGAAATGCAATGATGTAGTAACAATATGCAACAAAATATGCAAAAAAATGACAGCTAATACAGCTAAGTTACAATGCAACACTAATACAGCTAATAAGAACTACAGAGTAACAAAGGACTAAAAATATGTAAAAACAAAGGATAGTTGAAAAATAGTAAAAACAGTAAAAACAAGGTAAATATGTACAGGGATAGTTGAAAAACAGTGAAGTTTATCCAATGAACACGGGGCACGCGCCAAGTCCCCGGCAGCGGCGCCAAAAACTTGGTAGGCCTCGAGAAGTGTTATATTTTTATGACCTACTTGTAATACCGCAAGTGCACGGCGTCTATCGGAGACGCGGCAAGTACGGGTCGATCCCACAAGGACTTGTGGTGCTCTTGTTTGATCTAAAGGCTTGCTCTACTGGATTCTAGTGAGGTACAAGGTAACAACAGATGTTTTGCTTTGTTGCCGATACGGCTGATATGTTGGTTGTAACAATGAAACGAACACAGTGACAATATGGGAAGTACCAGGGTGGTGAATCCACCACTTGACTCTATGCTAAGGTAATTCACTTAATGTTGTGTTCTTATACATTCATAAGGTAGATTCTAAAGAATAATGCGGTAGAGTCAAGTGGTGGTTTCTAGTGACCTGGCTAGTATGCTAAGGTCACTAGAAAGGACTCTATCCGATGTCGGGGACTCTATGCAAAGGTAATCCACCACTTGACTCTACCTCACTCCATGGACAAAGGACTTTATCACTAGCCAGGTCATACTAACTCCATGGTCTAAAGAATTTGTATCAATTAGGAGAAAGAAATCTCAACGTCTCAGAAGAGACGGGCTCGGATCCGGGTCACGGGTCGGGTCTAGCTCAAGCCCATGTCTTGTAGATGAGTTGCTACTTGTTGGGTTGCAACTGTTGCGCGCGCGGGCTTCGACTTTCTGCTCCTTGGGCACTTGACTCCAATTCTTCGCTCTTTTGGCTCCTCAGATTCTCCATGCTTTATTTATTGCCTAAAAACACAAAATTAATTAATACACATATTTATTCTTGAAAACAAAGAAAACACGAGAACTGAGATAATATCTGATTTCTAAGCGCAAAAGATGAGTAAAATGCCAATAAAACGGTGTATAAATATGCACTATTTGGCACTCATCACACGCCAAATATAGCGCCCTAGGCTTGCAAGACTTGCAACTAGGTCAACATGGCCGTACGTGCCATTGGCACATGCCAACACGTATCGCAGGCCATATTTCCAAGCCGCTATGCCTTTGGCCCACACCAAATATAGCGCCCTAGGCTTGCAAGACTTGCAACTAGGTCAACATGGCCGTACGTGCCATTGGCACATACCAACACGTATCGCAGGCCATATTTCAAGGCCGCTATGCCTCTGGCCCACGCCAAATATAGCGCCCTAGGCTTGCAAGACTTGCAACTAGGTCAACATGGCCGTACGTGCCATTGGCACATGCCAACACGTATCGCAGGTCATATTTCCAAGCCGCTATGCCTTTGGCCCACGCCAAATATAGCGCCCTAGGCTTGCAAGACTTGCAACTAGGTCAACATGGCCGTACGTGCCATTGGCACATGCCAACACGTATCGCAGGCCATATTTCCAAGCCGCTATGCCTTTGGCCCACGCCAAATATAGCGCCCTAGGCTTGCAAGACTTGTAACTAGGTCAACATGGCCGTACGTGCCATTGGAAAATGCCAACACGTATCGCAGGCCATATTTCCAAGCCGCTATGCCTTTGACCCACGCCAAATATAGCGCCCTAAGCTTGCAAGACTTGCAACTAGGTCAACATGGCCGTACGTGCCATTGGCACATGCCAACACGTATCGCAGGCCATATTTCCAAGCCGCTATGCCTTTGGCCCACGCCAAATATAGCGCCCTAGGCTTGCCAGACTTGCAACTAGGTCAACATGGCCGTACATGCCATTGGAACATGCCAAACACACACGCTGGTAGCCTAACTTGCAAGCCGTGCAACCTACCACCAAGGCATTCCGCACATGCCATTGGCACATGCCAAACGCACACGCTGGTAGCCTAACTTGCAAACCGTGCAACCTACCACCAAGGCATTCCGCACATGCCATTGGCACATGCCAAACGCACACGCTGGTAGCCTAACTTGCAAACCGTGCAACCTACCACCAAGGCATTTCGCACATGCCGTTGGCACATGCCACACACACCACTAGCAGCTCTGGCATTACCACTTACGTTCGAGGTGCAACTCGCAACGAAGGCATTCCGCACATGCCATTGGCACATGCCACGTGCGTCCCTAGTAGCACCACTTACACGCAAGATGCAACCAACACTCGAGACATCAACACAAACCGGGGATGCTTTAGGGTTTTGGTTTGGTGGTCCTGACATGCGGCGTATACTACGCTCACATTAAGAAAGCGTGAAAAGGAATAAAGCGGTCAAATAAAAGAGGAAATAATGGTGAAAACGTTTTCACCCATTAACACCATGCGGTTACCACCTCCTCCCATTATTTCACCCTTTACTCTCTTCCTTCATGAGGTCGAGAGTACGTTTCAAATCTCGACTTGTATAAATAGGTCTTACCTATTTCCACCAGACGACAAGTCTCGGTCGGGAGAAAAATACTACACTCTCGTAGAAAGGCAACTTTGCAAGCTCTCCCAAAAGCTTCCATCTCTTGCAAGCTTCCTAAGCTTTCACTTTACGATACAAGTCGAGATACTACTCTCCTCAACACCTTTCTTTGCTTCCCTCCCCAAATTAACCCTTCTCCTCCACTTTGTGACCGAAGCAAGTCGGGAACGGCCATTTCTTGGTTTAGGCCGGACTTGTATCAGATTGATCTCTCGAATCTATAAAGTGCTCACGTGCAACACATTTTTAGGGTTTGAACCAGTTTCTCACTCACCTACCGAATTTACCGAAATCGGCAAACGATTTTTACCCATAAACAATATGAAACTCTACAAAAATCAACAAAAGTTGGCTCCTTTTGAACTCTGCAACAACCATTTCTGTGTTTCCATCTTCATATTTTTCGCGACAAGAATAATGGGTTTCAATGGGCTGTGACAAACGTGTATAGTCCTTGCGAGCAGATTCCATGAACGGAATTCTGGGAGGATATGGAGTCCGGAGCTGGTGGGCTGGTCCTATTTGCATTGAGGGGAGATATGAATGATGTATGTTCTAGCGAGGAGAGGAACCTTGGTGATGGTGATAGCCGAAATACAGCGTTGCTAAACAATTACATTCTGGAGAACGAGTTAATTGACCAGCCATTGATTGGTAGTGCCTTCACTTGGTCGAACAATCAAGCTAACCCTCTTTTATGTAGGCCAGATCGTTTCTTATTTAGCCATGACTTTGAAGAGGTTTTTCCGAATGCGCTTTACAGGTGGTTTTGACTAGAACTATTTCTGATCACAACCCTTTAATGGTTATTTCAGAACCGGTAATGCCGTCTAAGCCGTATTTCAATTTAGATAGGTTATGGATAGAGCATAAGGACTTTGCTCCTAATGTGAAGCGTTGGTGGGAGGTTATGTCTTATGCCGGAAGTGGAAGTACACTTTTCTTTTCCAATCTTCAAAACTTGAAACACTTTATTAAGCCTTGGAGAATTCCGGAGTTTGGACAAGTTTCAAGGTAAAAATCTGAGCTCACAGGTAGGATTCATGAGCTTAACATATTGGAGGAAACGGGTGCACTTCAACATTTTCAACTGGAGGAGAGAACTAAGTGTAAGCTGAAGTTAAGAAATATAGAAGCAATGGAAGCAAGGAAATGGCCATTGAGGTCAAAACAAAACAACTTTAGATGGGGAGATTCGAATACGATGTATTTTCACAGTATAGCCAGTGCAAGGAAAAAGAGAAATACAATTGAAAAATTAAAATTTGAGGAGTAGATTGTTTTTATCAACATGTTATTAAGGAAGAACTTCGAAGCTTCTACATTAACTTGTCTTCATAGGGCGATGAGGTGAATTCGAATATGGAAAATCTTCATTTTCGAAAATTACAGAGGCAGACAGATTATGGCGTGAGCGTGATTTTTCGGAGGAAGAAGTTTGGGATATGGTTAGGAAAATGGGGTGCAACAAATCTCCAGGTCTAGGCAGCTTCACTGCTGAGTTCTTTAAGATCTGTTGGAGTACAGTTAAAGAAGATTTCATGAATCTAGTCAAAGATATTCACAGGTTTGGTTCATTTGATTGGCGTTTTAATTGCTCTTTCATCACTCTTATTCCTAAAAAGGAGGACTCTTGTACTCCTAGAGACTACAGACCATTAAGTCTTATTGGTATGGTGTATAAGATTTTATCCAAGGTACTTGCGAATCGTCTGAAAAGGGTGATGCCGATTCTAATTTCTGATTTCCAAGGGGCTTTTATTCATGGTAAACAAATTCTTGATGGAATTTTAATTGAAAATCATTGTGTGGATAGCAGATTGAAGGCTAGGAAACTGGGAATTCTGTGTAAGATTGATATGGAGAAAGCTTTTGACAATGTTAATTGGCAAGCCTGATTCACAATCTTACAAAACCACGACTTTAGCATCAAATGGATCTCTTGGATCAAATGGTGTGTAACTTCTACAATTCTATCTATTCTTGTGAATGGTGGTTCGACTGAAAAAATTTAAACCAAGTAAGGGTTTAAGAAACGGAGTTTCATTATCACCGTATTTGTTTCTTCTGGTGGTAGAAATTATTTCTAAACTAATAAATGATACGGTTGAAAGAGGGCTTTCGGTTTCCAAGTAGTGGATCATGGTACTATTATATATCATCTTCAATTTTGGATGATACTTTGATTTTCCTTGATACTTCGGTGGAGGAAGTCGAGCGTCTCTTTATTATTCGATTTGTGTTCAAACTATAACGTGCTTGAAGCTGAATTTAGATAAGAGTACAATGATTAGTGTGGGAGCCGATGAGGTAATTGATGATTTAGATAGAGAGCTAGGTTGCAAGACAGAAAAATTGCCGTTTACTTACCTTGGGATGCCGATTGGTGCACATTGGCTTAACACATTAGTTTGGGAACATGTTTTGATTAGAATGGAGAAAAAGCAAGCGTCATGGAAGAAAAGGCAACTTAATAGAGAAGGTATATTAATTCTTATTAAGAGTTGTCTTGCAAGCTTGCCAATTTATTACTTGTCTCTTTTTCACTTACCTGTGAGCGTGGAAAAAAAATGATTAAGATTATGCGCAAATTTTTGTGGGGTGATGTGGAAAGTAGAAAGAAATTGGTGTGGGTTTCTTGGAAGAAGCTTTGTGTTCCTCAGGTGAATGGGGGTTTAGGGGTGAAAAATTTGAGGAAAATTAATCAATCATTGCTAGTAAAGTGGATTTGGAGATTTTAGAAGCCCAAAACAAGTATTTGGAAAAAGTTAATAAATGAAAAATTTGCTCATAATAGTGAATTATATTAATTCCCGTTGTGGATAATAAGTCACAGGATTGTGGAAGAATGTTACTAATACGGTGACGATGGTTTAGAATATGACGACTTTTACGGTAACAAATGATAAAGGCATCCGCTTTTGGAAGGATCGTTGGCTAGACAGGGAAAAATTGCAAGACTTGTTTCCAGTTGTTTACAAGGCGGTGAAGGATAAAGACGCAACAATTTATGACATGATAGCAAATGGAGTTTGGGTTTGTGATTTTAAGAGACCATTAAATTTAAATGAGCAATTAGAATGGGACCTATTGAGGCGTGGATTAAATCTTGTTCCCGATCTTGTTGAAGAGGACGATGAAATGGAGATTATGGAGAATTTCAATTGGAATGACCCATCCCTCCACCGATATTTTCCCCACTTAGCCACTGCGGCCATCCCAGAGTGTGGGGATTTCAACGGGCATCGTGTGGTAATCCAGCAGAAACTTCCCGGATGGTCACTCATCCCTGGATTACTCCATCCCGAGCTAGCTTAACTTCAGAGTTTTCTGCCAACTCTGGAGCCAAATTGCTGAAAAGGCCTCGGTATAATGTAGACGTTCCTTGTATCTTGTGAGAGCAGTATCTGGCATAATCTCCCAGCATACTCCCCCACCAGAGCACAAGCGAACGACCCCTAGTTGTATCCCAATTAACACCGATATTGTTCCCACTTACCCACTGCGGTTATCCATCAGTGTGGGATTTAAAACGGCACCACCGCGGTTCTCCTGCACTTCCCAAGAGGTCACCCATGCTATGACTACTCCTAGTTGAGCGCGCTTAACTGAGAAGTTTTTTCCTACAACTCGGTTAAGTGAACCTATCGTGTCTCGGTGTTAGGAAAGGACAAATCATTACATATATTCTATTCCGTCAACCATTGCCGAATATAGGGGTATTACAATACCACCACCTTAAATTGGAGCCGTCCTCGGCTCCAAAATATATTTGCAAGCCCATATATCCAACGTTCCCCGCCCCTCATGAGAAGCACTGGACCAACCCCTGCCCAACAGCGTGCCTTCCCAACCTCGACAGATTGACCCCGTCTTCGGATATGATACCATTTGTAATGACCCGTCCCTTCACCGATATTGTCCCCACTTAGCCACCTTTGCTGGTCATCCGACGGTGTGGGATTTTAACGGGCATTCTTTGCGGTAATCCAGCAGAAACTTCCCGGATGGTCACCCATCAGTGTGGGGTTTTCAACGGGCATCGCTACGATAATCCAACAAAAACTCCCGTATGGTCACCTATCCCTGGATTACTCCCGCCCGACCACACTTAATTGCGGTTTTCTGCTAACTCTGGAGCCGATTGTGATGAAAGGGCCTCGGTGTTAGGAAATGACAAATCATTACTTATATATTCCATTCGGCCAACCACTGCCGAATATCGGGGTATTACAATACCACAACCTAAAATTGGAGCCTCCATTGGCTCCGGAATATATTTTCAAGCCCAAATCTCCGACGTTCCCTGCCCCTCATGAGAAGCACCCGGACCAACCCCGTCCAGCGTACCTTCCCACCCTCGGCAGGTGACCCATCGTCGGCTCTGATACAATTTGTAATGACTCATCCCTCCACCGATATTTTCCCCAATTAGCCACTGCGGTCATCCGACAGTGTGGGGTTTTCAACAGGCATCGCTGTGGTAATCCAGCAGAAACTTCCCGGATGGTCACCCATCCCTGGTTCACTCCAGCCCGAGCACGCTTAACTTCAGATTTTCTCGCCAACTCGGAGCCACATTCTTTGAAAAGGCCTCGATATAATGTAGACGTTCATTGTCTCCTGTGAGAGCAGTATCTGGCATAATCGCCCAGCATACTCCCCTACTCGAGCACAAGCGAACGACCCCTAGGTGTATCCCAACTAACACTGATATTTTTCCCACTTACCCACTACGGGTATCCAACAGTGTGGGATTTTAAATGGCACTACTGCGGTCATCCTGCAGCAGCTTCTCGAGAGGTCACCCATCCTGTGACTACTCCCGGCCGAGCACGCTTAACTGAGAAGTTTTTTCCAAAAACTCAGTTAAATGAACCCATCAGGCCTCAGTGTTAGGAAAGGAAACATCATTACTTATATTCTATTCGGCCAACCACTGCCGAATATCGGGGTATTACATTAATGCTTCAAGATGTTATGAAAGACTTTCAGGAAACCTTGAAGAGTGAGGCTTCGATAAGTTCCTTTGGAAAGGTAACATTCCAAACAAGGTGTCATGTCCCGGTTATGGGCTGACCACTTACTAAGGGCATATATTATGTTATTTAGTAAATGTAGTAAAAGTCATACGAGTGGCACGTGTTAGTGCAATAGTCCTTTGCTCTTTATAAGTGTTGAGCTCCTGTAATTGAAGGGCATCGAATAGATTTTTTTTTTGTGTTGATGTGTTCTTCTTTCTATTTTAGGATTTTACCCTTCAATCTCACAGTGTAGATCCTATAGATTGAGCGTGATCACTTATTTATAGTGTAGATCACTACACAAGGTGAGTTTTATCATTTGGGATACTTTTCATAATTCGTTACCTACCAGGGATATGTTGCGACATCGGGGCGTAAACATTAATAGCGAGCAGTGTGTTTTGTGTAACGATGTTAAGGAGTCAGCAAATCACATGTTCATTCATTGTAAGTATTTGAGATTTGGAATTATTTCATTAAATCCTTTAGGATAGCCTGGCCATTGCCAAGTACCACTACACCAAATCAAGAATTTTGTCACAGGCTATACCTATTACTTATCAAATTTGTAACGGTTATATCTGTAGCAAATAGGTCGTTATTAATAATTGTGATGGTATTTTGTAACGGTTTTATCTGTGACAACGTCCAAATACAGTCACATTTATAAACCGTTGCAATAATTAATAGCCACAATTGACTTAATTTTATGACTGCGACCCGTGTCATATTTGTCACGTTTACGTTAACGATTTTAACTGTTACTCTTTATTTACCACAATTCTGAGTGTGACACGTGTCTTAGAGAGCCACACACATAACAACGGTTACAATTGTTACCGAATCCTTGCAACGATTGCTCCGGCGACACGTGTCCTTTTTGTTACGGATAAAGTAACATATTAGTGTTGCCATTAGTTTTATTATGATTAATCATTGGACACGTGTCGTCCTTTGTCACAACTTTTGTAACGCCTAAACTGTTACTTTCATATTAACAACAAGGAGATGATGACACGTGTAGTTTATTCTTCACATTTGTTGTTACAGATATCCGTGACAATTCTTTAATTACAATTAAAAAAAAAAGGTAGTCCAGGTCATTATCATGGACCTAGACCTTCGGTTTACAGGCCTGCAATACAATTTAACCTGAAACCCAGGCCTCCAAATACAATTTAGCCTGCAATTCATATATTCTCAATTTACTGAGATCCATACATTCTCAATTTGCATAATTTAACCTACTTCGGCTTACAGCCCAGTCTTTAGCAATTTCCATCCAATTGTGGAAACATTTCTCCTGCAATATGACATGAATAAGGTAAATAACAAAATAAAGAAATTGGCAAGCAAAAAAACACAAATGCTTATGAACTTTATGCACGTTTTAACGACTAATAGAAGTCTCAATGACCTATCAATAATTTCACATTGATATATTGGATCTAGAAATTGACTAACAATCAAGGTCATTATTAATTGTTGCATGGGTACGCTTAACAATAAGAATATAGAGTGTTTCAAACATATTGTTTGACTATATTCACTAATGTCTTTAAGACTTTCAGCTGAAAAGAGACAAATTCATAGTCTCTAATATGATTGACTGAGTGACAAATTCAGATACTTGACATGCAATCGCAAAAAAGAGAGGGGATTTTATCAACTCTGTGAAGAAGGTAAAAGGCCATAAACTACTTTAGAAGGATAACTGACCTTGAAAAAATCAGGGACCCAGTTAGTCTGTTGGTTATTTGCTAGCAAATGGTCTTTCAGCTTCTCCACTGCAACAAACCTACAATAAGAACAATTTACCTTAGGCTTAGTAAGTATGAAATACTATTTACAATAACTTCACAAGTAAAGAATTACAACACATTGAACTAAAGCACTATAATTGTAAATTCACCAACCAGGATGTAAACATACCAAAACAAAAGAATAAAATAATAAGGATGGGTCATTTCTTGTAACACTTTGAATACATGAGATGCTATTAAAATTGAAGTGGAGTTTTCTATTCTTAAAATAGTTTTTAAGAGGTGCAATATAAGGAGAGAGACTATAACCAAATACATCGACTTACCAGCTAGGAACTTCTCTGTAACTATAAATAAGATATGGAGGCATGAAAAATCCAAGTTCTAGCTCATAAAATGTGGCTAGAATTTCCCAAGTAAACAATGTCACCATCACAGGACTTGAGAGCCTTCATAGCCTTTGACTTGGATACTCCATCCTAAGTCATAACCGACTCGATGTCCTTAGGTTCCACTCCTGTCTCTTCCACTTCTTCATCATCCTGAGTAGCAGCAGATGTCTCCGGCTTGGAGATCACTTGACTGAGATCAGGAGCCTTAAACTGTTTTGCAGCTTGAGTCTGCAATTGTGAGCTCAAGTCCTCCATCTTTGCCTCTCGAAAGATTTACATGTGTCTGATGTTGGGCTCTTGAAAACATCTGGTTTAGAGATGAGGAACAAAATCTGAAAGAACACAAAATACATTTTATGTATCTTATCTTCTCAGAATGACTTTTCATACTAAAATGCAGAAAAACAATGAAAACAAAAGGGGGTTTACGTTCTTGCTATCCTTGACGGTACCTCTTGAGCCTTGGCCCAAGGGGAAAATATGTCAATAACTTGGAAGGTTCACTTGAGGACGACTCTACACCATTAGGCATCCCAGATTGAGGATAAGCAGCAGAATTTGGTAAAAGACCAGCCTGCATTTTTGGAGTTTTCACCCATACTAATCTACAACAAATGAGAAAAATAAACAAGAAGTTAAACTAAACAAAATGTTATTATGAGATTAAACATATACCGATATCATAAATACTTGTAAGGAAAAAAAAATGTCACAACATTCTTTTACCCATAGGACCTACATCACTCATATACTCTGAATCTTCTCCAAGAAAGGCCTCGGTACGCCCCTTTTAATGGATTGAATATCATTTCGACCTTGGTACACCCCTTGTAATGGATCGAATATCATTTCTAGCGTCATCTGAAAGAGCTCCATTCCTTGTTGAGCAACACCATCAGATCCACATTGCTCCTGCAAAGCCTGTAATATAAGATACATTTATCCATGAGATTTTTCCAATAGGACTGCATAGAGGGATAAGAAAGAAAGAGTTCTAAAAAAATTTGCTTATACCACGGTTGTCTAAACCAAAGAAAGTTAAACAAACAACATGGTTTATATCCCCACAAGACTCAACTTCAGCCCAAGAAGAGAGGTGCAAACCATACAAATGTAAGATTATCAACTCATCTTTCGCTAGTTTGAGTCAATATAACAAGACTGATTGGGTTGGAAGTTGTTAATACCAGGGTTTGCTCGTTAGGCTGAGTAATTTTTGTTAATTGGTAATGCATACACTGGATCTATCGCTTTTATTTCAGGATACTCAAGAAGTGAAAGACCTGCATTACCAGGGTACAACAAACAATTAGATAAACTACGATAATGTTGTGAAATATAAATAAAGAAAAAAAATCGGTTTTTCCATGATTTACAGTACATGCTACTAATGAAACAAACTCGCCAACACAACACAGAAGACGAACTACACTAGAGATAGACATGACTTCAAATGGAACACCAAAGGTGGGGGTGTTGATTTTCAAATCTTTGTAAGCAAACAGATAATGGAGGATGGGTGAAACCTATTGGAGGGAACGCAAATTTAGCACACAATCAGTTCTTATAAAATTACAAACAAGTCAATCATGATATTAAAAAACTTCCCAGCAGTTGCACTTCATATCTGAGCACAAATCCAAGATCATCAAGATATCACCTTAAGTTCAAGGACAAGCAAATCATTGCAATTTGTAATATTGTTTCTCTAAGAAAATGGCAAATATATCTTTAAAACATTGTATACCCTCTCAAGAACATCAATTTCCTTCTCGTTCATGTTCTCTGGACGCTTGAAGACCCGGTTGACCTGCAATACAAAAAAAATATTCTAATATCTCAGTGACCTATTGTCTTGGGAATATATAAGCTATTGTAGTAGGAAAAGTCCACAAAGTTGTTATGTGTATAATCAAAACAGAGGAAAAACTAAGAATATGTGAAGGACAATATTATGAGATACCTTAATATAGGTGAGATTTAGGCAAAAAGACACCAGCTGAAGAAACAAAACAAGGAAAAGGAAGAAAGTCCTCCCAACTGGCTTGGTGATGGCCATCATGTGGTTTTGGTATATACTCCATGGCAAAAGCATCTAAGGCCATTCCAAACTTCTTACCCATTACCCATAGTACCAAAAGCATCACCACACCACAATACAGAGTTGCATGAGCACAGAACCTACACTTCCATAACTTGCAATAGTAGCAAAATCAAGCTATCAAAAAATTTAATACAAAATGAAACCTAAAAAAAAAAAAAAAGGATGTGATAGCCGTTACCTTAAACATAAATAAAGAAAAGCAATAATCAAAATCATTTGAAATTGGTTACTAAAACATAAATAAAGCTCAAAAAAACACAAAATTTATGAGTTAAGACCTGTAATTGTTTGAGTCCAACATTTTATGGCTTCATCTTAATGATTTAGCCAACCCAAAAACCAAATTACTACTTCACAACTATCCATTCTTCAACAAATCTATACTCCTCTTCCTCAGATTCCTATAAAACCTTCACAACAACCTTCAAAAACAAAACCCACATCAGAAAAAACTCGTTATTACTAATAACACAAAATCAAATCAGTAAGCCAAATCAGGACTTGTAAAAAAAGATTGGGTTTTAAGAAAACATGACCTGAGTTGAAAGATTGACTTCACCAAGAAAAACTAAGAAGAACCCATTTTTGCTTGAAACTAGAGGCTAGGATTTCTTCTCTTTTTGCTGATAAATATAGGGTTTCTCCCAAGGTTTTCCTTTCTCGTTCTCCTTCAAAAAAAAAAAAACCTAATAAATCACACAGAAAATCAAGATTAGAACTATATTATCAAAATCAAACAAAAAACTACAGAAGCTGAAATCTGAGTTCTAATACAGAAACAAACCTTAATTCATCGATTCACTAACAAAACATTTCCCCAATGTCAATTAAACATAACCCTTTCGTTCTCCATCTCTTAACAACTCAATAAACCTTCTATTCCCGTTAGAATTCAAAATCAATATGAAACCCTAATTTCTTGAATCTTCTATGAATTTTGAGAATCAAACTCAAATTTATCTTCTTTGCTTCCAACACAGAACCCCCAATTAATTACTTAATTCCATTTTCAATTGTTCATAAATCTTCAATCGATACCGAATCTCAGAAACCCTAACTCCTCACTCAGCTGAAGTTAAGAATAATGGTATGCAAAACTTGAAAAATATCATTTCTTCTACTTCAATCAGATCTCGTTTCGTTTTATTGAGGAAATTGTATAAGATGCAAGTAGACAAAGAATGAGTTAGGGTTTCATGTTCTTACAGAGAAAATTGAGAGGCGGAGGAGAAAGGTGATAATTATAAGGTTGAATGACTTTCTCTCTCTTCTTGCGATATATAGGAAAACCTAATAGCTACCCCGAGTAACTAATCAATGAGAGGACACGATTTGTTGTATGTGTGTTTCGCACAAATACTTTAACTCAGTTATAGTGTGGAGATAGACAATAATTCCCTATGGCACATATTTAATTGGTCCACAAATATCTGATGGTTAGTTTCTTGCCATGTGTCCAAAAAAACCAAAAACAAAATTGATAAGAGTTCAAATCTTTAGGAAGTATGAGAAATGAATAGACCTGAGTTTCTCGTTCCAGAATTAAACATCACAGGTTCATTATATATGACTTAATGAACTGCAGACAAAATATATCAGAATTAAACATCATAGGTTCAAAGATTATTAGAGTTAGATATGGGTTTCTCGTTCGGATGAGCGCAAACGAAATATATCGAGAATTGAACATCACGAGGTTCAAAGATTACTAGAGTTAGACACAGGTTTCTCGTTCGGATGAAGCTGGGGACGAAATATATCATAATTGAACATCACGAGGTTCGATATTACGAGAGTTAGACTGAGTTTCGTTCGGATGAGCTGAAGACGAAATATATCGAATTGAACATCACAGTTCAAAGATTACTAGAGTTAGACACGAGTTTCGTTCGGATGAATCGAAGGCGAAATATATCGAATTGAACATCACAGGTTCAAAGATTACCAGAGTTAGTCCTAAGTTTCTCGTTCGAATGAACTGAGGATGAAATATAGCAGAATTGAACATCACAGGTTCAAAGATTATTAGAGTTAGACCTGAGTTTCTCGTTCGGATGAACTGAAGACGAAATATATCAGAATTAGGGCTGTCAACGGTAGCTATCGAAACAGATATGGCCTCTACCATATCCGTTACCGATAAGATTACAGAATATCCGATATCCGATAATATCCGAAACGGATATTCAAAAATATTTCCTTTGTCCGTTAAGATAATAATGTCGATTTATCCGTATTAATATCAGATAAATTCATTATAATAAGAATAATTTAAGTTCTTCTTTAGTCTTTCTCTAATTCCATAAATTACAAAAAAAATCAAAGGAACCCTGAGGAAATTCGACTTAACAAAACCAAATACCTTCCTTGATCAAATGACAAATTTGACTTTAAAATAATTATATTAAATTAGATTTAAACAAAACTCAAATCTTCTCCATCAATATTGAAAAATTCTCCGTTTTTCTCACAACTAATAAAACTAGTTGTGTTTTTGTTCTTCCATAATATTTTTATTTCTACCACTCTTCACATACTACCAAGCTAACAACTAAATATATTACTCAAAAAAAAATTTGCATATGCATTCTTTAACGGATATCGGATATTATCCTATAGGATACTGCCTCTTCCGTATCTGTTTCGTTGAATTAAGAATATCCGATAAGGTATCCGTATCCGATATCCGTTATCCGAAATTTCTGATAATATCATAACGATTTGGACAGAATCGGACGGATATCGAATATTCGGTTATCTATTGACAGCCCTAATCAGAATTGAACATCACAGGTTCAAAGATTACCAGAGTTACATCTGAGTTTCTCGTTCGGATGAACTATAGATGTAATATATCATAATTGAACATCACAGGTTCAAAAATTACTAGAGTTAGACTTGAGTGTCTCGTTCGGATGAACTGAAGACGAAATATATCAGAATGTGAAAACGACCATACTACCCTTATCGGAAATAAGTAAAGTAATTCTTACAGACTTTGAAAATGACCATATTACCCTTATTGGAAAAAAGTGCAATAAATATTATGGAGACTGTGAAAATGACCATACTACCCTTATCGGAAATAAGTAAAGTAATTCTTACCGACTGTGAAAATGACCATATTGCCTTATTTCAAAAAAGTACAATAAATACTACGGAGACTGTGAAAATGACCATACTACCCTTATCAGAAATAAGTAAAGTAATTCTTACAGACTGTGAAAATGACTATATTACGCTTATTGGAAAAAAGTGCAATAAATATTATGGAGACTTTGAAAATGACCATACTACCCTTATCGGAAATAAGTAAAGTAATTCTAACAGACTGTGAAAATGACCATATTACCCTTATTGGAAAAAGTGCAATAAATATTATGGAGACTGTGAAAATGACCATACTACCCTTATCGGAAATAAGGAAAGTAATTCTTACAGACTGTGAAAATGACCATATTACCCCTATAGGAAAAAAGTGCAATTAATATTATGGAGACTGTGAAAATGACCATACTACCCTTATCGAAAATAACTAAAGTAATTCTTACATACTGTGAAAATGACCATACTACCCTTATCGGAAATAAGTAAAGTAATTCTTACTGACTGTGAAAATGACCATATTACCCTTATTGGAAAAAGTGCAATAAATATTATGGACACTGTGAAAATGACCGTACTACCCTTATCGGAAATAAGTAAAGTAATTCTTACAGATTGTCAAAATGACCATATTACCCTTATTGGAAAAAAGTTTATGGAGACTGTGAAAATGACCATACTACCCTTATCGGAAATAATTAAGTAATTCTTACAGACTGTGAAAATCACCATACTACCCTTATTAGAAAAATGTGCAATAAATATTATGGAGACTTCGAAAATGACCATACTACCCTTATCGGAAATAAGTAAAATAATTCTTACAGACTGTGAAAATGACCATATTACCCTTATTGGAAAAAAGTACAATAAATATTATAGAGACTTTGTAAAATGACCATACTACCCTTATCGGAAATAATATTTATAATACTTTCACAGTCTATATAATATTTATAATACTTTTTTCCAATAAGGGTAATATGGTCATTTTTATAGTTTGTAAGAATTACTTTACTTATTTCCGATAAGGGTAGTATGGTCATTTCACAGTCTCCATAATATGTATTGCATTTTTTTCCAATAAGGGTAATATGGTCATTTTTACAGTCTGTAAGAATTACTTTACTTTTTTTTTCCGATAAGGGTAGTATGGTCATTTTCACCGTATGCATAATATTTATTGCACTTTTTTCTAATAAGGGTAATATGGTCATTTTCACAGTCTATAAGAATTACTTTACTTATTTCCGATAAGGGTAGTATGGTCATTTTCACAATCTCCATAATATTTATTGCACTTATTTCCAATAAGGGTAATATGATCATTTTCATAGTCTTCGAAATTTTTATAGCACTTATTCCGATAAGAGTAGTTTGGTCATTTTCACAATCTTCGGAAGAAACAGAAATTTTTGTTGTGGTTTTGTCGACAAAATCGAGAGAAAAGGTTGGTATTTGTCCAAGTCAAATTTCCTACAAAGTCATGACTTGTTGACTTGGTCTTGATCCTTTTTTCTAATATTAAGAAAATAAAAAAAAAATATTGATTTTTAGAAATTAAAAAAAATTGTTATAAATGTTGCGAAAGTAGTGACAACCAAAATCCTAAGTGTTACTGATTTGGGGTTGTTTTAGATGTGGTGAAATTTTTGGGTGGAAACATCATTTTAGATTATAATTGTGATTGTCTGGATAATTGTCAACAAATATTGTTGTTAATAATAAAAATATTTAATATTCCTAATCATTATCACGAATACAAAATTTAACAATGATTATAATTGTTGCGGGACTTATCACGGGTGTATCAGTGACTGAAAAATAAACTGTGACAGGTTACACTGTGAGAAAATCCTGGTTTTGGTGTAGTGTACTTTGCTTCAACTCTTCGAAGCATGGTCTAACAATGTGTTGCAAGGGAGAGGTAAGGAGATTTGACAAATCCAACATTATGCGGTTTGTTGGATTTTGTGGAAGGAGAGGAATGGAAGAGTTTTTGGAGGGTTTCACAAGAGTATGCAAGAAAATATTGATTTGGTTAAGCCATTAGTAGTCTTATGGCCGGTCTTGTGACAACGATACTTTTAAGTATGTTGATCCTAGTTTAATTTGGAGTAATTGGGATACCCTAATGTGTATGTAAACTTCGTTATATTAACCTGGGTTTGATCCTTGGTTTCTTTTCTCGTTTTAATATAACCTTTTCTTGGCAAAAAAAAAATATTCTTCCGTCAAATTGTATGTTACCGCTGTTGGAGAAAATGAGTTTTAATTAAAAGATTTTATGGTCTTGGTGTGGTTTGATCTAATGACCTAAGGGTCTAAGGATGCTCACTCATTTTTGGATGAATGAAGTGGAACCTTTAGTCCCACATTGTGGAAAACTAAAGATGAGCTCCACTATATAACCATACACTTATGTATGAATTGTAAAACGTGGGTGGAGCGGGTGGGCAAAAATACATATTTTTACTCATACGATATGCGCGTATGCCATGCACCAAGTTCCTTTTCTACACGGATTTATTTTTGGCGAGTTTTTCTTTAGAAAATTAATTCCAAAATTAATTCTTAAGAGTTCTATTTATGGTAAAATTCCTTTTACTTGTTTTTGAAGAAAACCAAAACCTAACTTGATTTGCAAGTATTTCATCCTATAAATACAACTCGAAAATCTGTTTTCAACACACCGAAAAATTCTTCTTTTATTCTAGGGTTTTCTCAGGACGTTTTTACCTCCATCCACGTTCTTTGAGTTCGAAGAGGGTAACTTGTGTTGTGCTAACTCAAGTTATATCGGGCGATCTTATCTGGACACATCTTGGCTGTGAGGGTTTAGCATTACTCAACTCGAGTATACCCGCGAACTAATGTGTTAAGGACAACTTGTTGAACTGTGATTCTGCCCTCGTCAAGTTATTTTGGTAGAGTTGTTTCGCATTAGTTCTTTACATATTATTTTCGATACATCTAACGTCTTTGTTCATTGTTGCAAGATCCCAACAATCTTAACACATTACTATTCCTTGTAACAATGGGAATCAACGATGTAGAAAGACCACAAAAAGTTTAACGGAAAGGATTTCAAGAGATGGCAATCCAAGATCTTTGTTTTTATCCGAGCCATCATGAACTGGATTATGTCTTTGGTTCCGGTGATGACTTATACAATATTGAAAATTTGTCCGAGGAGGAGGTCAATATGAACACGAGGTCTAATTTTCTGGCTAAAAATCATATCATGAACGGTTTGGAAGATGCGATGTATGATTTTTACAATGCTAAAGAGAACTTGATTGCGTATGAGTTGTGGATGCGTTAGAAGCAAAGTACCAAGTCGAGACTCGCGAGGAAGCAAGAAAATTCTGGTGGCAAAGTTTATGGAGTTCAAGATGACGAATGATAAGTCTGTTGTTGATCAATTCCTCGAACTTCAACAAATTATTAACTTGATTCTTCTTTGAAGGTATGGTTGTTGATGAGACTTTTCAAGTGTCTGCGGTAATTGAGAAGTTACCATCTTCTTGGTCGGAGTACAAGAAAAAAGTCGAGGCATGGCGGCGAGATCAACATGGTTGAATTGGGAAAGAAGATTCAAGTGGAAGAGATGTTGTGCACCAAAAGACAAGAACGTGTCATCTGCAAGGGACATGTCTAACAAAGCTCATATGTCTGAACATAAGCCATCCAAAGCTGGAAAAGGTGACAACAACGATCGTGAACTCGAAGCATGGACCTAACAAGAAAGGTACGTTTCGTAAACCCGAGAATCTAGCATTGTTAAAATTAAGGGTCCTTGTTGGGTGTGTGGAAACACTGGTCATATGGCAGTTCACTGTAGACAACGTAAGGATAAGAAGAATAATGCTAACTTTGGTTGAGAAAAGCAAAGACGAGTTTTTCTGCTGTGGTGTCTGAAGTTAATCGGTGACCAATGTGATGGATTGGTGGGTAGACTCTGGAGCTACCAAGCATGTTTGTGGGAACAGAGACTGTTCACCTCCTACCCGAAAGGGTAGGGGAAGGCGAGAAACTCTATATGGGTAACTCATCCTGCATCGGAGGTTGCGGGAAAAGGAAAGGTCGGTCTGAAGCTCACATCGGAAAGACTCTCACATTGAATGAAGTTCTTCATGTTCAGGACATCTTGCAAAAATCTTGTTTCTTGTTCTGTTTTAGATGATAAGGGTTTTAAAGTTATAATTGAGTCCGGAAAACTTATAGTAACTAAGGGCAATGATTATGTGGGTAAGGGTTATAAGACTGGGGTCTATATAAACTTAATGTAACCTGTCTGAATTGAAATTGAATGATTCTTACGCTTTACATGTGTGTGTCATTGAACGTTTGGCATGGTAGACTTGGTCATGTAAACTATAAATCAATGCATAAATTGGCTAGCGTAGGCTGCATACCCAAATTCACTTTAGATAAAAATCATAAGTGTGAGATTTGCGTAGAATCTAAGCATGCTAAGAAATCATTCAATAAGAATGTCCAGAGAAACTCTAAACCCTTAGATTTAATCCACTCGGACCTAGTTGATATGAAGTCGGTTCAAACAAGAGGTGGTAAGAAATGGTTTATTACTTTTATAGATGATTGTAATGAAATCTTTTGCCATGTTTACTTACTTAGAGGGAAGGATGATGCCTTAGAAGCCTTTAAGATATATAAAAGTGAAGTCGAAAACCAATTGAATACTACCATTAAAACTATTAGGTCTGACCAGTGGTGGTGAGTATGAAATTCCGTAGGAGATTTCTGTGAAGAACATGGCATAATACATGAGACTACAGCCCTTATTCACCTCAATCCAATGGTGTAGTGAACGTAAGAACCGTACCCTTAAGGATATGATGAATGCCATGTTGATTAGTTCGGGATTACCTTCGAATTTGTGGGGGAGGCTATCCTCTCGCCGATTACATCTGAACAGCAGTACCCTTTAAAGGATCGGATAAAACTCCATATGAGTTATGGAAAGGTAGACAACCATCTTATGATTACTTCAAAGTGTGGGGTGCTTGGCAAAGGTGGGCATCCCTCCTCCTAAGAAAAATAAGATAGGACAAAAACCGTTGATTGTGTTTTTATAGGGTATCTGAGCATTCTAGTGCTCATAGGTTTATGGTTGTGAGTTCTGAAATTTCGACATAGGGTTGAATACTATCATGGAGTCTAGGGATCTTTGAGTTTTTGAAACTGTTTTTCCTTTGAAACGTGATTCTCGAAAGAGGTGTTTAGATGATCCCCTAGATGTTCCTTCAACTAGTCAATTATTACCTTTAGAGGAAGATGAACCGGAAGTGGAACCTAGAAGAGGTAAAAGGGTTAGAACCGAGAAAACCTATCTGGTTGCATTACATACCTAGCGGAAGTCCCGATCCTCGGACTTATAGAGAAGCCATGACTTGTCCGGAAGCTTCGTGGTGGAAAGAAGCTTCCATTAGTGAAATGGATTCCCTTCGAGAAAACGGTACTTTTGAACTTGTAGATTTACCTCCAGGGTGTAAGGCCATAGGTTGTAAATGGATTTTCAAAAGAAAACGTAAGATAGATGGAACTATTGAAAAATACAAGGCTAGAGTGGTAGCTAAAGGCTACTGAGACAAATAGAAGGTATAGATTTCTTTGACACCTATTCACCCGGTGAGTAGAATTAGCTCCATTAGGATGTTAATTGCTATAGCTTCTGTCCATAATTTAGAGATACATCAAATGGATGTAAAGAAGGCGTTTCTTAATGGTGAGTTAGATGAAGAAATTTATATGGAACAACTTTGAGGGCTTTGTAGTTAAAGGTTGTGAAAAGAAAGTGTGTAAACTGGTTAAATCTTTGTATGGATTGAAACAAGCACCTAAACAGTGGCATGAAAAATTTGATCATGTGATGATTTCTAGTGGTTTTAGAATTAATGAATCGATAAGTGTGTTTATACTAAACTTGTCAAGGATACTGTGTGATTGTATGCTTGTATGTTGATGATATGCTTATACTAGGTACAAACATGGATGTTATTAATTCCACTAAGAAAGCTGTTGAATGAGAATTTTGACATGAAAGACTTAGGCCCCGCTGATGTCATATTAGGGATGAAGATTAGAAAAACTTCTAATGGCTATAGTCCTGAGTCGGTCTCATTATGTTGAATCCATACTTAAGAAATTTAATCAGTTTAATCTTGTAAACTGTGTGTACTCCTTATGATTCTAAATGTCGTCTCAAGAAGAATAAGGGTGTAGGAGTTAACCAACTTGAATACTCGAGAGTCATAGGAAGTCGATGTATTTGATGAATTGTACGAGACCGGACATTGCTTATCTTTGAAAGTAGGTTAAGCGGTATACTTGTAATCGGGCGGATACATTGGGATGCACTTATTAGAGTGCTAAAGTACTTGAAGTACACAATGACCTTTAGTTTGAATTACAAAGGATATCCGGCCGTCCTTGAGGGATTTTGCGATGCAAACTGGATAACGAGGATCGGAGGATTCTAAGTCTACGAGTGGATATGTATTCACTCTAGCGGAGTGCGTCGTATCTTGGAAGAGTTCCAAGCAGGACATGTATAGCTCGTTCCACTATGGAATCGGAGTTTATTGCGTTAGATAAAGCGGGAGAGGAGTAGAATGGCTAAGAAACTTTTAGAAGATATTCCTCTCGGCATAGGAGCTGTGCCCGACTATATCTATACCTTTGTGAATGACAAATCTGCGATAGGTAGAGCTAAGAGTTGCTTCTACAATGGAAAGTCTATACATATTCGTAGAAGACATGATACTTTGAAAACACTAATCTCAACGGGCGTTATTTCCATAGATTGGATGCGGTCAAGGAGAATATCGCGGACCCTTTGTGAAAGGTTTGTCCAAGGAGATAGTTAGTAAAGCATCGAGGGGATGGGGCTTAGGCTCAAAAATTAAACTTGCCATGAAGGATACTCAACCTTGCATTTGGAGATTCCAAGATCAAGGTTTCGAATGAGACAACTAATTCATGGTGGGTAAAGGTAAACACTATCGGAGAGAATTTCATTTCTGTCCCTTCCCTATGGTGTTGATGTGATAGTGTGATTTGCATGTGGAGGATGATTTTTAAATAAGTCTTAATGAGTTCCATAGTTTCAATTAAGATTGAAGTGGGGTGTAGCGGTAAACACTCTTGATGGAACTCACCTATCGAATGTGGAAGTGGGGCGCTTCCTATGAGAATTGAGCCAATTCTCTAGAGCATTCGAGAAACAGGATATGTCCAGGGCCAAATTGGACAAAGCGGCACGAACTTAGCAACACCAGGAGAATATCATGTGTGGTCATGTTGTCGCGAATTACACCAACACTATCAGGTTCAAGACTAGGTTCCTTTGTTTAGCTAGTAGTTAGGTAACTTCTCACTAAGTAAGGGTTCAAGACCTCATGGACACCTTTGCCTAAATGGTATTTTCCTTACTGCGATTTTTCGTTTTCAGAGATTTCATTCATGTGGGGGATTGTTGGAGAAAATGAGTTTTAATTAAAAGATTTTATGGTCTTGGTGTGGTTTGATCTAATGACCTAAGGGTCTAAGGATGCTCACTCATTTTTGGATGAATGAAGTGGAACCTTTAGTCCCACATTGTGGAAAACTAAAGATGAGCTCCACTATATAACCATACACTTATGTATGAATTGTAAAACGTGGGTGGAGCGGGTGGGCAAAAATACATATTTTTACTCATACGATATGCGCGTATGCCATGCACCAAGTTCCTTTTCTACACGGATTTATTTTTGGCGAGTTTTCTTTAGAAAATTAATTCCAAAATTAATTCTTAAGAGTTCTATTTATGGTAAAATTCCTTTTACTTGTTTTTGAAGAAAACCAAAACCTAACTTGATTTGCAAGTATTTCATCCTATAAATACAACTCGAAAATCTGTTTTCAACACATAGAAAAATTCTTCTTTTATTCTAGGGTTTTCTCCAGGACGTTTTTACCTCCATCCCTGTTCTTGAGTTCGAAGAGAGGGTAACTTGCGTTGTGCTAACTCAAGTTATATCGGGCAGTCTTATCTGGACACATCTTATTTGTGAGGGGTTTAGCATTACTCAACTCGAGTATACCCGCGAACTAATGTGTTAAGGACAACTTGTTGAACTTTGTGATTACGCCCTCGTCAAGTTATTTTGGTAGAGTTGTTTCGCATTAGTTCTTTACATATTATTTTCGATACATCTAACGTGCTGTTCATTGTTGCAAGATCCCAACAACCGCTTCAAAGTTTCAGATACATATCCCTTATGGTTGTATAAACATTAGAATAATAAAGTTTTATATATGCCGAAACATAAAAAGAAGATTATCAGCAGGGAAAGGAGGATATAAGTCAGTGGCAGCGCAGACCTGTTTATAGTCTTTTTCTCCACATAAGTACCGGAGCCAAGTGAGACTAGACTTTCCACAAGACTCCAGCATTGTTTCTCAACGTTTCCTTTTCTTTTGAGAAAAAATTGGAATTCTCCGACTCCTTTACCCAGTGGGGGGCAACATTTAAGAAAATCAAAGCCTAAATACATCTGAATCCCATCATTTAACGAGCAACTGACAGTAATCATACTAAAACCAAATCCAGCAGGAGGTGCATCTTGAGTAACTCGGCATTTCGTTGTCCAAGATTTTCTGGCTCCATAATCTTGCATCATCCACACAGTATAGCAAAGAGAGTCAAATGTAACCAGACAAAGGCAGTCTCTCAACACTATTAGATTTTTACTTGATGGATGGCTTCCGTCTGGTAATGGCACAACCATGAACTTCTCATCACTAACAACCAAAGAAACAATAACTTCAGGATTGGGCTCTACGGGCGTAGTAGCGGTGATGCCTAACCAATGAAGAGCTCCATTAAAAAGCAGCCCAGCAGGATCACAGCTTTCTTGATTACTAAACGAGTATGGAATTCTTTTTGAACTAGTCCAGGAATTCGATCGTAACGTGTAAGTTTGAAGATTGAGACCGCCGGAAATATCAGAACCGACCGAAATTTTCACCAACTTGTAATCATCGTTCTTGAAATCATAACCAAACCCATATCTAATACGACGATCATCGAAACTTAAGATACCGTAAGGTATTTCTTTGTATTCTCTAGTTGCAGGGTTCCAAATGCAAATCATACCATTGCATGTACTAAAATCACTTGCGCCGTTACGAATTTTTAAACAAAGTAAGCCATTACAAGAGCCCAGGATTGCAACTCTATCGAAAAAAATCAAGGATATTATTCACTTTGTTATAGTGGAACAGATATTCTCCAAGCTCGAAACTAGTCACAGTACGTTGGTTTTGCTTATTAAAATTAAGGTGATCCTTAATAAATTTAGGGTTTCGAAATAGTTCACGCCAGACCTTACAAACAGAACTGCTACGTAAGATGGATTTCACGGGTAATCTCAGTAATATATCTACCTGAATCTCTTCCGGAAGCCTTGAGAATGACATAACTGAAAGCTGCTCCATCCTTCCTCTTCTACGAGAAATTTTCTGATCATACCCAGGAGAGAACTGAGACGCCTATATACAACTGAGAAAATTAAATAAGGAAAGGTTTAATTTATAGGTAGCTTTCCTAATATTTTTGGGCTGACATGCAATCTGTTACTCTGTTTTAGAACCACTCCACGGACGGATGTGACGTGCCTGTACTGGCACGCCATTTATTGTCAGAGATTTGGGTTTAGTAATTGCATCAGCTGAGTTGGTAAAGGTGTTAATATCCACTTTTGACAGAGGCAAGGAGCTCTTCAATCCACACGTGACACGCCTTAATTCCAAGTGAAGGATTGTGGTCTTTCATAGTTTCATTAATTAATGGGCTAGGCCGACTGCCCTGTAAAGAAGCACCAGAACGGGGAGACGAAAGAGCAACCAAAATGAACTAGAGTACTGCTACAAAAAAATTATAGGGAACTTGACAAAAAATAACAATAGATGGTTCCTTTATAACTCTAGAACAACCATTACAAGACGAGTTGCAATAAAAAAGATCACGAGCAGGGAAAGGACATGAATCAAAGGCAGTGCAGGCCTATTTTTGTTGCCCCCAAAAATTAAATCAAAGGCCTTCTTAGCATAAAAGAAGGTGCTCGTAATGAAAACATATGATGTGCGACTGATGAAACTAGCTAGGTGTAGTCCAATATCATCCTACGGTAAGATATACTTGCCTCAATTTTTCCCTGCTCCTGGTTGCGTCTCTGTTTGTAGTCCTTTTCTCGTGCTCCGGGTTGTGTCTTCGTTTGCAGTCCATTTCACCACATAAGTACCTGAGCCAAGTGAAACTAGACTCTCCACGAGACTCCAATTCCGATTCTCTACCTTTCCTTTTCCTGTGAGAAAAACTTGCAATTCTCTTACTCCTTTATCCTTTGGTGTCTCACTTATAGCAGAATCGAGGTATGAATTCATCTCAATTACACCATTTGACGAGTAAAGCGAGTAACCAGTTCCAAGAGCATGTGCATATGCCGTAACGAGGTATTTGAATGTCCAAGATTTTCTCCCTCCATACACTTGCATCATCCATACACTATGACTAACATGGTCAAAGGTGACCAAAGAAAGGCAGTCTCCCAACACTACTAGATTTTTACATGGGGGATGATTGCCTTCTGGTAATGGCACAACCATGACATTCTCATCACTAACAACGTAAGACACAATAACTACAGATTTTGGTTCAGTGACGGTAATGCCTAACCAGTGAAGAGCCCCTTTAAAAAGCAACCCAGCAGGACCATAACTCCCTTCATTACTAAACGAGTATGGAATTCTACTTGAACTAGTCCATGAATTTGATAGCAGTGAATAAGTTTGAAGGTTGGAACCACCAGATTTATCAAAACCGGGCGAAATTTTCAACAACTTGTAATCGTCGGTGTTGCAATCATAACCAAACCCATATCTGATGTGACTATCGTCGGAATTAACGATATGTCGCCGGTTGTAAGGTGCTGCTATTTCTTTGTATTCTCTAGTTGCAGGGTTCCAAATACAAATCATGGTATTAAACGTATCAAAATCAGTTGTACCGTTACGAATTCGTAAGCAAAGTAAGCCATTACAAGAACCCAAGATTGCAACGGTATTACCATTGTTATAATGGAAAGGATATTCTCTAAGCTCAGAACTAGTCACAGTTCGTTCGTTTTGCTTATTATAATTAAGGTGATCCATGATAAATCTAGGATTGCGAAGTAGTTTACGCCAGACCTTACAAACCCAGCTAGAATTTAAGATGAATTTCACGGGTAATCTCAAAAATATATCTACCTGAATCTCTTCCGGGAGCCTTGAGAATGACATCGCTGCTTCTTTCTTCATCTTCTACCTATTAAGGAAATTATTATTCATTCAGATTTTCCCAAGAGCGTACCGAGACGGCTATATATATATAATATACAACCGAGAGAAAATAGAAGAAGGATTTAGTTTTTTTTCTTTTTTTTTTTTGGTTTTGACACAATCCACAGGGAAGGATTTAGTAGTTTATGTGCGCCTTTCCTAATGTATTTTGAGGCTGACACGACCATTCAACAGCCGGGTGTGACGTCCCTGCAGTGGCACGCCATTTACTTCCTTCCAAATTCTTTTGTAATGAGTAATTGCCAATCCCACGTGAAGGATACTTCCTCTCGAAGACTTGGATTTAGTAATGGGTAATTTCTAAAAGTTCCCCGTTATTGTGGGCTTCATTAATAAACGAGGAACCATTTTTTTTTTTTTGGGACCATGACTTTTTTGAGGGGACCATGATTTGATTAGGCCACCTTCTCAATGATTATAAGGGTGACCTAAAAGGTTGAGATGACTAAGTTACCCTTTTATTAATTAAATAAATATATTTAATTAATTAATTTTTGAATTTTTAAAATTTAATTTTTTTTCTTTATTTTTTTCCAAAATTTTAAATATTAAATATTTAATTTATTTTTATGTGGTTCGGTTATGGGGAAAATAATGAATCTAGTCGAACTTAAAGTTCGTTTAGAAAATATATAAAAGTTTTTTTAGATATGAGTTCAGCTAAGTAAAAAAAAATTAATTTTTTGCGAACGAACCGAACTTTCAGTTCGGTTTGCGAAGATTTTTTTAATATAACCGAACCCTATTCAGTGTATTTTCATATAGGAGTTCGGTTAAGTAAAAAATTGCGAACGGATCGAACTCAAAGTTCGGTTAGGTACAAAATTTCTAAAACTTTAGCGAACGCACCGAACTTAATTGCAAAGATTTTTATGAATATAACCGAACCCTGTTCAGTGTATTTTCTTATAGGATTTCGGTTAAGTAAAAAATTGCGAACGGACCGAACTCAAAGTTCGGTTAGGTACAAACTTTCTAAAACTTTAGCGAACGCACCGAACTGAATTGCAAAGATTTTTATGAATATAACCGAACCCTGTTCAGTGTATTTTCAGATAGGAGTTCGGTTAAGTAAAAATTTGCGAACAGACCGAACTCAAAGTTCGGTTAGGAATAAAATTTCTAAAACTTTTGAGAACGCACCGAACTATGAGTTTGGTTTGCAAGGAAATTTTTCGTTCTAATAGAGCGTGTTCTTGGTGTTCTATGTTTCAGGAAGTTCGGTTAGAAAACTAGAGTTTTTTAAACTACTCCTAACAAGAACAATACTCAGCCCCGACATTTCAAACCTAATTTGATGATTTCTAATCGTTTTTTTCAATCAAAAACCAATTAAAAGCAATGGGTTTGCGGGAAAATACCTACGAACTTGCATATCGCTAAAGGGTTTGCGAGAAAAATACTTGCGAATTTGTACTTGTTGAACCAAAGCTAACTAAAAAAAAAAATGAAAAAATAAATAAATAATATGAGGACATTTTGATCATTAACTAAAATATGTGGATAAGGGATGGCTTCACTTTACTTCTAAATGTCCTCCTAAAATTGAAACCATGGTCCCCAAAAAAACCATGGTCCCTAAAAAATGGTTCTAAATGAGCTAGGCCGAGGAAAGCACCAGAGAGGACGAACGAAAGAGTAAAAAACTTTTAAAAAAAAGGACGGAATGTTACAATTCGATCCGCCAAGGCTGGTAATAGGGGTACAAATTTGCCATGGGTATACCAATCCCATACCAATGTATGTTTTGTCTTATACTTACGGCATGGTATGAGACAGGATAATTTTTGGTTAGAATTATTTTAATAATTACCACACACTACGAGGCTTAATTCGGCCCATAAGAACCTGTAGAGATGAAATCTTAATCCAAATAATTATAACTTCGATTACCTTTAAATAATAGTTTATTAATTCCTCACGATATTCTTTAGACTTCAAATAATAGTTTTCGATAAAAATTCCTCGTTGATCATTCTTTGAAGGACGAAATCTGGATTTCTCACGTTTTGATCGATCATAAGTAAATCCAAAGCATTGACTTAGTTGGTCGCCATGAAATCGGCATCTTCCCATTTTTTGGCAATACGGCACTTGAGTACTGCAGGTTTATTTTCATCGCAATTATGTAAAAAATGATTAGAAGGCGTCACTAATATTTTATTCTTTTTAAAAAAAAAATAGTTTAATTCGGATCGACAGAACAATATACTCAAGTTTTCATCAATCATTAGTAAATCCAAAGTAGTGACTTCGTTGGTCGCCATGAAATCGATCTCTTCCCATTTTCTTGCAACACGAAACCTGAGTACTGCGGGTTCATTTTCATTCTCGAAAAGAAAGCAAACACGTTTTGGGCAACGGTTTTTGTGGTCTGCGGCTAATCATGTTTGACATGTTGATACTCTTAAGATAAAAATTTCACCAAAAAAATAAGTTGGAATGAGTGAATGTGTGTGGTTGAATAAGTACACTCCTTTATTTATACAATGCTCATTGATAATTTAATTGTACGTAATTAGGGAAACATTCAATTTTTTGCACGTTTTTTCTTTTGGAATGGATTGATATGGTGACAGTTCATTTCACCATTTAGTGTTTATAGTGTTCTCTCTATTTTTCAATTGCTTGGAAGAGGCTAATCATGATTAATTGATTTTGCTTTTGTTTATTTTTTTAGAGTTCAAAGATAGCCATGATCATGATTAAGAATACAGGGTTCATCTGTCGATTGGTTAAATGTTTCATTCGAAAATAAATTTATTACAGATGCTAGAAAATAATTCTAAAGTTCTTTGTGCTTTGGGTTTTACATCGTAATTTTTTTTTTATTAATATTATTTTACAAGTGATGAAAATAATCTTATTCGATTGCTAAAATAAAATTAAAATTAGTCCCACGGCGTAAAGTTAAATCTTCTGTGAGTCATTTTTGTATATATATTCGTTACTCATTGTTCCATTTGTACAATGAGTATAATGAAAATCATCAATTGTATTTTTTGATTCTTCCCTTTAGACAATGAGTACAACGAAAATTATTTTTTTTATTTTTAAAAATAATAATTGTTTGCATATTGCAGGTTTTTAAAAGATGGCTAATTTGTTTTCTTTAAAGATATGGGTCAATTTGTTTGTTTTTTTTTTAAATTTCAATGGTTGAAACATGATTTTAACATTTACTTTTTCAGTTTATTTTCTTAATAACGCATTTATTTTTTCAGTTTATTAATATTTGTATAATGGAAGAAGGTTACAAACACCACAGCCGCTAGATGTCTTTGGCTGGGATGAGACTGGGATGGTCGGATCACTTGTTTGTCTCTCAAAATGTTATTAGTCCATTCAAAGCTCAAAAACCTATGTGGTTTTGTATTATAGATGAATTTTTAGTACATCTTTATTAAATTGGTACCCCTAGTGGCAATTTTGCTATTTGCAATCCGAAAAAGTGAAGTGCCTTCTCGACAAACTAGGAGAGATGAATTTTGCCAATCACTTTCTTTTTTCCCTATACAACTGAGAAAAACTAAAAGACAGGAAAGATTTTACGGGGTAGCCTTCCTAAAATTTTGGGGGCATGACACGCTATATGAGACAGCCGGATGTGTTGCGCTGGAACAAGCACGCGATTTATTTTCAGGGAGGTTGGGTATAAAAATATATGACTGCAGTAGCACGCGGTATTTTTTTATTTTTCCTACCATTTGATTTGGCTAATTAGCTGCACAGGGGATGGGTAGATCCGGCCAGCAACAGGTGTGCCACCGAAAACTACGGATCATATACGAAAAGCTAGGTCGTATATGATGCATACATCGTATTGAAGTTTTTCGAAGGGGAGAAACGATGTTAAGCATTCCGGAAGAGATCATCCATGACATTCTTTTAAGATTACCGGTGAAATCCATCAGCTTGTGAGTGTATATGCAAAAATTGGTTTTCTTTAATTTCTAGCACTGATTTTGTTAATACCCATCATATTCTTACTATCCAAAGAAACAAACCTACACTACTGCTCAAAGGGTGTGACACCTGGAGGATAAGAACCTATTCTCCATAGATTATGATTCATATGACTTATTGTTGTCCGAGTTAGTATTGTCTGATACCGATAGGTTCGTGGAATATGCATTGGCAAATCAGTAGATTACAATGTTCAACTTTTAGGTTGTTGTAATGGTCTGGTTTGCCTATGGTTCTTCAATAGGCATTTCTTCTGTCTTTGGAATCCAGCCACAAGGGAGTACAAGAAAATACCAAAATCAAATACTAATATTAATCAGTATGTAGGTTTGGTTGCATTTGGTTATGATTCCAACAGTAATGACTACAACTTCATGGAGTTTTATATGAAAGTGTATTTGAAGTTTTTTCTTTAGAATCAAATTCATGGAGAACTATTGAAAATGTACCGTATGATTTCTATATTAGCAAACAAGCCGGAGTGCTTGTTAATGGAGAACGTCATTGGTTAGTCCGTAGAAAAATGAAGATTTTCCCTTTTCTAAATACTCTTCCGATGTCACTCTAGTCTGTCTGGATATCAGCAACGAGATATTCAAAGAAATGGAACTACCAAAAGAATTGTTGGACGAAATCGAGCAAGGCATAAAAGTGTTGGATATTTTCAACAAACCCTTGAATCAGTTAGAAAACCTGAACAGAAAACTCGTTTCACCAATGGACGCATTGAAGGAAGAGACGCGCCTGTTCACTCTGAAAAGATGTCTGTAGAGATGAAGAGTCATCTCCAAAGGGTATGATTTCCTCTTTAAATAGGATACTTGTTTTCATTCAAAACACATCTCTCAACTCTCTTTGTTTTCTTTCTTTCAAGCATCATCAGAAACAAAACCAGTGTGTTCTTGGTTGGATCAAGGTCGTACAAGCTTTGAATCCAACAACCGTTGTGGGGCTTCAAGTATCTGCGGCAATATTCAATTGACCTGTTTGTACTTGCCAATTCAATTGGGAAAGGGTCGAATAATTGTCGAAAAGAATCTTTCATAAGAGCCTTGAACCCTAATACAACATTCTTTTCTTCACCCTGTTTTACTGCTAGTTTTCCAACAGTTTTCGACAATTACTATCGACATGGAGGGTGAATCTTCAATTGCTGCTCTTGCCAATCACTTGCAAGTCATGAATCGGACTTTTAATAGGTTAGAACGATTTGAAGGAGAGGGTTTTACTCGGCTGGCGGGAGACTCTCAAATTCAATCTTATGTTTGAAACTTTGGTACATTACGGAAGATGGGTTAGAGGCCATTCCTGCTGCTACTGACAAGGACGATGAGTAATTGAAGAGAAGGCGTAAGAAGCGTGAAGAAGATGATTTCATGTGCCGAGGTCACATTCTGAATGCTTTGGGGTTGAACGTTTACAATGCTCATCGTACTTATGGAGGCTGCGAAGGAACTATGGACTGCCTTTGGAGAACAAATACAAGATTTCGAGGCCGGTAACAAAAAGTTCACGATTTGCAACTTTATGGATTGGAAAATGGTTGTGATGAAGTCTATCATTGCCAGGTCAGTGATATTTTGCTTATTGTTAATCATCTTAAGGATGCTGGTATTGATCTTGTAAGTTCATTCATTGTTGGGGTTATTATTTCTCGTCTCCCCCCATCATGAAATAGTTACAAGAAGAAACTTAAGCATCTTTGAAACCGACTATGACTTAGAAGGCTTGCGGCGTCATCTTCGCATTGAAGAAGATGCTCGTAAGCGTGAGATTAAGGATAGTCACAAGGCTGAAAATCATTCTAAGATTAATCATGTGCAAGAATCGAAAACTTGAATTCTTTGAAAGTTGAGAATGATTCTCGGTTTAAGAAGCAAGATCCAAACAAGAATGGTAAGAACAAGGGCCCTTGCTACTTTTGTAAGAGACCCTAGCTATATTGCTCGTATTTGTCGTCAAAAGAAGAAACAAATGAATAAGGAAGCAAATATGGTCGATGATTCTAAAGTTGTCATTGTTGTGCAAGAGGACAATCATTGCAGATCATGGAAGTGGATGGTGGTGCGATCTTTGGTGCAACCATTCATATCTGTAAAGACAGAAATCTTTACAAGACATATGAGCCTGTCATCGGAGAAGATGTGATTTCTGCAAATGGTCTTCCTAGTAAAGTACATGGAAAAGGAACTGTTGAACTCAAGTTTACTTCTGGAAAGATTGTTACCCTTATCAATGTATTACATGTCCCAGACATATGTAAAAACCTTGTTTCGGAGTCCTTGTTAACAAGGCGGGTTTCGAGTTAAGTTTGGATCGATAAGTTTTTCTTGTCCAAAAACGGAAAGTTTGTTGGACAAGGATACCCTTGTAACGGAATGGTTAAACTTAATTTAATGAATAATGGTTACCTTATATTGTTGACTCTATTGATTTATGGCATGCTAGATTAGGACATGTTAATTATGGTTCTCTTAGAAACATGAACAAATTAGGATTAATTTCCAATTGCAATTTTGATAATATTTCTAAGTGTGAAATATGTGTGCAAGCAAAGATAACTAGGATATCCTTTAAATCTGTTGTAAGAAATTCTTCCTTACTTGAATTAGTGCATAGTGATGTTGGTGATTTAAAGAGTCATGTTACTCGTGGTGGAAACAAATATTATGTCACTTTTATTGAGGATAGTACTAGATATGCTTATACTTACTTGATGAAATCTAAAGATGAAGTCTTTGATAAATTAAGAATTTACAAAGCCGAAGTAGAAACACAATTAGAACGGAAGATTAAAGTGTTACGTTCTGATCGTGGTGGTGAATATTATCTCTTTTGAATTTACTATATTTTGTCAAGAGCATGGTTTAATACATGAATTTACTGCACCATATACACCTCAACAAAATGGTATTGCTAAAAAAAAAAATAGGACTTTGATTGACATGGTTAATGCTATGCTTATTAGTTCTAGTTTGCCTAATTCTTTGTGGGGTGAAGCTATGTTGTCTGCATGCTATATTTTGAATAGAATACCTTTGAAAAAGAAAGATGTTTCCCCATATGAATTATGGTTTAAGAGAAAACCTAATTTGAATAGACTAAAAGCATGGGGTTGTCTAGCATATGTTAGAAAACCTGAACCTAAAAGACCAAAGTTAGGAAATAGAGCTTATAAATGTGCTTTCGTAGGATACTTGCTTAATAGTATCACTTACAGATGTTTAATCCTTGACACTTTTGAGATTATAGAATATGTAGATGTAGAATTTTTTGAAAGCATGACAAGGACAAGTTCTCAGACACTACCCACTAAAAACCCATTGTTACCAAGTCTAGAACCAATGGAGACTGATAACAATGATGAACCTTCTTCTTCTACACAAAACAATGATATTTCTGTTTCTACTGAAGATATTGAACCTAGAAGAAGTAAGAGAGGAAGAATAGAGAAAAGGCGACTCGGACTTTAAATATTACCTTGTAGAGGGTGATAAGAATGAAATTCTTAGCACTACCGTGTATAATATGCATGATGAAGGTGATCCTAAAACCTATCTTTGAGGCAATACGCTCGAGAGATGCTTATTTACGGAAAGAAGCTATCAATGATGAAAAGCATTCCCATGTGACAAATTGAACTTGGATATACTGTGATTTACCTCCTGGTGCTAAGGCAATAGGATGTAAATGGATATTCAAGAAAAAGTTGAATGTTGATGGTACCATTGATAAATTTAAGGCCAGATTGGTTGCTAAGGGTTACAAACAACAACATGGTATTGATTACTTTGATACATATGCACATTGTTGCACGAATCACATCAATTCGTTGCTTGATTGCACTAGCTTCTATTCATAAGCTAGTTGTACATCAAATGGATGTCAAAACCGCCTTTCTAAATGGTGATTTAGAAGAAGAGATATATATGGAGCAACTTTGAAGGTTTCATATTGCCGAGGCCAAGAAAAGAAAGTGTGTAAACTAGTGAAATCTCTTTATGGCTTGAAGCAAGCTCCCATGCAATGGCATGAGAAGTTCGACAAAGTTGCTTTGTCATATGGTTTTGTTGTGAATGATCTTTGATAAATGTATCTATAGTAACCAAGATAAATGCGAGTGCGTGATTCTATGTTTGTATGTTGATGACATGCTTATTTTTGGAGTCGACTTGTCTATTGTGGAACAAACTAAGAAATTCCTTAGTTCAAACTTTGACATGAAAGATCTAGGGGAGGCTGATGTAATATTAGGAATTAAAATCATAAGAAAGGGATATGAATTGGTCTTTACCCAATCTCATTACATTGAGAAATTTCTCAAGAAATATGGTCATTTTGATGACAAACCAGCCCCTAGCCCTCTAGATCCTAGTGTGAAGTTAATGAAGAACACTGATAGAGCTCATAAACAACTTGAGTATTCCGGTGTTGTTGGCGAGTCTTATGTATGCTATGCATTGCACAAGACAGGACATAGCCCAAGCGATGGGAGTGCTATGTCGTTTCTCAAGTAACCTGGAATTGAACATTGGAAAGCAATTTCAAGAGTGTTGGCTTACTTGAAGGGAACCATAAATTATGGTTTACACTTCGAGAGATATCATTTTGTATTAGAAGGATACGGTGATGCGGCTGGAACAATGTAGAATCCAAATCCAAATCTACCCGGTGGATGGATATTTACATTGGGAGGTGCTGCTTTGTGTCTTGGAGTTCAAGAAGCGGACTGCATTTACGATTCAACAATGTTGTCGGAATTGATTGCACTTACGGATGCATGTAAGGAGGCGAGAATGGCTTAGAAATTTACTAGTAGAAATCCCATTATGGATGAAGCCAACTCCTTACTGTTATGATTAAGCGTGACAATCAGGCTACAATCTATAAGGTCATAAACAAGACTTATAATGGAAAGTCAAGACATGCTAGTCTTAGACATCGATTGTCGAGACAATTACTCAAAAGGGGAGTAGTTGCGATTACCTATATTGAATCGAAAAAGAACTTGTGAGACCCTTTCACAAAGTGTCTACCAAAGGATGTGCATTCAATAAAGTGTAAGGAGATGGGACTCGAGTCTGTGAAAGAAGTTTGATCGCCAATAACGGAAACCCAACTTATGTTATATTTTGAAAAAGATAAACTTAAGTTCAATGTGGTACTAACAAGTTATTGCGGTGGTTATGGTACACTAAGCTAAAATTTCCCATTGTCCTTCTAGTGTAGTGATTACTGTATGATCTTAGGGATGGATGAAAATCCTTAATAAGTCTAACTATTATCACAAGGTGTCTCATGAAACACCTTCGAGACTTACCTATATGAGTATTTGGAAATCGGGCCGTTTTCCATGAGAAGAAGACCGTTCTCGAAAAGGACTCATGAATCCGGGAGAAAGCACGGGTCCATTAATGTGCGAGCTATGGAACACACTACTTCTGAAATCAATATGTGTGGAGGTTAAGGCTTTATCACAAGGGGTACTTGGTTCAAGATATAATTCACCATAGGACCTCGATGAAGCTTTGAATATCTTACACTAAGTGGAGGTTCAAACCCAAAAGGTACCTATCATTTATGTATTGGTTTCCACGATGATGCTTTGTCTCAACTTAGCTTGAACTAAGTTGGCTTGATCCCACTCGGGTACGTAGGCAGTCACTTAGGTGATGCAGTCACTCCAATTTTAAAACCTTTTTATATTCTTTATTTTGGTTTTTTGAAAATAAGGGGAGAATGTTGGATATTTTCAACAAACCCTTGAATTGAAGGCATTAACCCTGTATCGGGGATCGACCTGAACCCTTGAATTGAAGGCACTATGCAGAGTGCGAGACAGCGTCTCGCAGGAAATTTTCTGTTCTAACGTTTCTATTATCAGTTAGAAAACCTGAACAGAAAACTCGTTTCACCAATGGACGCATTGAAGGAAGAAACGCGCCTGTTCACTCTGAAAAGATGTCTGTAGAGATGAAGAGTCATCTCCAAAGGGTATGATTTCCTCTTTAAATAGGAGACTTGTTTTCATTCAAAACACATCTCTCAACTCTCTCTGTTTTCTTTCTTTCAAGCATCATCAGAAACAAAACCAGTGTGTTCTTGGTTGGATCAAGGTCGTACAAGCTTTGAATCCAACAACAATATTCGTTGTGGGGCTTCAAGTATCTTTCATAAGACGGCAATATTCAATTGACCTGTTTGTACTCGCCAATTCAATTGGGAAAGGGTCGAATAATTGTCGAAAATAATCCTTCATAAGAGCCTTGAACCCTAATACAACATTCTTTTCTTCACCCTGTTTTACTGCTAGTTTTCCAACAAAAAGAACTTGGGTATTGTGGCCTTGAGTTTCGTAATTTGGGGGTCGTAGAAGGGTGCCTGTGTTTATTGGTGGTGGATCTTGAGGATTGTGTTGATGTTTGAGGGATGCAAAATTATGGAGGTAGAGAATCTCGGACTAAACTTTATACTGTGAACATTGGTGGAAAGTTCAGCCAAATCATGGAAAAAAAAGGCTATACTTTTCTAGGAGCAGACAAACTTAGGCTTTTGTGGTCTTTTAAGAGCGGTGAGATTCTATTTGTCAGTGCTGCTGATACTAGTCTATTTTTATATTTCCCCAGAGATGGCAAGGTTTTACATCCTAACATTTATAGTTTGACAATGTTGCGCGAAGAAGAATACCAAATAGAGGAATCAAGGGCTGGGAAAAATATTTGATGGGGGCGTTTTTTGATGGGGGTGTGGGGGACAAATCATGTCTTAACATGTGTCGCTGCTAAAAATTAATTTCATCAAATTTTGTTTCCAAATATATAAAAGAAGTGTATTTTTGGTGAAAATATTGATTATCCTTTATATTTATGGTAACAGAATTTGTTAAAACAATTAATTGGAAAAACACATGTCAAGACATGATTTGTCCCTCATGTCCCCATCATAAAATGCCCCATCAAAAATTTACTCGGCTGGGCTGTGAGCACTATTATAGACCTTGGCATACCTCTAAAGCTCCGTGGTACACTAGTTGGTCACAATGACATGGTCACAGCCATTGCTAGTCCAATTGACAACTCCGACATGATCGTTTCATCATCTAGTGCAAGTGAAGTCAATCCTTTTTTGGACTCTTAGCAAACAAGAAGGTAGCTACGGAGTTCCTAAACGTCGTCTTACTGGTCATAATCATTCCGTTGAAGATGTTGCTTTATCATCTGATGCGCAGTTTGCATTATCTGGTTCATGTGATGGTGAACTTCGTCTTTGGGATCTCAATACTGGTGTTACTACACGTAGATTTGTCAGCCATACTAAACATGTATTATCAGTTGCCTACTCTACTGACCAGTCTACCATTCGGCTGAACTAAAATATGGCATTGGACATTTAGGATCGGTTCAAAACAACACTAAACACAAAAAGAACAGATTTTGGCCTATTAGCTGTGCAAGGGATGGGTCCGGCTTGCAATAGGTATGCCAGCCAAAATTACGGATCCCGTACGAGTAGCTAGGTGATGATGCTTATATATAGTCTCGGGTCGATCGGTGTATGGTCAATAAAATTCCTATATATATTTTAGTTTAAGAGGAATATTTTCTGCTTGGAGAATTCGTTAGGGTTTTAATGAAACTCGTTTAGGGCATACGATCGTGTTGAAGTCAAGAAGGAGAAACGATGTCAAGCATTCCAGAAGAGATCATCCATGACATCCTTTTAAGATTACCGGTGAAATCCTTATTAACTTGCAAGTTTGTGTGCAAGAATTGGTTTTCTTTAATTTCCAGCACTGATTTTATTGAGATCCATCATAATCTTACTATTCAAAGAAACAACCCTACTACACTCTTGCTTAATGGGGGTGACACCCGGAGTTGTAAGAACCTATTCTCCTTAGATTATGATTCATGTGAATTATTATCATCCAAGTTATTATTGTGCGAGACCGATAGATTCGTTACGTATGCAATGGATTGTGAAATTGATTACCCGTTCAGATCCTTAGATTATTGTGTTAACCTTATGGGTTGTTGTAATGGTCTGGTTTGCCTATGGTTCTCCAGAGAGCATTTCTTCTGTCTTTGGAATCCAGCTACAAGGGAGTACAAGGAATTACCCAAATTAAATGCTATATTGCATTTGGTTATGATTCCAATAGTAATGACTACAAGTTAATAGCTGGTGGTGATTCTGAAAGTTTATTTCAAGTCTTTTCGTTAAAATCAAATTCATGGAGAACTATTGAAAGCGTACCGTATGAGTTATATAATAGCAAACATTCCGGAGTGCTTGTTAATGGAGAACATCATTGGTCAGTCCGTCAGAAATACTCTTCTGATGTTATTCTAGTCTGTCTAGATATCAGCAACGAGATATTCAAAGAAATGGAACTACCAAAAGAAGCTTTGGACGAAATCGAGGAGAATTCTAGACATTGGAATTCTAGCCTTCCGTTTCATAATTTGGGGGTAGTAGAAGGGTGCCTTTGTTTATTGGTGGTGGATGTTAATGTCTGTGTTCAAATATGGGTGATGCAAAATTATGGAGTTAGAGAATCTTGGACTAAACGTTATACTGTAAACCATAAAAGAATTACAAATGCCGATCCTTTTAGGCTTATGTGGTCTTTGAAAAGCGGTGAAATCCTATTTGGGGGAGCTTCTACTGGTCTACTATTATATATCCCAAGAGCTGACAAGGTTATAAACCCCAACATTTATAGTTTGACAACAGTGCGCCAAGAAGAGCGTTACTTTGAAAGCTTAGTTTCGCTAAAATCTGGTTCCTTAGTTTCTCCGACAATGGCAGAAACACTTGATCCTTCGTGGAACACTAGTTGGTCACAATGACATGGTCACATCCATTGCTTGTCCAATCGACAACTCTGACATGATTGTTTCATCATCTCGTGACAAGTCAATCCTTGTTTGGACTCTTAGCAAACAAGAAGGTAGCTACGGAGTTCCTAAACGTCGTCTTACTGGTCATAATCATTCCGTTGAAGATGTTGCTTTATCATTCGATGCGCAGTTTGCATTATCTGGTTCATGTGATGGTGAACTTCGTCTTTGGGATCTCAACACTGGTGTTACTACTCTCAGATTTATTGGTCATACTAAAGGTGTATTATCAGTTTCCTACTCTACAGATAACAGTCAGATTGTTTCGGCTTCAAGGGATTGTTCGATTAAGGTGTGGAACACTCAGGGTGAATGTTCATGCTTAAGATGGTGTTATGTTGTTTTGGGATTTGGGTGACGGTGAGAAGTTGGATACATCACTTGAACTTGGTGGTATTGTCCATGCTTTGTGTTTTACTCCAAATAGATACTGGCTTTGTGTTGCTACTGAGGAAGGTGTTAAGATTTGGGATTGTGAGAGTAAGAGTTTCGTTCAGGATTTGAAGGTCGAACCTGAGCCAGGAAAGAACAAGAGATTTTACTGCTCAAGCATGAACTGGAGTTCGGACGGAAATACTCTTTTCACTGGGTACACGGATGGCGTCATTAGAGTTTGGGGCTTCTAAAAGTGTTTCTTATTAATATGGTAGTAGTAGACGAAGTTTCCTTGGGTGAACCTTCATGAGAATGAATATATGACACGGTTCTGAGTAATTATCAACTTGTGTGTAAGATGATTGATCGCACTCATAAATTGCAAATGACATGTCAAAACGTGGGCACCATGGAGCACAGTGTACTATAGAGATTTAACTACTGTTACAAACTATACAAACAGTTTTTCTTCCCAGGCCAGTTAAATACAGAATGGCCCATTATGAAGCTTAGACAAAATAAAAAAAATAAAAAAACCTGTTTTAGGGCATACGCAAAACTTTTAGGACATACAAACCAATAATCGCATCTAAGGTGTCCTTATAAGGGTATCCCTTGGGTAGTTCAATTACATATATACCCTTCAACAGTTTTAATTACTAATCTACCCTTAATATAAAAACCTAAAATCAGTTTTAAGAAAATCAAAATCAGTTTAATCGTCGATTAAACTTAACTATATAGTGGGTCGTACAAAGGAAAAGGCAACTGGTAGGCGTTCAAAATCGTCTTCAAATCCCTCGATCGAAGAAGAAGAACCAATTGAACCTGAAATTAAACCACAAAATCAATCAATCGAAGCACGATCTCCTGAAATGAGGATAAGAAAGTACGTAATGCAAACCCAATCTCTTATTTGATGTTTTTAATCGATTCAATAGGGTAAATTCCAAAAAACTTAGGGTTTTAGACGGTTTCAGATGAGGGTTCGGCGCATATTGTAGGTACGTTTTGAGCCGAACTGTTCTTCAAAATTTCAATCTGGAAACGTATATGAACAGTTCGGCATGAATTAGTATACCAAATATAATGTTGAATTTAAGTCGAACCATCTTCTGGTAGTTTGCAGTGTAGACTAGGTGTAGGTTCGGCGCATAATGAGTTTGTCGGGCATGCCGAACCCTGACTTAATGTGTTCGGCTTGTTATGATTTTTTTATTATAAGCCGAACATAACACTGTGTTACAAGGTATTCTTCTATTTATTGGGTTCGTCTCATGATAGACACATTTTTGTGTCTAATTTGTCTCGATTCTTTATATTGATAGTGCTCATTTTTGTACTTATTATGGTGTTTTATGCGTGTGTAGGTATTTTTGGTCAATAAATATTTTTGGAAAAATCGGATCGAAAAGTTGGTAAAAGCGCCCGGAGGACACCTGCTATTCGGACTCTCGCTATGGATAAGGGGTACCCCAAATTACTAAGGGGCACCTTCAGGACACCCCGCAGCTGCTATCGCCACCCTACTCTAGATAGGGGGCACCTCTTCTTCACCGTTCAAATCTTGAAACTGGCTGGAAAGTTGGACCGTTAGCTGTGTAGTTTGCTGTGAAGAACTTGGATGAGTTTTAAGCGGACTTTCTCAAAGTATGTCGACATCTTAACTTTGTAAGTTCTCTTTCACACTTACAACCTTGAAACCGATTTGCCACACTTCCAAACAAGTTTAGAATTGGTTCATCTGACTTTCAAGAACTATGCTATTGATCAAATAACATTCAATCACAAATCATGGGTTTAATTGTTCTACCAAAACAAGTTTCGGTTCTACCTTCCATGTGAGTAATGTGCATATTCACACTAGCTTTCCAAAATTCGGTTGACTAGGTACTAGGATCGGTTCCCCATATATATATGGTATCTAACTTATATGTGTTGCACATGTCCATAGGATCGGCGGTTCCCCTTTGCCTAAAAAAGTGTTGCACATGTCCATAGGATCGGTTCCCCTTTCTGCTATAAACCTTGTTGCACCTCATACAAGGATCGGTTCCCCTTTGTGATGTACTGCACCTCTTACTAGGATCGGTTCCCCTTTCCCATATTTGGTCAGACATAAAATCCCAAACCCGATCATACCATCTCAGATGATTACTTAAGATCGGTTTTACTAATAAAAGTTATACCAGTACATAAGTCAGGCCTTTGTGAATAGTTTTACCAAGAACACAATGAGTTATGAACGGTTATACTAAATCACACATATTGGATGTTCACAAGATATGCAATGAATAACAATCCCAATAACGCCTGGCGATTTCCTTTTCGATTCACAAACAAGTTTATGAACTTACTTCCTTAGAACACATGTAAAACATTGTTCCCTAGGATGAAATCCTCACCTCATACCCATACATAATCACAATAGCATTCAAATGATTATGGCGATGTCTTATCTACAAAGTTTAATGGTTAAGCAATAAACCTCGTATTGTATTCCTTAATACTATGTCTATCTAGAGTTCAAACATGCTTCAGATTTTGTTTTCAATATGCACGAATTGAAAGATACGTTAGGAAATGAAACAGTTCAATTCAAATATCACTAACTTCAAGTGGAAGGATGATTGTTGTCGTTGTAGCTCCTTGCTTCTTCACATCTTCAAGTCTTCGCAATACTTGTAAAGTCTCATTATCCTAATACTTTCAAGCTAACCTATACGAAGTTGACTCTAGTACATAATCAAGCGACTCTTAACATGAGTTTTGATTCACTAAAATATGACAACCAAACTTGACATACCAACGCTTGGTGGGTTCAACCGAGCTATGCTCTAACAAATGTTACATCTCTAGTTATCTTCTTCTAAAACAATGTTAAGAGAGGTTGTCATTTATCATTTTCTTAAGGGTATATTAATAAGGAAAACAGATGGTCAAACTAGTCTTAGGTTAGTCTACGACCCAAATGCATCAATGGCATGTTTTACGAGCCAAACCCTAATATACCCAAGAACATACGAGCCTTTTACAAAATATCTCAAAATATTTCAACCAATTATCGTTTCTGCTTCATCGGATAAGACTGTCAAGCTTTGGAATATGACTAACTGTATGTTGAGATATACTTTCATTGGACATGGTGGATATGTGAACATCGTTGTTGTTTCACCTAATGGTACATTATGTGCAAGTGGCGGTAAAGACGGTGTTACGTTGTTGTGGAATTTGGATGAGGGTAAAAGATGCGAATCCGTTGAATTTGGTGGTATTATCCATGCTTTGTGTTTTAGTCCAAATAGATACTGGCTTTGTGCTGCTACTGAGGAAGGTGTTAAGATTTGGGATCTAGTGAGTAAGAGTTGCGTTCATATTTTGAAGCTTGAACCCGAGTCTGGAAAGAACAAGAGATTTTACTGCTCAAGCATGAATTGGAGTTCGGACGGAAGTACTCTTTTCACTGGATACACAGATGGCGTCATTAGAGTTTGGAGTTTCTAAACGAGCTTCTTACTAAACCTTGCCTTGGGGTAAATCCTTTTGATCTCTATGGAAGACAATAGGATGGTAGATTTTTGAAGCATTTATTTGTTCTATTTATGAACTACCATGAACAATAGATTTTTGATCCATATTATAGATTTTTGAATCATTTAGTACTTCTGCCTTTTTGCTGGTATATATATATATTTTTTATTTTTATTTTTTTGGTCATTTGCTTCCATAAAAAGAAAGGCATACAGTGGAATGAAGATTGTATTTTGTATCTAGTCTTTATATATACAGTAAAACCTTTGTTTCAGAATATTATTGGGACCATATGAAATTATACTTATATGGAGTTTATTCTTATATAGAGGTAAATTTTACAAGGATTAAGCCAAATTGGGACCGGAATTTTTTATTCATTTATAGAGTTTATTCCATTATAGAGTATTCTTTTATAGAGGTTTTATCGTACACGCATACAACACATTTTTATTTATTAACATTTCAGATTAACTATTTTGCAACACCCCCTCAAGCATTTGCAACACTAGGAATACTTTGCTCATTCCTGAAGAAATTTTGAGGATCAAATTTAGTCTTCACACGAACTAATCTGTCATAGTTATTCTTGAAATAATTACCACCCCAAACTTTACCTTCTAAGTAAGTCGCTGTACCATTTTTACTTTGACCTATATCAACATCTCTATAATTCACATATGCTCCTCTAGGATTTTTAGATACAAAAGGTGCCATATATCCATAGAGTTTCCTAATCCAGCTTAGTTGTTTTTCGGTGTCTTCTAGACCTTCCCAAACTGCTAGATACTGAATTTTGTATAGATTTCCTTCTCTATGCGGGAAAGGAGTTGACGACTCAGAAATCTCACTCATTTTTCCACCGTAAGGATTGAAAATCAGAATAGGTTGATCTTCTTCCATTAATATTTTCCATATTCCTTCTAAACCCGCCTTTGGAATGGGTACTTTCACGTAATCAGATTTTGCTTTGTAGAATCTCTTGGGTTGAGTTCTATCGAGTAGAATTTCCAGAGGACCATTGACGGTAAACCCGTTAAGATATAGAGTAGATTGAATCCAACTCATTTCGGTACAATCATTACTCTCCAAACCCAACTCAGGAAATCTTTCTTTCATTAGACTTGAGAGGTTTTCCAAACTTCCAAGAAATAAAGTGTTGAATGTAGCTTGCACAGTTTTGTTGTTGTTTTGATTAGAATTTGCGACGCCAAGTATGACTCTGATGAAGAGTTCCTTGGGAAGATTATACGCAACATCTTGCCACTTATGCACAAGTTCAGTTGCACCCTGTTGTAGGGTTCTGGCGACGTTAAAAACAGTGACCGTAGGTGGAACCGGGACCAATTTAATCTTCCACGAAAGAACAACTCCAAAACTTCCGCCACCACCTCCTCTAATTGCCCAGAACAAGTCTTCACTCATACTATCTTTGTCGAGAATTTCACCGTCAACATTGACTAATCGTGCATCAATGACTTGATCAGCTGCAAGTCCGTATGCCCTCAACATGGTACCATAACCACCTCCACTTAAGTGGCCACCAATACCAACAGTGGTGCAAACAGCTGCAGGAAACCCAAGGGTTCGACTTTTTATTGCAATGTTATAGTAAACCTCTCCTACAGTCGCACCGGATTGAACCCATGCAGTTTCACTTTCTACATCGACAGTAATTGATCGAAGATTGTTTAAATCTACGATCACGAACGGGACATCAGATATGTAAGAAAGACCATCATAATCGTGTCCACCACTACGGATCTTGATCTGCATCTTGTTGTTTCTCGAACAAATTACAGACGCTTGAACATGAGACTCAAGCAAAGGTGTAACTATAAGATATGGTTTTGGGGTGGTGGGTGATAATAATCGTAGGTTTTGTATAGTAGATTCTAAGACAGTTGTGTAATTCCCACTGTTTGGTGTATAAACTGGTATAGAAGTTTCAGATTGTTGTGAAAGACATTTAAGAAAGTTAGTATGAATTGAACTTGAGTTTCCCAATGAAATTGACAAAACAAGAACAGAAAGTATACTGATGATGAAACGAGAGCTTGTATAAGTTGGCATGTTTTTAGCTAGTTGGTGATATTTCTCCGGTGGTTTTTGTTTGTAAGAAAATGCATAAATATTTGATTATTTATAAGTCTAAAAAATTGTTTAATTAATAGAACAGGAAATTTTGAATGTTGAAAAATGCACTGATTGTTTAGAGATATGAATTATTCGTTCAAACAAATATTTTCTTTTGTAGGTACGTAGCTTTCCAAAAATATATAATTAACTGGAATCCATCCTTCGATGGCGATGGTTAAAATGAATTCTAATTTGAATCATTTGACTGCTAAATGTTCAACAGGCGCATATATGGTTTCAAGCAGATAGGGACCGATGAAGTTCGATCCGAAAACACTTTTTTATCTTCTATGGCAATTGGAGAACAGTAGAAAGGAGAAACTATGGTAGAAAAAAAAAAATGGTAATTGGAAGAAAAAAACACTTGGTAGAAAGGAGAAACTATGGTAGAAAAGAACCCTAGTGCTACAGATACCCGGTTATTTACACCATTTTCTTACACCACTGTGTGGCACTTAGAATTCACGGTTGATTTCCTCTCCACCCCACCCCACTAGGAAAATAGGGGGCCTGTTTAAATGAATAAACCGATGGGTAGTTGACACATAGGCGGGGTATATTTTTGTTGTCAAAAACCGGGGGCTATCTAGCATTTTCGTTAGAAACTGTTACAGATGTACCGATAGAACTGGAATGGCATTCTGCGTGGTTGTTGTCACAATCCACACCCCACCCCACCGCTTGTAATGTATGTAACGAGTGACCACTACAAATACATTTCTTGAAACCCTTGCTGACCGTAAGTAAATCAATAAATAAACTTTGATAATTAATGCGGTCAACTTTGTTCCTCTTGCTTGAGGCTTACTTGAACTGAATAATAAATGTTGAAATTAGTATAAATTAGTTTTCTTGCCAAGTTTTGTAGAGAGACTAGATCTTAACCCGTGCCGTAACGGCACGGGATGTTTTGTCTTTAATACGATATTGTTCACATTCCTCTTGCTTCATTTTTTCGTGAGTAATTATTTTGATATTCGAATATGTTTTGGGTAGAAAAATAATGGGTTACCTGATCTTTTTATTTTTTACTTAAGCATGTTATTTCAATTTATTATCTGGACGGAGTAATAATGTTGTGCCAACATGAAAAAAAAATAAAAAATACAGTAAATAGATACTTTCCCTATTTATTGTTCCATCACACCATAATTTTAAATTTCAAAAAGAATATTTCATCTAACAGCACCTATACCTAAACTGGCAATCCAACTCCATGATGTTTATGACTACATTGGTTCTGAAATTATTGATAACTAAGGCTCTAAGGAGTGAAGCAAAAACCCATAATATTTTCCCTACTATAGATAAAAACTATTTATTTATATTTTGCAAATGTGAGAGTTATAAAAATGAAGAACCCTTAGCTATTGGAAGGCTGAGATATACACATGTGACCCGAAAAAACAAACTTACAAAAGTAAATCAAAACATGTGTAAGATTCTTTCTCAATCATATTGATAATATAAAATTGAAGAAATTCGTGGATAAAAGGTTTCACACCAACTATGCTAAGTTGTGCATGAATGGCGTTCTCACACCTAGTGTTACTCAAGTAATTTGGGGCAATAAAGAGCATAGTCATATTGATATTTGTATCCACATAAATTTAACTAACCTTACAAGAAAAATTATTAGTTTCAAGGTAGAGACAACACAAACTTATATCGCCTTCAATGTGTATAACACATACCGGGTTTAATCGGCCGTGAGATTAAACAAATACAACATTAGTCAAATGATGTCTACAAATATGGGATCGAAAAAAGTGCTAACGGGAAAATGAGAGACGAACATCGGTGTTACAAAGAAAACACCCTATACGTATCAAATTTTATTAACCAAACATGTATTCAAATTAAAAAGTCATCAACTTAACACAAAAATATAAAAGAACCGAAGTTAAATCAATACTTGCATAAAAAAAACTTATAAGAGAATTTCATAATTATTAAATACCTTTAAAATTACTATTAGAGATTTAATTGCATGCCTCGTTAAAAATTACGGTAGGACGAAATCACCAGATTAATCTGTAGAAATTTCACTGGATATGTAGCAATTGGAGAAGTTTACACTTTGGTGGTGATGCGCTCCATCTAAGTGTTGTTCGATTGATTATTTTTTAGAAGGTTTTGGTTTTCATTGGAGAAACCAAGAGGGAGCGTTTTATTATATTCATTATCATTTAGAAATCCAAGACAAACTCGCACTTCGCTTATGGGATCTCAATACAACCTTAGATTTATCTATTGGAAGGAGAAACCTTGATACTAAATATGTATTTTTTTATTATTATTTATTATATAACGTGACGCCCAAATGTTTTCTTCTTCTTCTTAATTTTCATGTATTTTAACCGAGTTTATTTTAGCATTAAGACGATCAACCACATTTCTACTTTATAGTGTTACCCTTTTGTAGCGGCACATAATTAACATAGTCAATTACTCTCATCAATACCCGCCTTGACACCACAAAACCACCGAGATAACACTTCTTTCTCCAACACCACCATTGCCCATACCTCGTAGAATATTGGCCACACTTATAACTTTTAATCCCAGTCGTCATGTATAAAGTTTAGGTTTAACAAACTTAGGTCGTCAATTAATTTATTCAACTATTTGTTTTTCTGTTAATACTGAAAATCATGCGTTTAACGGTTACCAAAGATATATAAAGTGGTACCAAAAATAGCCATTTTGTCTTATATGATTTGGCATCATCCCAAAAATATTTGTCACACCCTTATTGATTGTGTTAAAAACAACCAACTATATTTTTCACAACACAATGTTACCCGTCATGTAAAAAAATAAAAAAATAAATTTTTGATGCAAAAAGAAAAAACCAATACCACCACCGTGAAAACCATCCAGCGCCACTATTTCTTCCACCAAAACTAATATTACCACCTCCACCACTTAGTAACACCTTCCACCGCTTCCACCACCTACTTCTTCTTCTACAACCACCGCCACCACTAATATCTATTGATTTTTGTCAAAATTATTTATTGATGGAGATATGTATTAATATTAATTAAGGGGCATTTATGATGTAGAATTAATAAATCATTTATCATGAGAAATTAATGAGACACCAATTAATAAAACACTTACACTAATTAATATTTAAGTTGAACAAACCATGACCATAGATCTTTTTTTTATGTTGATTGATCTAATCGTTATTGTGCTGTATGCATATACTATACTAATAAGGAATTAGTTTTGATTGATTATTATTTAATGGTGCGGTCATGGTTAGTACAATCTTAGAACTAAATATTATAATTAATTAAGAAAACATTTATAATTAAAAAATGATTAGTCATTTATTATGAGCAATTAGTGAAACACTTTATAATGAATAGATTATTTATTATGTGCAATTAGTGAAACACTAATTAATAAAGCAATTATGATATTTAAGTTGAACAAACCACCACTGTTGATTTATCTTTTCTATCAATTCCAACCAAGGTGGAACAATGGTTAGAGGCCACTCTTATGACACAATAGGTCATGAGTTCGAACCTCCCGTTATAATTTTTGAAATTCCATTTTTTCATTCATAATATTGGAATTAATGTCACGTGTGCGAGTTGTAGGGGGTGGTCAGGAGAACCACAACCCTTGATTTATCTTTCCCACGGACAAATCCTGACCACCACTCAGACAGGCAAACTTAGCCTAGCTTTGTTTTGTATTATAGATAAGCATCGGCAAACGAACGGCTATAAGCATAAGTAGATTTATTAGAAGCCAAACTGGATCCAAAAATAAACATAGTTAGCATAATGGCTATGCTTCTTCAGAAGCGCGTTTGGATACCTGAAGCAGAAAAACTTTCGGTTTTCCGGAAGCAGAAGTCAGAAGCAAGATTATTTTGTTTCTCAAAAAGTTGACTTTTTTGATTCTTGAAGTCGTTCTGAAAAATTATTGCCAAACTAGATTATGACTTTGCTTCACAAATTGCTGACTTTTTAGCTTCTAAAAGTCATTCTGAAAAATTATTACCAAACTAACTTTTGACTTTTCGACTTCCAGAAATCGAAAAACAACTTATAAAAATTATTACAATACACCTTATAAAAAGGTTATCAAATTTCAATAAATTACCAATATAAAATGAAACAACCCAATGACTTAAAATTTGGTAACCCCAAGGTCCCCAACCCTATAGTTTATTTATAGTGATAATTCTTAACCAATAAGGTACTGTCGTAGTTCCATTTTAAATTGAGTTTGAAAAGTTTTCGTGCTGATTATGAAATTGATAGAGATATTAAGATTTTCCATTGATGACTTTGAAAAAAAGTCTTCTAACATTAATTGATATTAGGATATTGTTGGTAGTTTTGTGGAAAATATGATACCATCAACTAATATGAAATAAAATAAAATAAAACACTAGACACTCATCTAAACTGGAACGGATGGAGTATTCAAAATTGAACGGATAACCGGGTGAGTCAAGGAGCCGATGTCAGGATATGGATTTCTCTACGTATATATATTCCGTAAGTTCTTACTTTGGAAGAAATATCAGTTCTTGAATCTTAATTAAATCCATTACATTAATTAAGGAGATAGTCTCATTATATTTAATGGCTAATCGTGTTTCACATGAACGAGACTTTGACTTTAGAGATGCTATACCAAGATAATATATTCATAAAACAATACATAATGCTAAACTCATCAAAGGGAAATCTTCCTCGATCTTATATTTTGTTACAGTCAATTTTATGAACAATGATTTTAGACTCACCGATGGGAAATCTCGATGAATTTCTAACTATAACATAAGGAGTTTACAAGAATATAGATTTTTGGTGAAATGACCTTTTCTGGAATTCTGAGTTATGTTTACTAGCGAAAACTCTAAAATTTGAAGTTTCGTACAGAATTATATCTTTGCTACCTTTGGTGGTGAGTAGAGAATTAATTATTTGCAAACTGACACTACAAGAAATAAGGGAATTTCCAATAACCATTTTGGTAACGGTTATTTCTTTTGGAACGTTGTATCATCGTTACCAAATTTGTAACGATGAAAAATCTTTGTAATATTTGGTATTTGTTGTTGAGTTTCGGGAGAGTTGTGAGAAATTACCTCAACTTGAAAGGCCAAGTTACCTTGTTATCCTCCAATTTATTCTCATGCACAAGATGAACCAAGTATCCCAACAGTTCCTTTTTTTTTCTCCAACAATATCTTGACTCTTCCTTTCATTTACTAAAATCAGAAGAAAAAATATTAAAATCAATTGAAATTAGTTTCCCATTTAATTATGTTTGGATGTTAGTAGAAAAAAAAAGATTAAATGTTTGCAACAACCGAGAGCTTGAGGTATAACCCCTTAATTTCATTCTTCATTTCATCTCCATAGATTTCTAATTCAAGGGATTTTAGCTTAAGAAAACTTTGAGATTCAACTTCGGAAAAATCTATCAAAAATAATATAATCAGTTATTAATAGTTTTGTGAAACGACGGTTTCAGCCTAGATTTGTGTTTAATCGATCTTTCATAGAAGTATTGACACTAATATATATTTTTGTAAATACGAATTTGGATTATCTTTATTTATGGTTATTCATGCATTCATTTTTCTCTGGATTTTTAACATTTGGGAGTTTAATCTATAACATATAAAACAGAAGGGGTTTTTGACGGTCGGATAACATTTTGAGAGACAAAGATTGTATCTTTTTAAAAATCGAATTATTTCACCTTCATCAATCTAACTACAAAGAACAAGTAACATTATAACATTTGCGGTTAGAACATGTAACACCCTTGTTTCTGCCTTGAAATAAATTAACTGTAACCCGAAAGAACAAAGAACATTATGTTAAAAATTCAAAAAAAAAAATCATTTTCTCACTTTTTTTTACTTTTTTTTGGAAACAATCGAAAATAAAAACAAATACATACAATTGAGATCTATCCAACTTTTCACTTCAATCATAGGTAAAAAAGCGGGGGGTCTAAAAACCACATCCAATGTTTTGTTCGGCAATTTGTATGGACTAACTCCAATATAATTCCAAGAGAATCAACTAGACAGTCAGACTCAATCAAGGAAAAATATCCAAGAGTTATATCTCTTTCTCAAATCAATCAGCGAATCAACATGATGGAATCCGTGAATTGATTGGTATGAGAATAACTTGGATGGTATCAAAAACCAATATCCAAACGTCAATCAATTTCCATCCAACAAACAAGGTCGAATTTACCAATTGATTGACCTACGCACAACATGTGATATTTCAATTATATAAAAATATAATGCGGAAAAAAAATAACAACACAGACACCAGAAGTTTTGTTAACGAGGAAACCGTAAATGCAGAAAAACCCCGGGACCTAGTACAGTTTTGAACACCACACTGTATTAAGCCGCTACAGACACTAGTCTACTACAAGTTAACTTCGGACAGGAATGTAGTTGAGTCCTAACTAAATCTCACACCTTTTAAGGTACATTCGCGTTCCTTACGCCTCTGAATCCCAGCAGGACTCTACGCACTTGATTCCCAAAACTAAGAGTTGCTACGACCCAAAGTCGAAGAATTATAAAAAAATCTGTCTCCCACAGATAAGTCTATTCTGATAGATAAATTTGTCTCCCACAGAAGTACCTATGAAGTTTTTGTTCCATCTTTTTCTAAATCAAGGTGAACAAGAACCAATTGATAATATGGTCTTATATTCCCGAAGAACATCCTAGAAATATCGATCGCTCACAATAACTTAACTATATGGTAGTAGAAGAAGTTATTGTGGAATCACAAAGAATGAGACGAAGAGCTTTATGATTACTTTTTATATCTTACCTATCGGAGATTACGATCAAATCTTAGAGAAGATATATAGTACTCAATACGATATAACAAGTAATATCAGAACACACAACTACAAAGAAAATAGTTGGGTCTGGCTTCACGAATCCCAAATGAAGTCTTCAAGTCATTAACATATAATGGTTTTGAAAAAAGTTAGGTTAAAGGAAAATCGAATCTAGTCTGGGATTAGGTTTTCTAGTTGCTAGAGTTCTCCTTTATATAGTCTTTCAAATCTGGGTTTGCTTTCAATCAAATCTAGGTTATCTTAGAAACAAAGCATTCAATATTCAGTGTTGGATGAAATCCTGATTTAAGATTCAAGCTAAGTTTGCTTAAAACCAAATCAATATCTCTGCACCGTCAGATGGTCTTAGCTTGTTACATACAAATAAAATATACCTTCATTTAGATATGGATAACCGTACCTAAATGTGTATATTGAGTTGGCTCAACGATAGTTAGCCATATGAACATTTTTGTCTTAACCACATTCATCTAACACTTCAAGATCAAATGTGACGATTAATCAATCATGAAAGATAATCAGATGAATCTAATTGTGTTACTTATAGAGTTGTTCAATTGTTCACTATCTCATAGAAATATATATGAACCAATTGAAACAAAATCGGATTGATTCGTAATAGTACAAAGTACTTATAGAGAAATAAAATCATGAACATTAAGCCACGATTTGCAAAGATTGCGTTCCTCAATTTATTAATGTATTTTTGGCATGAGTATGAAAACATACTTAACTAAGTTTGCAAACTGGTATGCAAACTATAGTATCCGCACTTGGTCTTGTTCAGCAGTTTGGAAACGGGTACGAAAACAACCGTCCCAGACCTAACTCAGGTAGAACCGTTCGCATACTGGTATGCAAACTAGGTTCCCGGACTTTCACAATTAAAACCGTTCACATACTGGTATGCAAACAAGGTTTCCGGACCTGAATTATATCAAAATAGTTTGCATACTGGTGTGCATATTGTGTTGTATCCAGACAAAGGTTAATTGTTCTAAACTACCATTTTGATCATTGAAACATCCTTAGAAGACGACAATGGCTGTCTCACACATACCATTAGCTTATAAGTAATTTTCAAGTGATCGAATGATTAATACGAAACTTTCTGAGTTGACATCAAATCAGTGTCTCACACAAATCTTGTAAGATGTTTCAAGGAAATTTTCACTTAAACATCTTTTGACTTATTATTTAGTTTACAACAAATATATTTTTTCCAACTAAACTCGTCAAGAATAATGATGAACGTAGCTAAATCAAAAAGTTCCCAACTCGTATTTCGAGAAATAGATAAGCCAGATAAACTCGGCTCGAAATATCAAATGTGTATAATATAAAAAATTTTATATTTATACGACTTAGTCTCATTAGGAAATAGAATATTATATACTTCTGAGTGATAGATAAGTTTTAGCCTCCACATACCTTTTGTTGATGAAGTTCCTCCAAGATCTCCTAAGTAGATCTTCGTCTTCAATCGAAGAACAATGTGAAGTCTAAACCTCAACTACACATTTTATCCTAATCCGAGACATAGCTATAAGTAGACTACAAATCAAGACCTATAGTTTTGATCACCTAAACTTTACAAACAAGATTGAGATAGCAATGCTTGCGAGTTCGATCGAGCAATGCTCTAACAATCTCCCCCTTTGTCATTTTAAGTGACAAAACTATCAATAAATATGGATTACAAAATAAATAAACTTTGTACCTTCTCATCCAACATGCTTGATTTCCTGGGATCTTCAACATTCCTTGAATTCTTCTCCACTACAAGTACTCTAGTGATTATGAACGTGTTCAACTCATCATCATTGTTGTTGAAGATCCGTATCCATAGCAATAAGAAAATATTTGCTCTTAATTATTGTTATACAGTGTCATAGTATTATTACACAACATCAAAATTCAATTATATCAAAACTTTGACAATAATATAATTGTGATATGTATCACTCCCCCTTAGTAAATACTTCATCACACAATGAAAACCACTCCCCTTACATAATGATCCTTAAACCATATGTATGTAGTGTAAGCTACAAAATAATTCTCCCCCTTTTTGTCAATATAAATTGGCAAAGGTACGAAAACTAACGGGATCGTAGTGATATTCTCAAAGAGATAATTCATGAATAAAAGAGAATATATCAACTTTGTTTCGATCATTTCATATGGTTGAAACTTAGTGTATTCATTAAGGAGTTTATAAAGATACAAGATAACTCCTACAATATTCCACAGATGCACTCCCCACAAAGTTGGCAATTAAGAACAATTTCAATTAAGAACTCTCCCCCATAAAATGTCATTCCCGAAAAAACAACAAGAGCGACCTTACTTTTACGAGAAGAGAAGGATTTCTTTGGACATTAACAAATTACATGAAACCTGAATTTGTATCCAGAAAACTCGAATAAATTAACTACAAGAAGATCTTATTGATTAATTTAATCGTAAATGCTCAACATAAGAAAACGTACGGAGCCATACAGTACTTTCACATAGAAGTGGATCAGAGAAAAATCCATATTGCGGAATATTCAAAATTCCATTCTATCTTTTGTCAAAAATTTTATAATGACACAATAGACTTAACTTTTGAGCATATATGAGATAATCATAGTTCACGGATGTAAACACACGTATCTCATATAATATTTTTACAATATATAAATCCAATAAAGATTAATACTTCAAAATCATCTTCCAAATAGCATAGAATTTAAATAAATATATCTAAAACATTGCAAGATGAAAATCGTTGGAAATAGCTATGTGTAATCCACAATATTTGCTATTCCAAACTCTAGTTATCCGTCTTAAAACAAAAGAATAAATTCTCATAAGAAGTTTCCTAGACATTGTAGAGCTTTCTCAGGGCGTCTACTGAGAATTCCTTCTCATTATTGAAAAACTCATTGATTACGGGATCACTCAATTCTTCCAGATCTTCAGAAATATCAGTTAACTCACTAAGTTCTCTTTTCATTTCACACAAGGTGTTCTTTGTTAGAGACAACATTTGTTCATAGTGAGCTATCTTTTCCAAGGAGAAAATGATTTGAGATTTTAAATCAGCTCCTTTGGTAATGAAATCCTTCACTATAGCCCTAAAGTTATTATCATTATGAAAAATAGACAAAAAACTGTTAGAGGAAGAAACTTTTTTTTATCATTTTTAGACTTCTCCTTTTTCTTCCTTGAAGAATTGATTCCTTCACATATATACTCATTATCTACTTCTACTGCATCCCTTTTTGTTATACCTCTAGTTACAGGAACCATGAAACTGTATCTTTCAAAGAAAAATGAGTGAAGAGTATTTTGATCTTAAATGAATATAAATAAAGCACTAGATAACCAAACCCTAATGGACTTTGAAAAAATCTTCACGGTTCACGATCCATTATGTATTTTTGATAAGAAAATATTCATTTGCATAACTTAATGTTCATAACCTTATATAAATTAGAAAATAAGGAATTACAACTATACACGACTTGAGAAACCTTGATGCAATCCTCATATTCTCAAGTTAATAATAAGGATGCATATATCACTACAATTAAGTAGTGATGGAGTGAACAGAATGCTCACATGTTGTGTCACATGGTGACTTACCAAGGTTTGTTGTATAAACAGACTCATAACCTCGTCTGACTCTGGTTCTCTTAGACTTCTTCTTGTCTTCAGGAGTTCCATGTTAGTTCCCCTAAGCCAGATTCATATTTTGCATGTCATTCTGAAGTTTGTAAATTCTTTTGTTCTTCTTCTTGAATGTCCAAAACTTACTTTGAACATGATTCGCATTTCCACAGAGCAAACAATTCATAAAAGAATTTTTGTTTTGCTGAACTGTCTCCTGTTTATCAAAACTTTTAACATCCATTATTCCAAATCGGCTGGAAAAAAGGAGTTGTGTCACAGTCTTGCATTTGAACACTAAACCATTTGTGTTTCCAAAAGACTTCTAGCCAAATAACATTATTGAGATCTTGTCAGAGCTTCCAGAAAACCTTTGCAGGCCACACTTATGTGTGTCGATCTTTTTTTTCTTTTAGAGACATGGTTCTCGTTTATTCATCATTAAGACAATCAATCTCAAGATTTTTCACCTGAAGTGATGATTCAAGTTTCTCCAACAACATCTTTAGTTGAAGATTTTCTTGGTGAGTTTCTTCATTTTTATCCAAAAATTCTAAAATCTCAGTGTCAAACTCGTATTCTGAATCAGAATTTGAGCTAGTAGAAGTTTCTGTTGTGCGAGCTAAATTTTCTGTGCAAACTTAGGAAGTATGCATATTGACCGACTGATATGATTTTTCTTGTATTGAATCATCTGAAGCATCAAAAAGAGAGTGTTATTTCTCAGATATTTTGCTTCTTTTCACAATTTCCTTGATCTTTTGTATAATCAATGACCTGTCAAGATCAACATGATTTGGATAACGTTTATCAGCCCAAGAAAAGTTAGGAGAATCACTTGTATTGGTCACAACATTGAACGCGAATGTTCTGACTGCGTTCTGATCATGATCAAGAACTTTTAAATTTCCAACAAGCGAGTTTCTGGAAAGTGTTTCAAGGTTATTTCCCTCAATGATGGAATGTTTCTTAGAATCATATCTAGCTGGTAATGATCTGAGAATTTTCATTACAATGCCCCTTTCAGGAATAGTCTTACCCAATGCAAAAGATGCATTAACAATTTCAGACACTTTGTGATTAAACTCATCAACTGGATCTTCATCATCCATACGAAGGTATTCCCTCTCAGAATTTAGGTTTTGAATCAACTAGACAATCAGACTCAATCAAGGAAAGATATCCAAGAGTTATATCTCTTTCCAAAATCAATCAGCGAATCAACAAGATGGAATATGTGAACTGATTGGTATGAGAATAACTTGGATGGTATCAAAAACCAAAATCCAAGCGTCAATCAATTTCGATCCAATAAAAAAATTCAGATTTACCAATTGATTGTATAAAAAATATAATGGGGAAAATAAATAAAACAAACACCAAAAGTTTTGTTAACGAGGAAACCGCAAATGTAGAAAAACCACGGGACCTAGTCCAGTTTTGAACACCAAACTGTATTGAGCCGCTACAGACACTATCCTAATGCAGGTTAACTTCGGACTGGAATACAGTTGAGCCCTAAAAAAGTATCACACCGATTAAGGTACGATCCCGTTCCTTACTCCTCTGAATCTTAGTAGAACTCTACGCACTTGATTCCTTTAGCTGATCTCACCCACAACTAAGAGTTGCTACAACCCAAAGTCGAAGACTTATAAACAAATCTATCTCCCACAGATAAATCTATTCTGATAGATAAATCTGTCTCCTACAGAAGTACCTATGAAGTTTTTGTTCCGTCGTTGATAAATCAAGGTGAACAAGAACCAATTGATAATCCGGTCTTATATTCCCGAATAACAACCTATAAATATCGATCACTCATAATAACTTAACTACATGGTAGTAGAAGAAGTTATTGTGGAATCACAAAGAATGAGACGAAGAGCTTTGTGATTACTTTTTCTATCTTACCTATCGGAGATCACGAGCAAATCTTAGAGAAGACATATAGTACTCAATATGATAGAACAAGTAAGATCAGAACACCCAACTACAAAGAAAATAGTTGGTTCTGGTTTCACAAATCCCAAATAAAGTCTTCAAGTCATTAACCTATAATGGTTTTAAAAAAAGTTAGGTTAAAGGAGAATCAACTTTAGTCTGGGATTAGGTTTTCTAGTTGCTAGAGTTCTCCTTTATATAGTCTTTCAAATCAGGGTTTGCTTTCAATCAAAGCTAGGTTATCTTAGAAATAAAGCATTCAATATTCAAAGTTAGATGAAATACTGATTTAAGATTCAAGATAAGTTTGCTTAAAACCAAAGCAATATCTCTCCACCGTCAGATGGTCTTAGCTTGTTGCATACAAATGAAATATACCTTCATTTAGATATGGATAACCGTACCTAAACGTGTATATTGAGTTGGCTCAACAATAGTTAACTGAAGTTAGCCATATGAATATTTTTGTCTTAACCACATTCATCTAACACTTGAAGATCAAATATGACGATCAATCAATCATGAAGATAATCAAATGAATCTAATTGTGTTACTAATAGAGTTGTTCAATTGTTCACTATCTCATAGAAATATATATGAACCAATTGAAACAAAATCAGATTGATTCGTAATTGTGCAAAGTACTTATACCGAAATGAATTCATGAACATTAAGCCTCAATTTGCAAAGATTGCTTCCTTAATTTATTAATGTATTTGTTCATATGTATGAAAACATACTTAACCAACTTAGTTTGAAAAATGGTATGCAAACTATAGTATGCGGACTTGGTATTGTTCAGCCGCTTGCAAACGGGTACGCAAACAGCCGTCCCGGACCTAACTCAGGTAGAACTGTTCGCATACTGGTATGCAAACTAGGTTCTCGGACTTTCACAATTAAAACCGTTCACATACTGGTATGCAACAAAGGTTTCCGGACCTGAATTATATCAAAACAGTTTGCATTCTGGTATGCATACTGTGTTTTATCCAGACAAAGGTTAATTATTCTAAACACCCATTTCAATCATTGAAACATCGTTAGAAGATGGCAATGGCTGTCTTACACATACCATTAGCTTATAATTAATTTTCAAGTGATCGAATGATCAATACGAAACTTTCTGAGTTGGCATCAAATGAGTTTCTCTCACAAATTTTGTAAGATGTTTCAAGGAAATTTTCACTTAATCATCTTTTGACTTATTATTTAGTTTACAACAAATATATTGTTTCCAACTAAACTCGTCAAGAATAATGATGAACGTATCTAAAGAAAAAATCTTCCAACTCGTATTTCGAGAAATAGATAAGCGAGATAAATTCGGCTCGAAATATCAAATGTGTAAAATATAAAAGTTTATATAGCTATACGGCTTAGTCTCATTAGGAGATAGAATATAATATACTTCAGAGTGATAGATAAGTTTTGGTCTCCACATACCTTGTTGATGAAGTTCCTCCAAGCTCTCCTAAGTAGATCTTCGTCTTCAATCGATGAACGCTGTGAAGTCTAAAGCTCAACTACACATTATATACTAATCCGAGACATAACTATAAGTAGACTAGAAATCAAGACCTATAGTTTTGATCACATAAACTTTACAAACAAGCTTGAGATAGGAACGCTTGCGAGTTCGATCGAGCAATGCTCTAACAATCTCTCCCTTTGTCATTTTAAGTGAAAAAACTATCAATAAATATGGATTACAAAATAAATAACTTTGTAGCTTCTCATCCAACATGCTTGATTTCCTGGGATCTTCAACATTCCTTGAATTCCTCGCCACTCCAAGTACTCCAGTGATTCTGTGTTCAACTCATCATCATTGTTGTTGAAGATCTTTAGCCATAACAATAAGAAAACAGTTGCTCTCAATTATTGTTATACAGTGTCATAGTATTATTACACAACATCATAATTCAATTGTATCACAACTTTGACAATAATATTATGGTGATATGTATCACTCCCCCTTAGTAAATACTTCATCACACAATGAAAACCACTCCCCCTTACATAATGATCCGTAAACCATGTGTATGTAGTGTAAGCTACAAAATAATTCTCCCCCTTTTTGTCAATATAAATTGGCAAAGGTACGAAAACTAACAGGATCGTAATGAAATTCTCAAAGACATAATTCATGACTAAAAGAGAATATATCAACTTTGTTTCGATGATTTTATATAGTCGAAACTTAGTGTATTCATCAAGGAGTTTATAAAGATACAAGATAACTCCTACAATATTGCACATCCGCACTCCCCACAAAGTTGGCAATTAACCACAAGTTCAATTAAGAACTCTCCCCCATAAAATGTCATTCTCGAAAGAAAAAAAAGAGCGACCTTAATTTTACGAGAAGAGAAGGATTTCTTTGGACATTAACTAATTACATGAAACCTGAATTTGTATCCAGAAAACTCGAATAAATTAACCACAAAAAGATCTTATTGATTAATTTAATCGGAAATGCTCAACATAAGAAAACTTACGGAGCCATACAGTACTTTCACATAGAAGTGGATCAGAGAAAAATCCATACTGCGGAATATTCAAAATTTCATTCTATCTTTGTCAAAATTTTCATAATGACACAATAGACTTAACTTTTGAGCATATATGAGATAATCATAGTTCACGGATGTAAACACACATATCTCATAAAATATTTTTGCAATATATAAAACCAATAAAGATTAATACTGCAAAATCATCTTCCTAATAACTTAGAATTTAAATAAATAAATCTAAAACATTGCAAGATGAAAATCGTTGGCAATAGCTATGTGTAATCCACAATATTTGCTATTCCAGACTCTAGTTATCCTTCTTAAAACACAAGAATAAATTCTCATAAGAAGTTTCCTAGACATTGTAGAGCTTTCTCAGGGCATCCACTGAGAATTCCTTCTCATTATTGAAAAACCCATTGATTACGGGATCACTTAATTCTTCCGTATCTTCAGAAATATCAGTTAATTCACTAAGTTCTCTTTTCAGTTCACACAAGGTGTTCTTTGTTAGAGACAACATTTTTTCATAGTGAGTTATGTTTTCCAAGGATAAAATGATTTGAGATTTTAAATCATTTCTTTTGCTAATGAAATACTTCACTGTATCCCTAAAGTTATTATCATTATGAAAAATAGACAAAAAACAGTTAGAGGAAGAACCTTTTTTATCATTTGTAGACTTCTCCTTTTTCTTCCTTGAGGAATTGATTCCTTCACATATATACACATTAGCTGTTTCTACTGTATCCCTTTTTGTGATACCTTTAGTTACGGGAACCATGAAACTGTATCTTTCGAAGAAAAAGGATTGAAGAGCATTTTGATCTTAAATGAATATAAATAAAGCACCGGATAACCAAACCCTAAAGGAATTTGAAAAAATCTTCACCGTTCACGATGCATTATCTATTTTTGATAGGAAAATATTCATTTGCATAACTTAATGTTCATAACCTTATATAAATTAGAAAATAAGAAATTACAACTATACACGACTTGAGAAACCAATTGAAGTATACATAATAAGGAATTACAACTATACCTTGATCCAATCCTCATATTCTCAAGTTAATAATAAGGATGCATATATCACTACAATTAGGTAGTCATAGAGTGAACAGAATGCTCACATCTTGTGTCACATGGTGACTTACCAAGGTTTGTTGTGTAAACAGACTCATAACCTCGTCTGACTCTGGTTCTCTTAGACTTCTTCTTGTCTTCAGAAGTTCCCTGTTATTTCCCCAAAGCAAGATTCATCTTTTGCATGTCATTCTGAAGTTTGGAAATTATTTTGTTGGTCTTCTTGAATGTCCAACACTTACTTTGAACATGATTCGCATTTCCACAAAACAAACAATTCATAGAAGAATTTTTGTTTTGCTGAATTGTGTCCTGTTTATCAAAACTTTCAACATCCATTATTCCAAACCGGCCGGAACAAAGGAGTTGTTTCACAGTCTTGCTTTTGAACGCTAAACCATTTATGTTTCTAAAAGACTTCTAGCCAAATAACATTCCTGAGATCTTGTCACAGCTTCCAGAAAACCTTTGCATGTCACACTTATGTGTGTCGATCGTTTTTTCTTTTAGAGATATGGTTCTGGTGAATTCATCATTAAGACAATCAATCTCAAGATTTTTCACCTGAAGTGATGATTCAAGTTTCTCCAACAACATCTTTAGTTGAAGATTTTCTTGGTGAGTTTCTTTATTTTTATCCAAAAATTCTAAAATCTCAGTGTCAAACAACAAACCCCAAGTTTGATTCGTCTTCAACCATGGTAGATATGAGGAAGACAATCAAACTCCTCCAAAACTAGAGCACAAATCCTACCTCATACTTGTAGATCAGAGGATTAGGAAGAAAGGGCATAAAAAATCAGGGAATTTGAGTGAGAAAAGATGGAGAAATCGAAAATCTAAGTTATGAAAAAATTTCGCCCTTCTTTCATTTGCTTTATTAGCTCTTTTCTACTCCATATGGTGCCAAAGTTTAAACTTGGAATTCCTCCAATGTGGTCTACTTATGGTAGAATTTCAGCTTATCCTCTGTCTTCCTAAACCTAGAGAGCCATCTGATCTGGGATAAAAATAGGTGCTAGACTCTATAATGCTAAGGCAACCGGTCTAGTCTAATCAAGTGATTGGTTTTTCTTTAATATGTAGTTAATGCATCGTGGTTTTCTGAATGTGGTAACCACCTTCATTGGAGTTTCTGGTTGCAGCAAAAATTGGAGAATTATCTAGAATGTTTCTTGCAGTTACGTCTTCATAAATTTTTGTTGACAGTATACAAACATGTTAAAGTCTGCGGGCATCCAACTCAAAACCAATTGGCAATGAGTGGAGCGGCTCTTCCGTATTATATTTTTAAGTTAATTAAGCAGAAACTAGCAATGTGGGACTATTGTAGTTCACACTCCCCCTCGCGCGTAAGGCCAGTCATTCGGCCTAACACGTGGACCTACGTACGTGTGGGTCATGGTTGTGCAGGTGACATTCGGTCACGGTACACCCCACGTACAGGTCATACGAGTGACCAGTCATTCGGTCACGGGTGTACAAGTGACATTCGGTCACAGTGGCCAAATCGGGCCTACACCGCGCGTACGGGTCTAGCTCTGAAACCATGTTAAACTCTGCGGGCATCCAACTCAAAACCAATTGACGATGAGTGGGGTGGCCCTTCCATATTATATTTAAGTTAATTAAGGGGATATTAGTAATGTGGGACTATTGTCCCTCCATACGTCCCCTCAAGTGTAAGGTCAATAACTCGGTCTAACACATGGACCTACATATGTAATGACCAAAGTCGGGTCATGGGTGCACAAGTGACAAATTCGGTCACGGAATAAATAATGGCCAGAATCGGGCCTACACCCCCGTACGGGCCTAGTAATAGTGACCAAAGTCGGGTCATGGGTGCACAAGTGACAAATTCGGTCACAGAATAAGTAATGGCCAAAATCGAGCCCACACCCCGCGTACGGGCCTAGCTCTGATACCATGTAAAGTATGTGAGCATCCAACTCAAAACCAATTGGCAATGAGTGGAGCGGCTCTTCCGTATTATATTCAAATTAATTAAGCTAAAACTAGCATTATGGGACTATTGTCCTTTCACAAAACAGAAGTTTGTCTAGTGAATTATCCTTTCAATTGTTTGTACTGCGGAACTGCACCATGGATAGTGCTAGCTTAAGCCAGTCCCAACAAGAAAAAATGTCATTTTTTGCATAACCTATTTTGAGTTAGGCCATGACAAATGTGTGAATTTTAAGCTTAAACCAAGCCCAAAAAAAAAAAAGCTCAAACCCACAAGGTCTAATTTCGCCACAATGTCACCGCGAAGGAAACTCATGCGAATCGATATCACTACTGCCATTTCGTCCTGTATATTGCAAGGGTTAAAATTACTATCCATCGGGATTTTTTTTTTTTTTTTTTTTTAGTCTCTGTTATCATTTTTAAGTGATCAATCGGTATATTGCAAGGGTTCCTAAATGATATCATCAATTAATTGTCTCGTCACAGATAACTTTGCAATCATAACTCTGTGAGTTGGTGTTACTAGAAGGCAAGTTTGCTGAGCCAGGTAACTAAGTGCACATTCCCTGTGTTTTCGAATGAATGCTTCATTTCATGACATGTTTCGGCTTAATTCTTCATTGTAGGAAATACCATATGGTCCTAATAATAATATATTAGAGAGAGTCTAGTCCTGTTGACCCAGTCATGTGTCTGTTTGGTCTTCTTTGGGAAAATATATTATAGTTTGTTCCTAAAAATTATGGTTTGGTCCTAGGGTGATGTCATAGATGATGTAAATGTCATCTTGTAGTGGCAGAAATACCCTTATATTATTGTTTGGTCCTAGAAAATAATTGTTTGGTCCTAGGGTTACCACATATATACAAAAATTAATAACAAAATATCTCATTTTTCATATTCAGTTTCTCTCTCTTCTTTTTCAGATCTAGTTTTTTTTTCCTCTCAAATTTCTTTTTCTCTGGTTGAACGCAACCAAGACGATGATGTTTTTTTTTTTTGTTGCTGTTTTGTTGAAGATGATGATGTGTTGTTGTTGAAGATGATAAAGATGATGTTGTTGAAGACGATGTTTGTTGTTGTTGTTGTTTTGAAAAACCATGAAGTTGCTGCTGATGGAAAACAATGAAAGAAAACGGTTTTACCTCGCCTAAACACATGGATGCACACCACCATCCAAGAAAGGTACAAAGCAAATAATGGAGATCCCAAAGAAGGAACAAATTAGCAAGCAGATTCGTAAAGATTTCTTAAATATTGTAAAAATACCATAAAAGTCATGCGGCTCATGAATCATTCATTCACGTTCAAACTCTGTAGTCGGTACTGTTGATTGGAAAAAGTTCAAGCATCAATTCGTTGGTCCTAGTAGATTTGGAAATTAAGATAGGTGTTATGTCATTTTTCCAACACTAAACCTCGTTAGTGGGTGAATCGTTTCTATACGTAATTTTTGCAAGACGATAATAATGATGTGTTGTTGATGTTGAAGATGATAAAGATTATGTTGATAATGTTGTTGAAGATGAAGATGATTGTTTGATGTTGCTGCTGATGTTTTATATGGACATCATTCCTGGGAATGAAGTCTGTTTTTTTAGCTTTTTTGTATTGACTTCATTCCTGGGAATGAAGTCTGTTTTTTTAGCTTTTTGTATGGACTTCATTCCTGGGAATGAAGTCTTTTTTTTTTATCTTTTTGTATGGACTTCATTCCTGGGAATGAAGTCTGTTTTTTTTAGCTTTTTGTATGGACTTCATTCCTTGGAATGAAGTTTTTTTTTTTTTGCTTTTTTGTATGGACTTCATTCCTGGGAATGAAGTCTGTTTTTTTAGCTTTTTGTATAGACTTCATTCCTGGGAATGAAGTCTGATTTTTTAGCTTTTTGTATGGACTTCATTCCTTGGAATGAAGTTTTTTTTTTTTTGCTTTTTTGTATGGACTTCATTCCCGGGAATGAAGTCTGTTTTTTTAGCTTTTTGTATGGACTTCATTCCTGGGAATGAAGTCTTTTTTTTTATCTTTTTGTATGGACTTCATTCCTGGAATGAAGTCTGTTTTTTTAGCTTTTTGTATGGACTTCATCCCTGGGAATGAAGTCTGTTTTTTTAGCACGGAAGAACTCCTACAAAAAAAAAAAAAAAATTTAACACGGAAGGGTATTTTTGTCTATTTAAATATTTTTAAATAATTATGGGCCAAACAGTAAAGGCGTTTGACCAAAGGACTAAACAGACATGGACCCACCTAAAAAAGGACCAAACGATATTTTTCCCTTCTTCATTTCATAACCCTGCAGCAAAAATTGGCCCATATTCTTTGATAAAATTGGGCCTTTTCCCTGGACAACGCCCAACCAGGTGAGCCGGCGCCACTGGGCCACTGTCCATGACCCGCCTTTAACCCTCAACCTCCAATATGGGTATGACGAGAGGAAGATAGGAATTTATCCTACTAGAGGAATGTTGCTCATTTTAATTTGTTACTTGGTAAAAACTTTGGAGCAACCTACGATTCTCTACATAACCGGAGGAACCAAGAAGTGTTGGGTGCAATAATCAAACACAAGGAAAAATTAAATAAGCAAAAGTTATTGATACTTGGCTCCTTTATGATGGAAGTGATCGATTTGATGAAACGAACGATCTCCCCAGATCTCCGCAACAGCAACAAGGCAAAACTTTGAAAAACAGAGTGAGTCACGTGTTCAACACGCTGTCCTTAAGACATTAGCGCCCGACTACACTCAAGAGTGATGTTATAGCCCTCATAGGACGGATATCTCCAGGAAATAAAACACCTTACTACACCTACTACTAGCATATGTAGTAGATGCTCAACTTGAGCTTGGCAACGCCGAAAAAACCCTTTCCCATAGATTATTCCCTATAAAATATTTTCCCTTGGGGGTGTCTCTAAAAAATAGAGAATCCCCTTTTCCATAGATTTTACAAAAGTAGTAAATTTCTTTATATAATGGAATAATACAACTTAAAAATTAAAGATGAACTCCCCGATGTGGGACTAAAAAGCTTATATAATCACTTAAAACAACTAAAAAGTGGAAACTCCATGGTGTGGGACTAATAAGTTTTTCATTCACAAAAGAAAACAATAAATTATACGTTTTATTAAAACTTTAAAAATCATATTTTATTAATCGTTTTCCAACAATCCCTTACATAAATGAAAACTCAATAAAACACGAAAACACAGATAGATCTGGGTAAATCAACAACCCAATCTCACGACCCGAGGTAGTGAGCAGAATGCATGCATGATCGTGCATGTTGAAGTCATACTAGCCATTCCAATGCCATCTAGCTCCCTCACACAACAATGTGTTGACCCCAGGGTCATACTATGGATTGCAAAAATCATATAGTATAGAGAGCTTTTATCTTTAGTTTCTCAGAAGTGAGACTAAAGGTTTCTTTCACCAAAGTGAAAAATCATGAACTAGTGAACCCTTAGTGACCCTAATGTCCTAAGTTCTAGTAATACCAAAACCATCAAAACGAAAATCACATAAAAAGTGCAGGAAATACCAGTTTAGGCAGAGATGCCCATGAGGTCTTGAACCTTTTCTTAGTGAGATATTACCGGAATTACTTGCTAGAGATCGTGAATTATGCCTTGAACTGCTACTTATTGATGTAATTCGCGATAACGACCACTGATGATATCTCCAAGGTTGCTGCCAAGCTCGTGCCGTTTTGTCCAATTTTTCCCTGGACATATCTTGTTTCTCAGAATGCTCTAGAGAATCAAAGCTCATATTCTCATAGGAAGCGGCCCCACTTCCTCATTCAGATATGTGAGTTTCCATAAAGAGTGTTACTGCTATACCCCACTTCAATCTTAAATTGAAACTATAAAACTCATTAAGACTTCTTAAAAGTCATCCTTCACATGCAGTCACAGTACTAGCTATCATGTCTACACCATATGGAAGGGATAGAGAATGAAATTCTCTGATAGTGTTTACCTTTACCCACCAAAAATTAGTTGTCTCATTCAAAACCTTGATCTTGGGATCTCCAGTCAACAAGGTTGAGTATCCTTCATGACAAGTTTAATTTATTAGCTTAATCACCATCCCCTCGATGCATTAATAACTATCTCTTTGGACAAACCTTTCGTCAAAGGTTGCGCGATATTCTCCTTGGAAATTATCCAATCAATGGAGATAACGCCGATTGAGATTAGTTATTTTTATCTTTAGCTATTATAGCTTGGATAACACAATGTATAAATATAGCTGGCACATGCCTATGCCAGAGAGGAATGTCTTCTAAAAAGCATCTTAGGCACTCGGCCCCCTCTCGTGCTTTATCTAACGCAATACTCTAGGATTCCATAATGAATTGAGCAATATATGTCTGTTTGGAAATCTTCCAAAAACAAACCCTCCTGCTAGAGTGAAAACATATCCACTCGTAGACTTAGACTCCTCTGAGTCAACTATCTAGTTTGCATCACTAAATCCCTCAATGACAACAAGATACATTTCATAACCCAAACAAAAGGTAATAGAGTATTTTGGGTACCATAATACTATACTAAGTGCATCCCAATGCTCTTTCTCTGTACTACAAGTATATTTACTTAATTTACTCACAATATAGGAAATGTATGGGCTCTTACAGTTCATTAAATTCATCAGACATCCTATAACTATTGAGTATTCAAGTTAAGATACTTCATTACCCATATTTTTCTTGAGTCTACAAGAAGAATCATATGGAGTAAAAGCAGTCTTACAATCAGACTAATTGTATCTCTTAAGCACAAATTCAACATAATGAGAATGACTAAGACTATAAACGTTAGATTATCTTCTAATTAATCCTCATCCCTAAGATTACATCAATAGGGCTTAAGTATTTCAAGTCATCCTTTTCATCCAGCGCATGTTTTTAGTGGAATTAATCACATCTATGTTTGTATCAAGTATAAGCATATCAACAACATACAAGCATATAATCACACGTGCATCCTTAACAAGTTACTTGTAAATATACTTGTCATATTCATTAACTTAAATCCACCACACATTATCACATGATCAAATTTTCCATGTCACTGTTTACGTGCTTATTTGACAACCATACAAAAATTTGTTCAACTTACAAATGAGGATCAACATCACATCTCTAAGATAAGTTTTGACTATCTTAAGATAAGTTTGTATGAGGATCAACAAACTTATCCAGGGGATCAACCATACAAAGATTTATTCTCAAAGATTTGTATAAGTTTGTATGAGGATCAACCATACAAAGATTTGTTCCTTTAAGATAAGTTTTGACTATTTGAAAATAAATGTAGGGGATCAACATCACATCTCTAATGAGGTACAGGTTTAAGAATAAACATGTTCAAAGAAATCAGCATCCCTAGATTCCATAATAATATTCACACCAAAGTCAGAAAAATCACACCAAAGTCTGAAAAATCAGAACACACAACCAAAAATCTATATGTAGAAGTATACTCAAGATACCCTATATGAAGACACAATCAATATTTTTGGTTTCTATCTAGTTCTTTTAGGAAGAGGAATGACAATCTTAGTCAAACACCCCCACACTTTGACGCATTCATAAGAAGGTCATCTACCTTTCCATAAATCATATGGAGTTTCATCTGATTTTTAAAAGGGTACTCTATTCAGGATATACTAGTTAAGAGGACTGCCACCCCCCACAAGGCCGCATGTAATCCTGAACTAATCAACCTGGAAATTATCATCTCCTTAAGGATACAGTTGTTATGTTCAAGGCTTCTAATTGGTTTTCAACTTCAATTTTATACATCTTAAGGCTTCTAAGGCATCATCCTTATCCCTAAGCAAGTATGCAAGATAGTACCTCATACAATCATCTACGAAAGTTATAAACCATCTTTTACCACAGTGGTTTTGGGTTGAACTCATTTTAACTAGGCCTAAATGAATTAATTCTAAGGATTAGAATTACTCTGAACATTTGTGCTAAAAGTTTTTATAACATATTTTGATTCTACATAGATTTCAATTTTGTGTTCAAATATCCAAACTAAATTTGGGTACGCAGCCTATGCTGGCCAGTTTAAGCATTAACTTATAAGTTTACGGTTCCAAATCTACCACACAAAACATTCATTCACACAAAGAAAGCATAAGAATCAATTATGTTCACTTCATCAGTTTTCCCGTTAAGCTTATATAGGCCCAAAGTCCTATAACTCTTTCCTAAAAAATCATTGCCTAGTTACAACAAGTTTTCCAGATTCAATTAAAATTTTAAATATTTTACCATCTAAAACAGAACAAGATAGAGGATTATTGCATATGCTCGGAACATGAAAACTTCATTCAATGTGAGAATATTACAGATATGAGCTTCTGCTCGACCTTTCCTTTTATACAACCTCTGTCGCAGATGAGTTACTCATTAATAGTTTCTCGACATCCCCTATCCTCTGATAGGAGGTGAACAGGTCTCTGTTTCAACAAACATTCTTGGTGGCTCAAGAATCCACCTACTGGTCTCTCACATTAGTTATTAAAATAGCTTTCGACATCATGCCACTGAACTCGTTCTAGTTTATTTCAACTAAATTAACATTAACTTTCTACTTATTAAGGTTTTTATGTTGTTAAAAATTTACTGTCGTGTGGCCAGGAATTTTACAAACATAACAATCACCCTTAATTAAAGCAATGTCGGATTCAGTTTTACGAAACATACCTTTCTTATGAAGACTACGCTTAGAGTTGTGTTTTATGTTCTTGCCTTTGTCATCTTTGGAAGACTTGTGTTCATCCACATGTGCCTGGTAACCATGTCCCTTTTCAATTTCATGTCACAATCTTTGTTTATACTCTGACTAGGCCAATCACCTAATAAACCACATCTCACAAACCTTAGTTCTGAATCAGAAAATAAAATATGAGTTTTGAAGATAACATGTAGATATACAAACTTCGTTTGAATCACCATTTCAAAATACTCAAGGTTACCCCATAGAAACTACTTTAGTTAACAACAAATTTCTGCTCGTCAGAATTTTTCAGAAACGTTTCTCTCTTTTGTAAAATATTAAAATAATACTTTTACAACTCCAAAAATTCTGAAATTTTATGTGGGTAACTATAAAGATGTCCATTACATTAGGTCAAAAGGGTTCATCTAAATTCCTTCTAGATTAAGAGATAAATTCGAAACTCTACAGCTGACCAAGAATTCGTTTTTTGTTTTTCACTTCACAATTAACATCCATGATTATTACAAATTATAATGTCCTAAGATTGTTGGGTGCAATAATCAAAAAAAAGGAAAAATCAAATAAGAAAAATTTATTGATACTTAGCTCATTTATGATGGAAGTGATCGATTTTATGAAACGAACGATCTCCCCAGATCTCCGCAATAGCAACAAGGCAAAACTTTGAAAAACATAGTGAGTCATGTGTTCAACACGCTGTCCTTAAGACATTAGCGTCCGGCTACACTGAAGAGTGCTGCTATATCCCTCAAAGGACGGATATCTCCAGGATAAAACACTCTACTACACCTACTACTAGCATATGTAGTAGATGCTCAACTTGAGCTTGGCAACTCCGAAAAAACCCTAAAGGAAAATCGCGAACTTTGAAAAAATCACTATAAAATATTATCTCTTGGGGGTTTCTCTAAGGAATAGAGAATCCTCTTTCCCATAGATTTTACAAAAGTAGTGAATTTGTTTATATAATGGAATAATACAACTTAAAAAGATGAACTCACCGATGTGGAACTAAAAAGCTTATATAGTCTCTTAAAACAACTAAAAAGTGGAAACTCGACGGTGTGAGACTAATAAGTTTTTCATTCACAAAAGAAAACAACAAATTATAATTTTTATTAAAACTTTAAAAATCATATTTTTTTAATCGTTTTCCAACAAGAAGTGATCAGCACTTGAGTTCATACTAGAACGCATAAGAATGAGCTAGAATTGATCATTCTCATTAAGTAATCACTAATCTTATGCTGTGTTTTGAAGAGATATTTTTGGGATTACATTGCTTAGCTCATCAGAGGAAATCATTACTATTGATAAGTAGAGGTTCATCACTTTGACATTTTCTAAAGGGTCGGGATCATGTAACAAAAATGTTTTGACAAAACTTATAAACCATAAGATCTGATCCATCCGATGGTGTATATGTTTGATGACACGTCACCTTGTTTAACATTAGTGTGTGATTGGTTTGGTAATCTGCAGCGGGGTATGAATACGATAGATACCGCAGCGAAGAAATTTCAGTTATGTGTGACCGAAATTTTGTATTGTATAACAAAACTAGTCATAAAAACCCAAGGTGACCAAACTTGTGGTACAAAAACCCCACTCAAATGTTGGGATTCATTGAAACTCCATCTTAAACTAAATTGATACAAAAACCCCAAATTTCAAAATTGGTTTAATCAAATATTATGATGAAACCAAAAATTGGTTTCGTCAAATTCTATGAGGTTTCATCAAATTTTATGATGAAACCAAATTTTGGTGTATATAATGTTAATTAACTAGGTCTCAACCCGTGCCGTAACGGCACGTGCAAGTATATGTGTGTTAAATGTATCCACCGATTCATACATGCCGTAATTGTCTGAGAAGAATCGAACCAATCGATCCAGGTCTAAATGATTTGAGGAGTTGGTTAATAAACATGTCCTTATCCTCGAATCTTTTAATATTGTGTATGTAAATCATACAACCCTTTGGGACAAACATAGTTAATCGTTAGAGCTGATCCTATGGGCTGTAGAACATTACTTCGTTTACTACTTCAAATAAATATCATCAAAGGTCATTCACCAAACTTGTAACAAAACTGAAAACACCTAAACTTACTTTGAAATCAATTAGATTAATCTTGCAAAATCTGTTAGCATTTGAATTTAATTTTTCTCTTTGATATAAATTTCCCAATTTACATAGATTTGTGTGTATTCATTTTCCTAAAATTTACAATAAGATTTAATTCTTAATCTATTTCTTTTCTTGTCTCTTTATACCTATTATCATGAACTATTTCTCAAGCATTCATAATTACACGAAGTTGGGGAGAAATGACAAAAACAGAAATCTTGACAAAAAAGGGGAATAAAGAGAGATGTGGGAAACTAAATCGATTACAATTAATTCACGCGTAGCCTTGCGACCGATTACAATTAATTCGCACGTAGCCTTGTGTTTGGTCAATTTTTTTATAGGTTTCATTTTTATTCCTGCCCCCTACCCGGCAAATCTTAAAATCATGACATCTTCTTTTTTGGAAAAATCTGGCCTTTAAAACTTGTTCTAATTTTAAAAAATAATTAAAAAAGTAATTTGAAAACTAAAATCAAATTAAAACAAAACAAAGAAAAATTAACCAAGGGTGACTAAACAATTTACCTATCTTAGGCCACCTTTTCTCACCCTACTACCATTACTTCTTCTACCAGCACGTTATCGTCACCACTCCACCAGTTTCACCAATACCCACCACCATTATCCCCACCGCCGATCCACCACCACCACCTACCATCACAACCACTATTAATGCTTAATTTACCTATCCTAGCACCCCATTTCTCACCCTACTACCACTACTTCTTCCACCACCACATTATCGTCACCACTCCACCAATCTCACCAATACCCACCACCATTATCCCCACCACTTCCCACCATCACAACCACCATTAACGCTTACTGATATGGTTAATATCAAATAAATTTATTATGTATCAACAAAAATATATTCATTTGATTAATTAAAGAAACATTTATTATGAAATTTCAATTGAACATTTATTATTAAATTTTAATTAAATATGACCATTTATAGCGGCAGATTTATGTTCTGCAAGTATAAATTTGATCGTTCTTTATCTAGCCTAACGTGTCCAAACTTTGTTTTGTATTCTGGAAATGTAATCAATTTTATTTTAATACTAAAATCGTGATTTATTCGATCGGGTATTATAAATAGCTGGGACCCCATCTGGGTGATCCAGCGGTCATGATTATATTATCTTATATGATTTAGTATCCTCCTAAAAATATTTATGTTTTGTCCTTGCCAGTTGTGCTAAAAACAACCAACTACATCTATCGCAATAAAATGTTGCCCATTTTGTAAAGACACAAAACTATTATTGTCCACTACTATTCACTAACATCTACCACCATACGTAAAAAGCCACGCCCACTATTTTTTCCACCACCTCCACCACTCACAAATACCCGCCACTGTTTCCACCATCCACTGCTTCTTTCACTATCACCATTTAAAATTCTTAATATATTTTTTAAACGGGGTCACTGTAATACAGTGGTAAAATCATTGGGTGATGATGCCAGTTACTTGAACTCGAAACTCGCCAGCACCAAATTCTTTACCGATCAAAGTATATATAGTTTTTAATAAACTTATTTATTAATATTAATAAAAATATGTATTTATTAGATTCATTAAATGAACATTTATCATGAAAAATTAATTAATCATTCATCATGAGCAATTAATAGAGCAATCCTCATGGAAATCCGATGGTTTGTGTCAAGCATTACAGAAGGACAACGTTTCAGTCAATCATAGTTGACGAAAAAAGTCAAATGGGTTCTCCTTTTTCTCTTAAGATCGGTTTGAAATGACCGTGTAGTCCTTCGATGGTTAATTTAACCAAACCTGGTATGGCTATACGTTCCTTCTTTATTCTTCGATTTTCTTTTCTTCTTCGCTGTAAATGAGGAGTAAAACTTAATTTTCTTCACCACAGCCATTAAAATCATCATAATCATCATCTTCCGCTGCTAATCTCTCATGTTATTTCACTTCATTCGGCCGCTGCTACTTTATGGTTATTTCAGTTTCATGAAGATTCAATTACTATATCGTCTTTTCATTTCCTTTTTCTTTGCAATTCAGTTTGGCATTTGTTTTTCAATTTCAAGTGAAAAATACTTTTTCAGTTCAATTACTGATCCATAAGATCATTTACATGTAAATCCAATTTCATGATCTCTGTGTATATCGATTTCCTTCAGTTCCTTCACTTCCGTTTCTATTTCCTTTCATTTTGTTTTGCATTTCAATCAATCCGGTCTCGTATTTCAATCACTAGTACGTTGGTTTTCTTATTTCAATTTCAATGGGAGAATTCGGCAAGGTGTGTGTGATGTAGGTCATTTCTGTTGATACTTTTTTTCCCTAATATGTTTTGTAGATTTGATTCTTCAACAACAAAAATTTCTGTTGTATAGAGAGTGTAATTGGAGCTTTTGGTGTTGGATGGTTTACTATGAATCCATTTATGTTCATTTTGTGAAAATCTCACAAACCCTTTGTTACTATATTCAACTGATGTGTTTTGGAAAAGGACATTGCATGGGTTTATACATACAACGTACATACTGGAATGAATGAGAATAACATTACACAAGGAAAGAAAATAATCCTAATGCTTAACTGTAGAATCGTATATGTATATACTTACTAAAGATAAAAGAGTTTCCTAGTTAACAAAAATACTATTCCTATATATCGATGATCTTCCAATATATTGTATTTATCTCACAACATCCGGTGGTATATTATGTTGACCTTCTCATATATCGTACAACTATGTAGTACAGCTGTATGACTTACTCTAGGTAGTACAACCGTGTAACTTGTTTCTCAAGAGATATGGAATAGGACTTCGCCTGTAGTAGCTCGTACGTGAGTATCTTTCAATACATTCACTTTTTGAACTTTGTAACTATTTCATAACCATAGTTTAATAACTTTTCTATTTTTTTCTTTCCTCATTGGGGTGTGTGGTGTTGTTTTAGCTATCTTTTGTCGCAGTGAGAGGTTCCTCCTTTTTGTTGAACTATGCAATAAGTTCCCATTGCTTGTATATAAAAAATGGTTCCCTTCTTCTTGTTTCTCTTTACTTGGATTGCACCTTTGGGTCCAGTGATATTCATTGGTGGTGTTCCCATTGCTCATGGCAGTGAGTGATTTATTTTCACTTGCTGAATTCTGCTAGTGGTGTTTTCATACGGTGTGTGTAAGTTTTTATGCAAGTGTGAGTGATATGTTGATGAATTCATTTCGGCTTCTTATTGCATATGTGGTTGCTAATTTATCTACAAGGCTACCTTAGTTTCTCCTAAGAAGACAGTTGTGTATTTGTGTTGCTGGAAATACGAACACGATCCTATAAAATAAATTGAGTTCGACGCTAAAGAGTCGTATAAAATAAATTGGGTCTTCTGGTCCTTGGGCACTAAATAATTTGTAATAATTTCATATTACTTATGTTTCAACATGTCCATATGCTTCTATATGGTTTCATCTGATTCATTTGAATTTCTGTTATACGTTCATATAATCAAAGAAAATGAATCACAGACCGATGAAAAAATAGTCTTCTAACTTGAATTCATCCATAACAATAAAAAAAAAGGGTATGTTTTGATTTGTTGTCGCAAAGACAAGTGACTGCACAGGTGAAATATGCGACTAAACGGTACTCTTAAGTTTAGGATTAACTTTTGGTGTTGAGGATTTTTCCTTTCTTTTTCAATGATTTCATTTTGTTCAGATTGTTGCCAATTTGTAGCACTTTTGGTGTATTTTAATTTTCGTTTTTTTTTTCTTAATAAAATCTAACATTTTGAGTTAAAAAAAAAAAAAGAACTATGCAACTAAACAGATGATGATTGAAACTTTTTTGGCTATAAATTGTTGATACTTGTCTAGAATTTGATTGTATGTTCCAATATTGCTTTGGAGGTTCATTTTTGTTCATCTCGTGGTCTTAGCAACACAAAATGGATTAACTACAAGTGTTCCATCGAACTTCTTGTAATCATTAATGCTCCTCCTACTGCGCTATGATGTATTATTCTTATATGACTCTCTTTATTTTAGAAGGTTCTGCTATATAGTAGGAGGTCAAGGGGGCAGCGAACTCAATTTCTAGTTTGATCAAGTCCTTAGTGAGTCTTCTTTAATAAAGGGTCGAGGTTTCATATTGTGCTCTTAGCTTATAATGGTAAGGTGTGTTTCACCATTGCAGGTTGTATTCTCTTAAAAAATTAGCAACGTTTATTGTCTCTCCTTCCCAGGCGTCCATCAATTCCTTTCCCATTTATTCTACCCATGTAGGGTATTCAGAAATTAGGTACATAATCAATAATCATTGAAAGAAGATGTTGTTTTTGTTTGGAATAATGCGTTGTATATAAAAGTTTGCTGCAACTTTTTAACAATTTGAAATGGGGTACCCTCAGTCGGCATTCACAGATCTCTAATGCTTTTGCAGGATCCTAGCTTGTCATTTATGAATTATCGCTCTTTTCCTGGTTCTAATGCATTCCTCAGGACTCCTATGCAATAAATTGAGTTATGATAAAAAGTCGTATAAAATAAGTTGGGTCTTCTGATCCTTAGTCGTATAACTTAAATTGGGTAACTAATTCAGACGGTCGTATATATTAAAATGGGCACATAATCAGGTATGCCAAACTATTTTCATATGTATCATAAAAAATTAGATGATTCACTTATGAAATGAGGATTCAGAACAAACCTCCAATGAAAATAAAAGGAAATCTATGTGCCCATCTGAGGTAAACAACATCAGATAAATACCATAACCCATATGAAGGTTTTGCAAGGTAAGATACCAAAATTATGTACCAAATGCAACATTGATGGGTTTAGGTAAGTATTTAAGTCATATCAAAATTTGGTCTTAACCATGGAAGACATCTAAAATCCTTGAATCCAATACCCAAATCCACACAAAATCAACATCCCCCTACTACTGCTACCTACTTTCAATGACTCTGCTTCATCCTCTTTTTCAATTCTTTTCTTAACAATTCTTGTTTTTCTCAAAGGGAGTTTATGATTCAAAATGATGGATTTTAAGAGTTGGTTTTGGGGATTTAATGGTTTATTTGTTGTTCGAATCTGAATCGAAGTTGATGAAAGGTTTGGGTTTTGTTTGCTATGATAACCGAGGATGACTAAATTAGATGGATGGAATGATTTTCTGGATGTTTGAATGATGATGGGGTTTCTACTACTAGGTCTTAATACATTAATCACGATCAAAATGATACTACTCTATAGAGAAGATTAATCCCATGTTTTTTTTTGTTTATTTTTTTTTTTGAAACCAAATTTATTTATCCGAAGCAAACTAAACAGTACAAAAAGGGGTAAGTTTTCCTATTATGCAGTTAGGAGGCTTCTGACCCCAAAAAGCTATTACTTTTTTTTTTCCGAGCTAACTTAGCAAGAGCATCAACCGCTCTATTATAATTTCTAGGAACAAATTTACAGCTAGAATGGTTCAGTTCCGCTAAAGCATTTTGACAGTCTTTTACGTAGGAAAGTTGTGGCCATTTGATATTTGAGCCTTCTCCATTGATAGATTTTACTAGGGCAAGAGTATCTGATATGAAGATTGTCTCCCTGAATTTCAAGTGGGAAGTCCATTCAATTTCCTAAAGAAGGGCTTGTGCTTCTGCTGTTAATACTGAAGTTGCATTTGTTCTCCAGCATTTGGCTGCTGTGAAATCTCCATTAGTTGTGAAACATAGGATTCCGCATCCTGCATTAGTGGAGGATTTACCTACAGAAGATTCAACAAACATTAGATAACTGTCTCGATTATCTTGCAAAACTTTGTTGGTCAGTAAACTTTAAAACATAATCTACTACTGTAAACGAGGATTTCATCAAGCTAGTGTAAAGCTGTTGAGTATTCTGCATGGACTCCACATTTGTCTTAATTTTATAAACAACACTAATAGGGTTTTGCTGAAGATTCTCTATATTCTCCAAATTGGGGATTCCATCAGGAGATTTCAATTCACATATTTTGATTATTCAATCCTGGGGGGGGGGGGGAATTTTTTGGGGTTTTCTTTTTTATTTCCAGGGAGTAGACGAAGACGTTCTTGAGCGATAGATGTTGAACAAAGAAGGGATTTAATTAAAGCTAGTCATGGCTGAAATCTTCATAGGATTTGGAAGAACTTAATTTGATGAATCGCCTCAAAATAGCCTCTTTTTAAGGAGAGAAAAAGAGTTGGTTCAAGTTATTAATCCGATGTTGGTTGAACATTCAATATTCCGAACTAGTTTAAGGTAACTATGGTTGACTTATAACTATAGTTGAGGGTACAATTGGAAGGAAATAGTGAAACTTAAGAAATAGGAACGGACAACCGATTCTGTCCTTCCATTTTGGTTGACTCAACAGTTGCCCTTCCATGAGGATTGACCCAATCCTTTGGATTTCCATGAGGATTGCTCCAATTAATAGCACACTAATTAATAAAATATTTGTTATGGTTAGTTGAAAAAACCACGGCCGTAGATTTATCCATCCTAGAAAATCTCGACCGCTCTTTATCTAGCCTAACTTAGCTAAGCTTTGTTTTGTATTCTACACTAGCCCTTAACCCGTGCCGTAACGGCACGGGCCATGATGTTGGTTCATTTTTAATATATCGTATAATTTGTGTGCCGAATACTTATAAACTCCTGATGATTTAATATGGGTTTGTCATAAAAATAGTTGGGATTTTCCTCTCTTTTTTTCTTGTTTTTTTCCTTTAACATTTTACCGCCGGAGATTTGCTCAAACGAAAGAAATATAATCTTAACTTCCAGACACTTTCATATTTAGGTCCATTGCTTATAATGAGATAATCCTCTACATGGACATGGAAGTTTAAATATTTTTTGGAAATATGTCGTCAGCGGCGCTCATCCCAGTGAAATCAACTAATCAATATCGTCCATAATATAACGTTACATATTTTGTGGCGTTATGAAATTAGCATAATATGTTTTTGTTCACCAATACCCGCCACCACCATAAAACCATATGAATCCATTTTTTTTATCCACCACCACCTAGTGGAAGAGCCAAGGGTTGACTAACCTGGCTCTAACCCCTTAAATTTTCAATAACAACATAAATTTTGTTGTTTATTTTATACTGTAAATAGTACTTTGTCCATATATATTTATGGTTTAGTCCACCAAAGTTTACATGTTTTTTTTTTTTTTAAGTAGGCCTCCTCAATATAAATTTTTGACTCCACCACTACCACCATCACTGCCGCCCACCCCATGTAGGTTGGTAGACGCAATTCTAATTTCAATCACAAATGCCATGTATGAGGTTTTAGATTGAACAAAATGTCGTCAATTGATTAGTTTTATTATTATTTTTCCGTGTATATATTCTTTTTTGTATTGCAATCAATTTTATTTTAATATTAAAAAATTATGATTTATACAATTTAGTACCAAAGATAACAGGGGTACCATTTGGGTGATCCAACTACGATCATGAAAGTATTGTCTTGTATGAAATCATCCCTGAAATATATGGTACCTTCATTTATCAAAAGTGTTAAAAACAACCAACCACATCTTCCACAGTACGATGTTGTAACGACAACATAAAATTAATATTGTCCATCACTACTCACCAGCACTCACCGTCACTACTTCGATTCTTCCACCACAAACCAGGGGCGGAGCCAGGATTTTGAGGAAAGAGGGAGAAAAAATTCTTGGCAAGTTGGATAATGTGAAAAATGGACTTTGTATCCCATTTTACGATAAAAAAACAAAAATAACTATAATTGTGCTTGGCTCCGCCCTTAACCACCACTAATCTTTCGGCCTCCACCTCTTCTACTACTCATTTTCGCCAAAAATATCTATTGATATTACTTATCAAAATTACTTATTAATAGAAATAAATATTATAATTAATTAAGAACACATTTATATTTAGAAAATGATTAGTCATTTATTATGAGCAATTATTGAAACACTGATTAATAAAACACTATAATGAATAGATTATTTATTATGTGCAGTTAGTGAAACACTAATTAATAAAACACTATTAATTAGTGAACAGATTAATAAAACACTATAATGAATAGATTATTTATTATGTGCAATTAGTGAAACACTAATTAATAAATCAATTATGATATTTAAGTTGAACAAACCACTACCGTTGATTTATCTTTTTTATTAATTCCAACCAAGGTGGAACACTGGTTAGAGGCCACTCTTATGACACAATAGGTCATGAGTTCGAACCTCACCGTTATAATTTTTGAAAATCCATATCTTGACTTGAGTATTCATTTTTCATTCATAATATTGGAATTAACACTAGTGGAGAATGGGGTTTTAACGACCCACATCCCCGACCCTCAATAACGGTCAACGCACCGTGGACCGGTCAAAACGGTCGTAGATATAATAAATTTTCGGAGCACAAATTAGAGCGTTAAAAACGGTCGTTGTATAATTTTTTTAATTACGATTATATCCCCGAGTCATCAACCCACACCGCGACTGCGTTACCTAGTTGAATCACTGCTAGTTTTCTTAGGCGGGACCCTCCTTTCCCCCGCGACCGCGTTACCTATTGGAAATAAGTGCAATAAATATTACGGAGATCGTGAAAATGACCGAGAATATCCTTATTGAAAAAAATAAATAAAGTAAATATTACTGATCGTGAAAATGACCATACTACCGTTATTGGAAATTAGTGATATATTTCAATTTCAGATCATCGAACGAAACCTGTGTCTAACTCTAGTAATCTTTGAACCCGTGATGTTCAATTTCGATATATTTCGTCCCCGATTCATCCGAACGAGAAACTCTGTGTAACTCTATAATCTTTGAACCTCGGGATGTTCAATTCTTATATATTTCATTTTCGATCATCCGAACGAGAAACGCAGGTCTAACTCAGGAACCGTTCAATAGATTTGTTTTTGACACATGGCAAGAAGTTGACCATCAAATATTTGTGGACCAATTAAATTGGGGTCATATGTAATGATCGTATAACTCTATCACACTAAAATCGAGTTAAGGTACATGTGGGGAACCTAGTTAGCAATTAAGGGTACGGAAAACGTTAGGGACAACAAACGTACGGGTATTATTCGTTTTGGCAGAATGAAAATTCCGTCCACTATTCGGTCAACGGATCGTGATTCGGCGATAGTTCGGAATCTGCCGTACGTACGTGTATAATTCTTCGAAGGATGCAAGTTTGGCACCCAAAATACGACACCGTTAACTTTTAAAAATAAATATGTTTAATGTAAATTCCAAGTGGATGGTATGATTTCATCCGTAAAAGTGAATATGTATAAACTATGTAACAAGTAATCATCCAACAACTCATGGACGGGTGGTCTACACACTTAATAAGCAACCTATGGTCGTATGTTCGACCCCTACCAGCAACATTTTTTGGAAAAAAATGCATTCAAAGCAAGTCTGACCAAGTGTGCATCTCTCACGTGAGCTATTAGGTTTTCATATATAACCTTACAAGAGAGAGAAAATTATTCAAACCTAATCTCTTTTCATTTTTCCTCCGCCTCTCAAGTCTCACCCTCTCACTTTTTATTTTTCCTGTTACTATTTTCTTTCTCCTTCCCATTTTTTCTCTTCGAAATCATCAAAATCTCATGAAATCGAACTCAATCTGTCCAAATCAAAAGAAATATTATCTGAAATTAAACCGAATTCATGAGATCCGTTGAACTCGGCCGATTTGTGAGATGGGTTCTTATAATATTGAGCTTAAGCAATTTCATTTTATCTTTTTTTCTGTTCTTTGATAGGGTTTAAACTCAATCGATTTATGAGATCTCTTGAACTCATCTCATAATCAAAACCCATATTTCAGAAGGAAAAATCAATTTTCGGTAACTCGTTTTAAACCTAGGGTTTTAAACCTAATCTCTATATTTTTATGGATTTTAGTTTTGAGTTTGATTTATGTACATCTTCACATATGTTTCTATTAATTTGATAGGGTTTAATTTTGTATGGTATTTATAAGTAGACGAAGTCATTTAGGCTTAAGATTTACGGGGCTCTGTTACGTTTGGGTGCTATTTTGGTTTCTCCTAATTGAATTTAATCTCATAGATCCCGAGTTAACTGGATTTTCTCGGGTTTCTCCGGTAGATCCATGAAGTTTCTGGCTTATTAATTCTGATTTGATGAACCAATAAGGGAACGACTTAGCTGTCAATTCCTCAGCCTTTAATTCGTTATCTATTTATATGTAAGTTTGAGTTCAGTCCTTATTGATTCGTGATTAGATTTCTGTGGATGAACTAAACCATACCATGGATACCAGACCGAATTGTTCGTATATGTTTATGTTTCTCCAAGTGGATGCTAAATTGTTCGTATATGTTTATGTTTTTCTGTTTCTTCCGAGTTGCTAATTTGCATAATAGGTTATGAATACCAGATCAATCATACCATGATTCATGTGTAAACAGGATCCCTGGTTGGGCTTTAAGTTATCATCTAGTTACAAATTTTGCTGCATTAGGCATGTGCTAGACCTTCTATAAGGTCTTCAAGACCAAACCAAGAGTACTAAGAAATCACTGAAGGTGAAGTTAATACGTTTTTAATGATTCTGTCACTGTGTTATCTTTTCCAGTAACAATGATGTTTGAGCCTTTGTTTGATATACTTTGGTTTATTTTTAGATTTACGACTACCGATGATAGAAAGATAAACTCCGTGCAACGCTTTCATCTAACTCGTTGCTCTGTCCTCCAAAGTGAGCTCGATCGCCATAACTGTATTCATGTTGAATTTGGACAAGGGGAGAGTTATATATACCGGTGTAAAGTTACTTGTAGCGTTATTATTCAAACTCCATCATATAGCCCAGTTTTTATTGATTTTGGAAAATTATTCTCGCAGGTACACCATTCTCAAGTGTTGGCTCCGAGTACACCATTTGAGTGTAAGTGGTTCATTTTACTCATGGCAGTGCACTTGAGGGTGGAGAATCAACTGTGTCATTAGTGGTAAAGGAATCAAGGTCTCAATATTCAAGCATACAAGGTTTTAACACTATCCATGAATCTTTCAGGTAATTCAATTTTCACATGTAACTTGTCATTCATTTTTGATGACTCACTTCATTCTCGATTGTTCAATTTGCAGCATTTTCAAATAGAGGATTGAACTGTGCAAATTGGATTGAACCAATTTATTTGTATCTTGTGAGGTCTCGTACTCTCAACTCGTGAGCATTGTAAAAAATACTTTGTTATTTACGAGAAATTCATGAGCCGTAGTTGTTGGCATTGTGCGTAATGTGGATTTAAATGCTATTTTGTTCCTACAAACTTAACATGTTCAAGAGTGACAACAATAAGGCATGTTAGTTACATGACCACTTCTAAAGCTAGAAAAGTTTTTACTTGCAGATGTGACAAGGGAGCACTGGAATTTTCTTTGGAATCTTCAATAAGATCGACCCCAATAAGAATGCTTATAAAGATCCATTTTTCTTCACCGCAAATGCAAATGAAGCTCGTAAATTTTAGCAACTATTAGAGACGATGAGTATTTAATTAGATGTAATCTGATTGTATTTTTCCATTGTAACAATTGCAGTGAGGAAGACCAATTCCATTGTAGGTATAACACCAATTACACATTGCATTAACCTTTCATGTTTTTTTGTAATTTCTGTAGTCTGATATTTGTTTTCGTCTTTGCAATGATGTACCGTGGGCATTTAATATGGCAAAGTTGATAAAAACAAAAGGCTTTGAGATTTAATGGGTGTGATAAATTCTGCGGGTAATATCCAATTTTTTGAGTGGCCACTCAACGATTGTGTCAAGATAGTTGGATTGCGGTTGATGAAGATATTCGAAGAACATCCGAATATCCTTGGTCATCAAGATGTTGGAATGCTTGTGAAAGGTAAGAACTATATCTCATCCTTAACCATGTTTTGATGAAGTTATAAGAACTTGTCGCTTGTCTTTTTATGTTGGTTTTATTGATTTTTGGAAACTTATTTTTGCTTTGCAGTACTCTATTATAAGTGTGGGTTGTTCATCATCGGGTAGGGGAGTTTATCATTGTGATGGTGAATCGCACTTGTCTTTAAGCTTACAACTTGCTAGTTAAGACATATATATTGATCTAAACTCAGGATTTAAATACCTTTTGTGTAACTTTGAAACTAACTAATACAATGAATGCTAACTGAAATGATATTTTGAATCCATGCATGAGTGCAAGTTTCATTTTAGCTTCAATGAGTCAATTCGGCTTTTATTTCAATCGATTTGAGTTTGAATTCTAATCTAGTTTCGGTCAGATTATTTCAATTTCGAGCATGAGACTCGGTGAAGGCGGTCACCAACTGAATCTTTTTAGATTAGCATCTTGCTTAGGTGAATTGGCGTGCATACAACTAATTCACCTAAGCAAGATGCGGCTAAAAACTTCTTTGAGCCTGGACTTATCTTAACGGACTCTTTACTAGGATTAATTATGGATACCATCCAAATTGAAATCGTCAAATTGTTTCGATGCACAGGTGGGGTTTGAGCAATTTCAATAATCTAATTGTGCTTTGATGGAGTTATAAGAAGTTATCAGCTTGTCTTTGTTTGTTAGTTTTATTGATTTTGAAAAAATAATTTTGCTGCAGGTAGTCGATTGTTAAGTGTGGGCTTAGTTCATCATTTGAGAGGAAAGGCTGCTGGCACTGAAGGGGTATGAGTAACTATCCCATGAGATCTTGTGATCTTCGGTTAGTTCTAAGAAAAATTGCAGGGTAATTTCAATTATTCTCTATTTTTGGCTATTACATAGTTTTGTTTTTGAGTGAAACTTGCCTTTCTTTGGTATGTCATTGTTAAAAGGTGGGGATTGAGCTGAAAATGAAGACTTTATTGTTGTTTGTTGTTTTACTTGTGTAGAGTATAACTTGATTGCTTAAGTTTGTGTAATGTGCAGGAAAGCAAGATTGTGTGTAATGCTGAGAAAGCTTTGGAACGCATTTGTTAATTGGCTGGAGGAGGCAGGAGATGTTGCTGACCATGGAGGTTATTATTGAAGCCCATAATCCATCTCTCATCAAATGTGTTATCCATATGATTGCGGAAAGCCTCAAATACAGGTTGCAAACAAGGTACTGAGTAGTGTCTATCTTGATTGATTAGTTTCATAATAGTGATATTCAACCTTAAAGTTTGTATTGGTTGCCTAAGTTGTAGGATTACTAGAAATTTTCCTACTGAAGTAACTACATTGAAGGCTTATTTTTATGAATGTCTGAAATCAAGGAATTTGTATATACTTCCAGAGATATTTTAGTTCATGAGTTCTTTTGGTTATTAATCTTGGGGCCTCTCTGCAATCTTACCTGCAATACCTGTTACCGTTCTTACGTTAGGATTCCATGTATAACCCATTCCGTATCTTGTGCTTCAGATATGAACTGCATCAAGATATGTCAAGGTCGTGAATTAATGAACTAGGTAAAGAGATTGACATCATATTAGTTAGGATACCCACCTTTATAGATCACTGTCCTCTCATGTGCATTTTTATAAGCATTTTCTTAAGTATTGTAACCTCCCCACATTAATCGGTGATGGATTTTTCTGCAATGTACACCATTATGAAGTAGGAATAAGTTCATCATCATCATCGGAGTTTATAATTTTGCTGTTTAATCAATAGTTTTTTAGTTCATCATTTTGTAATCGAATCCTAGTCAGCACTACAGATTTTAATCCTTGTGTAATTTGAAACCAATGAATCAATGAATGTTAAATTGAATGATTATTTGTGTACATGTTTAATAATTTGATTCTCATTTTTATTTGATTTGAATTTGGTTTTCATTTGATTCTCATTTGAATTCTAATTAGAGTTTCATTTGATTCTCATTTGATTTGATTTAGTGATTCAGTCAGCGCATTTACCAATCGAATCTATTTTTTTTATATTAAGATTTATATCTATGACTCGATTAAAGACAGTCATAAAGTTTTGACGGTTAAAATCGGTCGTTGATATAAGATTTTCAACGACCCCCGGAGACACGTCATAGTTGAAAAAGACGCTCAAACAACGACCTTTCTTCGACCGACAAAGCAAGTCATAGATACGAGTTAAATGACTTGCTTTGTTTGTCCTTAAACCGCTTGATTTCCACTAGTGTAACGCCACACATGCGAGTTGTAGGGGGTGGCACGGAGCACCGCAGCCCTTGATTTATTCTTGTCTGGACAAATCCTGACCACCCCTAACAAAGGCAAACTTATCCTAGCTTTGTTTTGTATTAATGATATGTATATATGTATGCTAATCATGATTAACATGATGAATTGATAGTCATAGATTAGATTCCAATGATCCAAAAGTATAATGATAGAACATCTAAGGCCAATATCCTTTGCCTCATGGTGCTTCATGTTTTACTGGAAGAAGAGAGTGTTCTCATATGGTATCATCATACATCATGATTTTATACTCTTTTTGCGCTACTTTTCCCCCCTGAGAAGTGGAAGAAAATGGCTGCCTAATATATGGTCACCAACTATTGGTTTGCCATTAGAGACTTGGGAGTGAAGTGTTAAACATCCACTTAAACATCTTGATTCAGATGCTAATTATATATATACTATGGTCAAGGCCGTTGCAGAGAATAGGCCAGCTAGGCGACGGCCTAGGGTCCCCAAATCCTATTTATTTCCCATTAAGTATTTGATTATTTTTTTTCTTTCGTTCTTTTTCTTTCTGATATGATTCCCCATCTAGTTCACTATACTGTTTTTCTGTCCTTCTACTTACTACAATTTACAAGTTCTAGGGTTTCTCCTTCCATAATTAAAAAATGAGAACAAGATTTTCGCCAATGAAATCAAAGTAAATTTTATCATTTAACTTTTAATTCTTCTATCTAGATTCCACTTCCAAATTTTTTAATTCAAAAATCGTTTGCCTTAAAAAAGAAAGAAAATCAACAATTCAATGTAGTTGTTTTGTATAAATATGGTGCAAGTGCTTCGGGAAAAAAAAATGTTAAGTTGGGCTATCGGCAAACAACTAATTTTACAGTTTCTTATATCAACTTGAAAGTTATCTAAGGCATGATATGAGTCTTGATATATTACAATTGAAACCTTTTGAAGTTTTTGCCTGCCCAAACAAGAAATGAAATTTTTTTGTTGATTTACTTAAAAGATATGGAAAACTGATATCTCAATGTATGTCATGCAAAATTTTATTGACAGTTCTAGCAACAATTGGCTTGTCCAAACACATTTTGGAAGTTGATAGTGGATAAAGTTATTTCGTATGATTTTGATTCGAAAAGGGCAGGAATGTCTATCTTTGTAAGATAAGGTGTGTTTTTGGTTTTTTTAGACATTTTTTGGGCCAATTTTATATTTGATTATCAAAGGAGAGAAAAAAATAGGCTTACAGAGGCCCTTGTTTTCGTAACTTCGCCTAGAGCCCCATATAGTTTGCTAAGGCCCTGACTATGGTTCATGGGATGGTGAACTTCGTCTTTGGGATCTCAACATTGGTGTTACTATACGCAGATTTGTTGGTCATACTAATATTATCGGTTGCTTTCTCTAGTGATAACAGTCAGATTGTTTCTGCTTCAAGGGATCGTTCGATTAAACTGTGGAATACACTTGGTGAATGTATGCATACGATTCAGGATGGTGATTCACACACTAACTGTGTGAGTTGTGTTAGGTTTACTCCTGAAATATTTCACCCAACTTTTGTTTCTGCTTCACAGGATAAGACTGTCAAGGTTTGGAATTTGACTAACTGTATGTTGATATATACTTTCACTGGACATGGTGGATATGTGAACATCGTTGTTGTTTCACCTGATGGTACATTATGTGCAAGTGGTGGTAAAGATGGTGTTACGTTGATTTGGGATTTGGTTGAGGGTAAGAAATGGGGTTCATCGCTTGAATTTGGTGGTATTATCCATGCTTTGTGTTTTAGTCCAAATAGATACTGGCTTTATGCTGCTACTGAGGAAGGTGTTAAGATTTGGGATCTTGAGAGTCAGATTTGCGTTCAGAATTTGAAGCTTGAACCCGACTCAGGAAAGAACAAGAGATTTTCTTGCTCAAGCATGAACTGGAGCTCAGACGGAAGTCTTGGATTGAGGATAATTTCCCTTGGAGACGTGAGGTTCTCCAGGATTCAAATTTATATTCAAAACCAATAATATCTCGGAAAATACAAGAGTTATGCCGGAGATAATTCTCCTTATTCTAAATAAGGTAAAAAGGATAATATGCATTCTATTACACCCCCTTATTATGAGCGGGAGAGGAGTAAACGCTAAGACTAAACCAAAAACGAACAAATAGCCGACGAGGTAGTCCCTTGGTGAAGATGTCAAAGATATCGGTTTTCGTAGGGGACGTGTAGAACATGAATGTCACCAATACGAACCCGTTCACGTACAAAGTGTATATAAATTTCCACATGCTTGGCGCGTTGATGTTGAACAGGGGTTACAGACATATAAATCGCACTCACATTATCACAATATACAATAATAGAATGTTGTAGAGGAAGATGAAGCTCTAGAATGAGGTTGCGAAGCCATGTAGTTTCAGCAACAACATTTGCTACCTCCGGTATTCAACAAGATTGGATCGAGAAACTATTTCCTGACGTTTGGATGACCAGGAGATGAGGTTGTCACCAAGAAATACGTAGTAACCCGAAGTCGATCGACAAGAATCAGGACTTCCTGCCCAATCAGCATCAGAGTATGCCGTTAATCCAGAAGAGTGGAGACCGAGATAAAAAAACCGTGATGAATTGTGCCATGAGGATAGTGAATGATCCGCTTAAGGGCCTGCATGTGAGGCTCTCGAGGGTCGTGCATGAATAAACATACCTATTGAACTGCATATGAAATATCTGGTCGGGTGAAGGTGAGGTACTGTAATGATCCATCTAGGCTTTTGTATAGAGTGGGATCCTTAATCGCGGGACCAGAATTAGCACTGAGTTTGGAGTTGGTGTCGACTAGAGTAACCACTGGGTTACATTGTGTCATGGAGGCAGGAGAAATGATGTCCTGAGCATATAATGACTGAGACAAATATAACCATGAAGATGATCGAGTGACAGTAATACCCAGAAAAAGATATAGCGGTCCAAGGTCAGACATGGCAAATTCTTGTTTCATCAAATCAATACAGCGGTGTAGGAGAGTATTTTTAGAGGCAGTCAAAATAAAATCATCAACATATAATAGTAAATATGCCGTATCTGATCCGAATTGATAAACAAAGACAGATGGATTACACACACTACCACGAAAACCACAATTAGTGTTAATTTTGGCAAACCTATGAAATCACGCCCGAGGTTCCTGCTTGAGGCCATATAGGGATCTACGTAGTTGACATACGTAATCAGGGTGAGCAGAATCAAAAAATCCCGGTGGCTGACGCATATAAACTGTCTCGGTCATATCACCATGGAGAAAAGCATTCTTAACATATAGCTGATGAATTGGCCAAGAACGCGAAGTAGCAATAGTAAGAACAGTACGAATAGTAGCAGGTTTGACAACCGGACTAAACGTTTCAAAACAATCAACCCCAACTGATCGATGTCGTATGCATCAAAAATAATTTCACTTTCCTAAAGTATATGATAAGAAAGAGTTCGTTTCCACAGAGAGGCATTTGTAGTTATTACGTATTCAATTTCCTAAAAGTAACCAATTGGGGGGATTTCTGATTTTAAGCAAACAATAGAAGTAAATTAAAAGCAAAGTAAATTGTACAAAGTAATCAATGAGAGAAAGATATTGTTCAAGGATTTCATCTTCAATCTTAAACAAATACTTGAATATATGATTAGAATTACAATTTAATCTCTTTATCATCAAAAGCATAGAGTATCAAGAAAGCAAGATAATCTATTAATTTCCCAAGTTCATCAACACTCACATTAGAGCTGCGTATGTGAATTCTTCCTAAAGAATAACCTAACGCCTTGCGCTAATTATGTTCAACTCGTAGGAGCATTAAGTTTCAGAAATAGGCTAATCAATGCAATTGTCATACATTGCGCATGACAATTCGGACAATGGTCAACCTCTACATATTATTACGAGAGTGTATCACTACAAACCGTAATCATATCATGCTACTTGTATTCAGGGTTATCGCTCGATGAAAAACCCTAAAATAGCTATGGACAAGGATGCAAGTTCAATTAATTGGCCACTTAACTAAGCAAGCATCTAATCCTATCACAATACATCAATCATGTGATCATAAAAATAGTAGAAGTATGAACGATAATCAAGAGAGAAAACTAATACATACTCAAGCACAAGTTTTCGAAATCGGATTACATCCTTAACCAATAATATTAAATTTAGCTACTCATATCTATGGAGTTCATCAACATAATAATAATTGAATTAAGAAGATGGAATCAAAGCAAACCCTAGTAACGTGAATAAAAGCGGCTATTTCAAAAGCTCCAAGAATAAAACGTGATATCCAAGTTGTAAAAGTCTTTCTTTTATATTCCTTTGCTTTCCAAAATTAGGTCTAGTCTTCAAAGTCCATTAGATAAAAATCCACCAAGCCCATATGAGATAAAAACCCATGTAGAAAATATGCCCAAAAAACTTTCGCCGGAAAACTGGTGCCACGCCGGAATTTGGCCGAGAATTAGTCGGGAAACATCTCAGGTGACCGGAAAAGTCCACCCGGTCACCGGTCAAATCTTAGGTCAAATGAGTTAACTCGGGTCAAGCACCGAGTTAAACCGAGTCCGCATCTTACTCATCTGGATGGGCTGAGTGGCCAAGGTCAGAGCCATTGTAATCTTGCACAGGCCATAAATTGTGTTGCACCAACATGGCGCTTCACAACCTTCTCACCGCAACTATATACTTGTAATCATCTTCTTAGCACCACCTCTTTGCACTCTTTCTCAGCTCAATTCCGTTGCAGCAGCACCTGCAATTCCAACACCAATCCATGCTCAGCTTACAAGCCTGCACCCTTCAGTAACACAACCACCAGAACCAGTTGTTCTCTTGACTTTAAAACTGTACAATATCATCACCATATAAGCTTCTTGACTTGTACTCGTAAACCAGAATACGCATAGCACCATCTCGGCTTCATCTCAAGATAACCACAACCACCACCGCAAAACCTAGGCATACATCTAATTTAGGCTTTACGGTGATTCTCGCAACTCTTATCGGTTCAAGTCTCACTGACCCATAACTGCAATTCCATTCTCTCAAGAAGACATCCACGTAAAATCGCATCCTTACCAGCCTGCAACTCAACTCAATTCTCATTGACTAATATCACAACCACAAGCAAGTTCAGCTCCAATCCATTCACCATCAGTTCTTATATCCACTTGCAGCCATCTCATACTTTGACTCAACTTCAACTTCAGCTGCTCAACCCCACGAATTTCAATATCACATCCTCATTGTTGACTGATAAATAACTCAAACCCAGTGAACCACCAATTCCTTTCACAAACCAAGACCCATTATCTCCAGCTTAGTTACATATGCTCGTCACTTCCATTGGAACCAATTTAGTCTGCACACAACCAAACTCCATCTGTGCTACAATCTCACCAGCTTGCATATCTCAATACTGCTCCAAGTCCAGCACAACCCATTTTCTCTTCACTTGGCAACAACAGCTACTAGACCAGTGCCTTACTGCTACTGCAACTCATTCTTCTATTACATCTCAAACACCGTTACCTTAAGCTCAGTCCCATTTCACTGCAATACCAGTTTCACCTCAAATAAGTCCCTGGCTTCAAACACCAACCACCATTTCTTCCTGCCACTTATGTACCCATTACAGTTGCACAACCAACTCTGCAATTCAGGTTAGTTGTATCATTACCAGCACTAACAGCTCAATCTTCTCTTGTTCTGTGTATTCTTCAAATCCAATACAAACCCATTGTTTACAGACCTGATTAATCTCCAATCCAACCCTCAATTTCTTTTTTTGATTCTCTCTTCATTTCTGTCTTCTCAACTTATCACTGGTAACATCAAACCCAAATTAGACTGGAACCCATCTTTGTTCTTTCCTTCAGACTGCAACAATAATTTTCCTTCTTCACTTCTCGGCTCAAACTTAACTTTCCATATCTTCGAAATCTATCCATTAACGAACCCGTATGCAATCTCCATCGAATTCATAGTATCATCATTTATCAACAAACCCTTACTTCCCATGAATATCAATCAACAGCAAATACTCAAATTCATGACAGATCCCATCCGAACTCAATTACATCTGTTACACGATATGTTCATCATCTCACACAGAACCCATTAATCAATCAATCCATCAATCGCAACTCCGTTATCTTTTCTTCATTCTCCGGTAAACAACTCTCAAATTCGTATTCAAATCTTCCTCCCTGAGTTCTTTAGGAACTGTACGAAACAGCCGTGACTTAGATCCATCCTTTTCCTTGTATTCTCGCCATGAAACTTCGACTAACCATTAGTGAAGATCCATGACTCATGGCTAGCATGCGGTGAGAACCGTAGTAGCAGCTCTGGTGAATGGAACCAGTCCTAACTGAGAAGATAAAAATCACTTTGCTCGATCTAGTTTAGCTGGGTTATACATGGGAATGGATTCAAGCATCCCGTTCGGATATGGGCCTCCATGATTAATATTTGGCATGTCGGTTTTGGATAACCGACAACCTAATTCTCTTCGCTTCAACTCAATTGTCGGTCTTGGGAATCCGACAATTGATTTTCTCTTCCTTCGCCGCACAACCTTAGGCGGCTCTAAATATCACTCGCTTTGTGAATTGACCTTTTTTCCTTATACGCTCCAAATGGATGGTTTTTCCTTCTTTTGATCCAAATGACTCCAAAGTACCTGATAAACTCAAAAGCAAATATAAGATACATAATTTACACGACAATAGCAAAGAAAGCATAAATACTAAATATAAATTAGGTGTTTTAGACACCTATCACCAACCTGCTGAGATTTACCATTAGAAACAAGACGAGCCTTGTATCGCTGCAAGGAGCCATCGACATGATATTTGTGACGAAAAAGCCACATGGAACGAATAACATGAGCATCACGGGGTCGTGATACAAGTTCCCACGTATTAGTTTTCAACATATCATTGTACTCATCTTTCATGGCGGCATTGGGGATTTATATCCATAAGAGCATACAAGTGAGAGTGAGGAATTGGGGAGATATGTCGTAATGTTTGGACATGGAGATTGAGCCGGTGGATTGGTCGGTGAGTGGCACGGGAAGCTATAGTAACAGGGTGTGAAGGAGCTGTAGTAGGTGGAGGGGCAGTAGTGATGGTAGGAGTAGGTGGTCAGGGTGGAGAGACAATTGTGGGAGAGACAGTTGTAGGGATGGTAGTGGGTGTAGGATCTGCAGCTGTAGGGACTGAAGTGGGAATGGAATTTGTAGATGTCGAATCAGTGCAGTTAGGGACAGATGTAGGAACTGGAGAGGTGGGTGGAGTATGTACAGACGTAGGAATTGGAGAATTGTGTTGGACAGACGTAGAGGGGAGGTGGGACTGACGTAACAGATGAGAAGTTGGAACTGACGTAACAGATGAGAAGTTGGACCGACGGTGAGGAGAAGTATATGGTACAGGAACAGTAATAGTAGGTTGGAGAGTGGAATCTTGGGTGACAGTAGGGGGAGGCTGTATAGATGGGTATGCGAGATTATAGGAAGGATAAATGAGATAAGGGGGTGACTCGATATTTGTAGGGAGATTTGTGAAGGGAAAATCGTTTTCATCAAAAGTTACATGACGAGAGAGAATAATCTTATTTGTGGGAAGATCAAGGCAGCGGTATCCACGGTGGTTGGGAGGAAAGCCAAGGAAGACACACCTAGTGGAACGAGAGGCAAGTTTGTGAGGAGTTGTGCATGAGTGATTTGGATAGCAAAGGCAACCAAACGTACGGAGGTTTTCATACGTTGGTTGTCGTTGATAAAGAATAGACACTGGTGAGTGAAAATTAAGGACTTTGGTGGGTAGAAGGTTATGTAGATAGACTACCATATGAAGAGAGTAGACCCAATATTTTGGGAGAATGGAAGCGTGAGACATGAGGGTACGAGTGATATCATTGACACGGCGTATCGTGCGTTCGGCCTTGCCATTTTTGGAGGAAGTTTGGGGGCAAGAAAACGAAAAAAAAGACCATTATCACGAGCAAAGGTATGGAAGGAAGAGTTGTCAAATTCACGACCCATGTCGCATTGAAAATATTTTATTTTACGTTCAAATTGAGTTTGAACGAAAGAACGAAATTCCAAGAATTTTCTATAAACTTGGGACTTAAATTTTAAAGGGTAGACCCATAGATAGTTAGTGAAATCATCAAGCAATATAAGATAATAACGAAAACCGGTATCGATATGTAATGGAGAGGTCCATAAATCGCTGTGAATGATATCAAAAGGTGCAAAAGTAATGGAATTAGATTCATAAAATGGAAATCGAACATGTTTACTAACTTGACATGAGTGACAAAGTTTAGAACAATGATTCTTATTACAATGAATAGATTTATTTGTGCGTAAGACATCTAAAATGGCCTTGCCAGGGTGACTGGGGCGGCTATGCCAAATATCTGGCGTGCAGACAGCAAGAGAAATGGGGGAAGACTGGGACGATATGGGAGTTGGCATGACAGAGTTAGTGATAGGGTAGAGCTCCTCAGAACTATCACATCGAAGGATAATCTTCCTCGAACTCAGATACTTCATAGAAAAACCAGAAGGATCAAACTCAACAGATACACGATTATCAGTGGTGAACTTACGAACTGAAACTAAGTTTTTAATGATATCGGGAACAACAAGAGTATTTTTGAGTTGAAGAGTGCGAGAAGGAAGGGTTATAAGCTTGGTACCACTAGCCGTAACTGGAATGCTATTGCCATTGCGAACTAAGATGGATCGTACATTGCTAGAATTGAAACGTTATGTAAAGTACCTGAATCAGCAGTAAGATGTGAAGTAGCACCGGTGTCCATGTAGAAGGCATCATCAGGTTGTTGTAGGTGCATGGAGCTATACGCCTCAGCGATGTCCGTGAGTTGCAATAACTCAGTTGTATGAGCAAAGTATGCTTGGCCACGGCTATTTCCAGGAGAACGACCACGTGGTTGGTTGTTAAGGAAGTTGGCATTAGGTGGCCTGCGGTGATGCTCAAATGGATGCCAGGGAGACTGAGTTGGATATGGGAACAATGGAACATCCCAAAATGGTGGCCAGTACGGGGGGTAAGCTGTCATAGATGGACGGAACCCAGATGGTGTGGGCAACAGAGTGGGTTCGCATTTGTAGATGTATTTGGGACGGATCCAGAATGCTTGTGAGCAACTTTGTGACCTTGTTTTCCAGAGTATTGATGATGAGAACGTGAGCTGGTACGTTCCATTGGAGAAGCAACATCAACGAGGGCAGTTGGAGCAGGTGCAATGGAATGTTGTGCTCGTCTGATTTCTTCAGTACCGAGTTGAGATCGTGGAGCATCAAAGGTAGACATGGATTGTTGTATAAAAGAGGCTACGGTATTGTATTCCTCCGGAAGACCATTCACCAATTGGATTACGAGACGTTTATCATTCATAGGAAAATCAAGATCATGCAATCGATCGGACAAAGATTTGAGCTTGTCACAATAATCATCAACACTAGCACAATCAGAAAATTTAAGATTCACAAACTTACTCTCAAGATTTGCAGCACGGGTACCTTTGTTGTCTTGAAAAAGCGTTATAAGATGATCCCAAATCTCCTTTGCAGTTTTTCCTTTCTTGAGAATGGTGAGCATTAAATCCCTAGTCAAGGTAGCGAAAATCCATTAACGGCAGAGAGCATCCAACTGCTTTTCAGTGTCGGCATCAACATCTGCAGGTTTTTGCGATCCATCAATTAAGAAGAGTAATCGATGTGCTTGGATATGAAGTTCAAATAGAAAAACCCATGATGAATATTCATCTTGTTTGATATATAGGATAACAGGTATTAGGGTTTTGATGTTTGTGATGGCAAAAGCCGGCTGAATAGATTTCTTTTCTCCTGCCATTGTTTAAGGTTTTTAGAAGAGGAATCGATGGTTGGCTGATACCATCTTGGATTGAGGATAATTTCCCTTGGAGACGTGAGGTTCTCCAGGATTCACATTTATATTCAAAACCAATAATATCTTGGAAAATACAAGAGTTATGCCGGAAATAATTCTCCTTATTCTAAATAAGGTAAACAGGATAATATGCATTCTATTAGGAAGTACTCTTTTCACTGGGTACGCAGATGGCGTCATTAGAGTATGGAGTTTCTAAAATAATTTCTTATTAACCTAGTGGTAAATATTTTTTATCCATATTATATTAGGATGGTAGATTTTTGAATCATTTATTTGTTCTGTTTATGAACTATCATGAGCCATTAGAGAGATATTAGTACTTCTGCTTTCTTACTACTAGTATGTGTTTTTTTCGTTTGGTAAGCCGCTGTATGTCTGGCATACAGTTGGATGAAAATTGTGTTTTATTTCCAGCCTTTCTTTGTCACTGAGTTTCGTTTTAAGCCAATACAGTGACCTAGTGCTTCATCACCCCCTCAAGCATTTTTGAATCATTTATTTGTTCTATTTATGAACTACCATGAGCCGTAGGATAGAGATATTAGTATTTCTGCTTCTGCACTAGTATAAACTTTGTTTGGTAAGTTGTTGTATGTTGGTCATTTGTTTCCATAAAAAAAGAAGAACAAATAGAATGCATACAGTGGGAATGAAGATTGTATTTTTTGTATCGGTATTTATTTATGCACTACATGTTTATTTATAAAAATTAACTATATTTTGTCACTGAGTTTCGATTTATACACCGCCCTAGTGCTCCATCACCCCCTCAAACATTTGCAACACTTGGTGTAGGATCGGTGTATGATCGAGC